>CM073768.1:128682580-129050080 GCA_037158775.1 Hetaerina titia
TTTAAGCATTTTAACGCAACTTCGGAAAATAACAGAAAATTTTGCGGTGTCTCGCGAGAAGAAGTCATTCCTTGAGCAGTTGTATATTCAGACTGGTTATTTAAACATTTTTTTCAACTTCATAGATAACCATTGTGAATGATACGACAAATATTTGCTTGTGCTTTAAATACAGAATAAGTAAATGCAGTGTACATATTTCTTCGATCAGTGAAACATAAATAACTTTTGGCTTATTTCCTTGTATTTTATGCATTTTTGTGCTTCCCAAAGAAAATAAATTGTGATTCATAACTTCGAACAAATTTTTCCTTGTTTCTATTTTTCACCTTTTTACTGTCAATTTTATTTTAATTTAACTTATCATACACATTCTAATATTATCAAAGGTTTCGCAACAGCTATGCTGAAATCTGTCGAATTTGATATCACATTAAATAAGAATTTTAAAAAAGCATGTATTTTTTTACATAATGTCATATTTTGAAAATAAAATACCGTTAACTTCCTTCAATCACTGAGAACTATTATAAAAAAAGCTATACGGCCACATGGACTGAAGGAAATTCTGTTGGGCAGTAAAAGATTTGAATGTGATTTACTTTTGAGAATGTGTATGCATTTTTTGCAAGCGTGAGATTGACTTCCTAAAAACGATATAATAGGTCCAAATAACTAAAAATAATCGGATTTTGAGCATTGTAAAATAATTTCAGATACAAATCAGTCCTCATTACAGAAGAGTCACGAGGACTGTTATAAGGTGAGTAGATATTGATTTTTAATAATCAAACCACTCTACTTTTCCACATAAACTTTTTAATTTTTACAACCCAGGTTTCGTTATAACATAACATCATCAAAGTGAGATTATTTAAAGTCAGTATGAAGATTTTACATCAAGTTACGCCAGAAACTGTTTTATTGTGGGTAGATATATGAAGGATGCTGTAGCACTTATCTCTTTACACTCATTTAATTTTTTTTTCATTTCATTTCAAAAGAGAGTCGGCACAAAAATGAAAAGTACTCAATTTTTCGGAATAAAAAATGTTTATTTTACAGCGTTTTCTCCTTTTAGACTTATTTATTCCGTTTAATTCTGCTCCAAATTACCGAAACCTTCGGAATTATGCAACTTTTCCAAATCTGCAAAATTGGTATTTGTTTTCCCAATCACCTCCTCGCTTGAATATACTATTCTCCTTCCAGCCAACCAAGATTTACAGACAGTATTCCAAGCTAGCCAAATCTGGAGAATAGGGAACGAGTTGATCTCGTAATTCCATAAATTTTTCTTGAAAATGTCTTTGTCATGGAAAAGGACTTTTTTGTGAGCCAATCGTGGTCGTTTTTTCATCTCCTTGTTGAATATATCTAATAAAGAAGCATAATATGAATTGGTAATGCGTAGTAACGCGAAGCTTCGTGCATGTCCAAATAATTGATTAAGACTCTAACTCGCGATAAACTTTGGTGAACAAACATTCGCCAAAATCTTCTCAGCTAAAGGAACAGCCTTCGGTATTTTTACTTCCGTGATGATGGAGTTCCACAAAGTTAAGCCTGAAAACATCGAATAATCTTCACTATTTTCGGGGTAAACTCTTAGTTGGCAGCCCATTGCTTGTACTGCTCTATCGTTTTAGGCCTTTATTGGCGTCTCCATGTTTCGTGTCCACAGAAACGATTTGTCACCTAAATTTCTGCGGATGTCGCTGCTGATCAACGGAATACCGACCTTGGAGCATGCCACAAGGTTTCGATTTCGGTCAACTGTGAAGAATCGCGACACCCACCTTGCGGATACCTTTCTCATGTTCAATTGCTAATGCAACATGTTAGGTACTCATTCACCTGAGATGCCTACAGAATTTTTAATCTCACACACCTTTACCTATCAATTATCAATCAAAATATCATAGATTACATCAATGGATTCGTAGAAAAGTGGTGACCTCAAAAGGGCATGCAAAATATTTAGCTTCACTCAAATGGCATTTCAGAAAATTTTGTAACCACTCAATGGAAGAAAGGGACCATAAGGTCTCAATTTTGCCCAAATAAAGTCCTTTATTTATCTATCTATAAATCATTCTAATCGAAAACACAAGTTTAACGTAATTTATCGAGTTTCTCTTTAATCTCCTGAGACGATTTGCCAGTGATGACTGATTAATATTCGTAATTCCCTTTCGTCCATATTTTGGGAATCATTTGACTTGTTCGATGGAGAAAACGCAGAAAACAGTAATATATAGATCAGGCTAAAACTTAATAAGTGTTCCTTCAAGAGATACTAATGACTGAAAATATCTTCGAGTAACTACAGTGGTACCGTTTTTCTGCTTTACGCGAACTTTTAACTAGCCTCGTACATTGTTGTTTCTTGCTAGTATTTACAGACGCATCTTGGTTCTGGGAGCTTCTAGTGGGTCTATTTTTATCTAAGTTTCATATGTGATATCCCAGCATTGGGAGTTACTGAAGATTCTTTAAAGTCAAAAATAACATATGAAATTTAGACGCAGGATTCATTTTAGGAGCTTCCAAAGCATAAACACAGCTATCAATACGAACCTAAGACGCTTGATTTATTTGATTTTTACTCTTACTTAGTGAAGAGGCGTGATTAGGTGAACGAACGAACATTTGGAAGAAAACCGGACAATTTCAACGATCGGTGTTCGTAATCAATGACCTTTTTAAGCAATAGCCTTAATTTGGGAGAAATATTTCATTTCTTTTGCCATATGATATCTGGATGAGGTTAATCAGTTTATCGTAAGTTTTGATAAAATCATATAAATAGGAAGCATTCTAATAGAAAAGACGAGAATAGGTATTATTTCTACTTGAACTCAAATTTCAAGCTATCACGTTATTTGGAAATTTTCAATCGCATTATTTTTTTAAATATTGAGAAGCTAGTTGGTAACTACTTTCTGAACTTCCGTTTCAAAGATGTAGAAAGAGTGACCGTGAGAACTTTACCTCATTTAAATGAAAATTTCCACTTTTTCCACTTATGGTGATAATATCTGAGAATTTATAATAATTAATTGAATAGTACTTCGTCATCATACTACCAAACCTTAGGCCCATTTAATTTCTATGTATATTCGAAATTAAAATATTTTGATCATGGTTATTTATTCCCAACTTATTTCCTAGGCTTCCAACTGTGCTCCTTTTCACTAAATAAAGCAGGAACATTGTAAAATGAATAATATATATTCTTCTTTTAGACAAATGAATTCCAGGATATATAGTCCCCTTGAATACATTATTTGCTGATGTTAAACACTATAACTAGTGACTAAAATGCTAGTTGACACAATACTCCATCACGATGCCTATAAAAACTACTAGATAAAGCGTTTATTGGGAAAAAACTGCTAACTCAATCGCTCAACGATAACATTTTTGGTACTGCCACGGAAGTCTTACCTTATAATATTCATGAATGCCAGTCATGGAATTTTTAAAGAATAACATCCAATTCCTGGTAATTTATCCCTATAAAAATTGGTCTTGATGCACGTTAAAATAATTTTTAAATTTATACACGTGTTACATTAATAGTTAAAAGTTAAAATTCCTATTCAATTAATCATAATTTTGATCACCGAGTGACGAAGTAATTTTCATTGAATTAAACTTTAAGCATTTCTTGCTGCTTGAGAGCGTCATCCTGTAAAATTCTCTATCCTGAACACAACATACACGATGAATATCTTAAAATACCTCAACCGTTCAAAATCATACACGTGGGAAAAGTTGCCATGTACCTGCGCAAGTATCCCTATCCAGGTACTCAAGTGGATTCGTGCTCTCTTAGGCAGAATGAATACGAAAATGTTGAATGCGCCGCTCCTCCATGCCAATTTATTGAACAAAGTAGTGGAAAAATAAATCTCGCCCCTTTATCTCCAAAACACATCAGTTAATACTGCTCATAAAATTCTCTTGTGTCATTTTTAATGTCAGTGTGCGTCACTGGAGCAAACTTTTTCATGACTTCATCGCCTGATACCCTTTTCTCGCTTCACTTGAGCGCCTGTCCTTGCCCGGACAATATTTATCCCAGGCCTACCTAGCCCTCAAAAACACAGCATTTGACCTAACCTCTTTTATGGTCCCCTCCTTTCCGAGGAACAATAGGAAATTACCAGATATAAGATAGCGAGACAACCGCACTGTATCACGTCTTACCAAGAACTAGCCTAACAGTAGCTCACGTCTACGAGTTGAATGGTTATTGTGGGTCGTCACTTGTATATATTTTATGCTCTCGCTAGTGGAGCTCTGAGGTGACAAACTGGAGACTTCGTCCCAAACCTAAAAGCACGTCCAAATTTGCGAAATGTGATTTTCAGAGGGCAATAAAAATGATTTACACTACGGGGATAAAGTAGGAGTACTGACACTCAAACAATCGGATACCATTATGAGACTCTCTAATAACCAAAGTAGCTATTGACATAAATAATTTGTTCACCACTTTATCCATCTAAAATGTATAGCCAAAATAACATAAGGTTTCGCAAATTAACAGTACGAAAAATGCGATTTGATTAATCTTACAAATGCCTCGTGCCCAAATGTCCGAGTTAAAAAATAATTAATTTTCACCGGTGCTCTTTACT
This sequence comes from Hetaerina titia, assembly GCA_037158775.1. NCBI lineage: Eukaryota > Metazoa > Arthropoda > Insecta > Odonata > Calopterygidae > Hetaerina > Hetaerina titia. Next base: position 128,687,230 of record CM073768.1, read on the forward strand.
GGTGGCTGTGTTATCGCAGGAAATCTGGGTTTTTTTGACACCAGGTTCGAAGTGGATCAACGTTCGTACAACCCATCAACTAAGCGAGCCCATTAACACGTGAAAATTGGGATAACGAGAGAGGACTTTCACCAATCTGTTCATATTTCCAAATATTTAATATGTATTCATTCATTTTCCTTTATTCATATCATTCATTTAACTATTCATCGATTAAAATAGATACAAAATCGCTTTGTATAATACCATTTATAACTTAAATTTCAATTACAGCATGAGATTTCTTTCTACTCCTTCATTTCCATGTAATTTCCGCTCTCACTACCCCTATATTACACCCATATTTAGAATTTATGACGATTTCACTTTTCAACGGAGAATATTTTTGCTCTTATCCGCTTCCTTTTGGGACTTAGGCATATGACTTTAACTAATTGAAGTACCGTACACATAAATTCCAGAGCGCTTTCCACGCGCCAAACGAAGTCACTAGAATGTATCAACTGAGCACAAGAGCTCAGCGACGACTCGTGCGTGACCAAATTTATTCTGAATTTTTTTATTTCAACTGTGACTCGACGAATTTATTTCGAGCGGAGAATTTTGGGCGTGACAGTTGAAGATCTCCCGGCGCCCAGGTCTCGGTGACGACTTTTCCTTTCTGATTCCTTTTCGTCCGCCCATCTGCGCACTCTGCTCGTGGGATCAATCTGCAGGGGGTCGCCCCTCACTCACTTTGTCCTCCCCCCCATTTCCCTTTCCTTCGCTCCTCCTTCCACATCCGCCATCGAATCTCCTCTTCCCTTTCAGACATCTCCCAAATACGCCGAGTTCAGTCCTTGTAAGCGGAGAAAGGGGAGGGCCTCGGCCGCAAAAGTACAAGACGTGACACTCGGGATTAATAATCCGTTCAGCCAAGGGAACGTCTCACTTTGCTGAAGAAAGAAGAAGGCCGCTAGGGGTGTTTATCTGTAACCTTTCCAATACTCAAAAGAATTTCATGAATTACAGAATGGTTGAATTATAACCTATCAAATCCATTCAGTGTGGTTGTGAAATAAAAACAATTGACGAAACATGTGTGTGTATTATACATTTTTTAACGAGTGTTCAGTGAGTGTAGCCGTCTTGGAGGGGAAGCTCGACAGAATATACATATATAACTTTCACCGCCACGGTTATACACTGCAGCAAAAAGCTACGGCTGTAAGCCGGTAATTCCTCTTAATAAACAACTTGTTACACTTGGCCGTACGTTCTGACTTTTCTTTCCTGGTTATTTTTATCATTACTTCGGTTGAATCGCATTACGATAGGTTATAATCCATCGCCAAAGGTTCACCTTTTTTAGACGGCTGAAAACATGATACCAATGTGATTTATAATAAGAAACACCTCTTCATGTAAACCTAAGACCATACTTTACGATTCAACTTGATTTTTGTGCCATCTCTGCAAAAATGAAATGAGAAATCACATAAATGGTATTAATACGGAGCTACCGCAGATGCAGCTAAGTTGTGTCTATCGTGTGGACAAAATTTTCGACGTGTTCAATGTTTACGATCAAAAGAAGTACTTTGCAGCATAAGAAATTCAGACCAAAACGAATTTACAACAGATGGGAACACGTGAGCGTCAAATGCAAATAATCCTGAAAAGTCTTTATTTTATACGGCCGTGGATAAAGTGTTCCATTTGTAGTTTAAATGCCATATTTTTCATTTGGAGAAAATAACGGAACGCCAACCACACACTCTACCATAGTAGAGTGTGTGGTTGGCGTTAAATAACACCATGTATAGGTTATCTTGTTTACAAGAGAAAAATTGCCTAATAAAGTAATTACATGAACTGTCCATTACTTCCCATTTTATAAAAAGTATCATTTCTCAGGAGTTAGTTATAGAATGTCTACTTCATCGGGGAATGTATTAGTAAAACCAATTGAAAGAATGATTGATTAATAGAAGAATTAAATAAATTGAACTCAGATAAATTTTCTAACAAGTATGACCAAATAAATATCATTGAAATATAACATAGACAGTGGCACATCACAATGATTCTGGACCATGTCTTAAGATATTTTTACAAACGGCAAGTCCATTTCATATCTCTGCATTATTTTTTACAATCAAAAGGAAAGGAAATATTTTCCAGCGACATTATGTATCCTTTAAATTCTATGTGCAATTTCTTCTTCCATAAATAGGACGCTTTTATTTCTCAGAGAGGAAACTCTTGAGGCGAGCACTACCAGATTATTTTCCGAAGAAGCACTATAGCTTCGAGGGAGAAGCAATTACTTTTAGGCCATAAGTTAACCGAGTTTTAAGCTTAAAATCACTCATCCATATCAACCACCAGCTCTACTCAAAACGGGTGGAATCGACTTAAAAAATAGTATTAGATGGAAAGACTTTCTCATTTGGTGCACACAGGAAGTTGAGAGCCATGTAATATATGATGCTCTACTTGATAAGGCTCCGTGCAAACCCGTGATCAATATCTGACATCATATTCGTAGGCTGAGCAGTTAAGCTTGGAGGTCTATCAACGCTCGAGAAAGCAGGTTTCTCTAGACTAAATGTAGGTGCTTGCAATTTCAAGCGGAAAAAAGTGTGCGGATGAACGCAACTAAATGGAAAAAATATACTCTTTAGGATGATAGGTGGGAGATTGGATTGCAATATGCAAACAAGGACAAAGCGCTGTTCTAACTGAACCCAAGAGTTTTCAAAATGCTCCTAAAAGTACGTTTAGTTCAAACTAAACAGTTAATGCACTCGTAAGTTTCCTTGCAAGATAATTACGGCCTGAGGATGACTTCAAACTTTTAAAACAACCTTTCACTTTTTAAGGGAGGTTTCACACAAGATTTTATGGGTCCTTATTATTTTTAATCTACAAGTGCAATTACTTTGAACGATGATATGCGGTGTAATGAAATCTCTCCGGGCATCAGATTCCCGGCGTCTGAAACAGCTTCATTCTTGAGATGTGCACGTGGAGCTTAAATGAACGTTAGTATGTACGAGTATCTCTTTCCGCTTCATGGAAAACGGTGTGAGTGGCAGTGCAATTTGGTGTGTTACTTCCTGGCGCGTGATTAATTTTTCTGTTAAACATTTCGCTTTGGAATTAGAATTGTAGTTTCTTTTCTGGGTTTCAGACGAAATGCCCTGATAAATAAGCTCGCACAATTGTTGTGATTGACCGTATTTATCTCCTTGGCGAGGAATATATTTTACACAAACAACTACTTCTCATTTTCTATTTGTGTTTGTTTTTTGTTATGTGTATTGATGCCTAGTATAGGATACACTTTCCTCACATACCATCATGTAGAAATGTGCCGTAAAAGCTTCGGAAATCGATGCATACAATAAATAAGAGGATCCTACATGTCTCTAAACATTATTATTTTTTTATGATTTTCTGATTACATAACCGTGTTTTAGCTAAAGATATGAAGCATTTGGTTGAGTGAGTGCTTTGACAGAATAGGACACTTTGTGACAATATTAATAAACGAATAAATTTTTACATAAAATTACGGCATCTATACAATTTTTACATTTTTTGGCGATAGAGCGTCATTCTTCTTTCGAAAATTCTTTCATTAAATTTATAATGAGGGGATATCTTCTTAGAAACTCAAACTAGGATATTTGCAATGAAAAATCTTATCTATAACTCATTTTCAAGTATTGTTTCTCTGTATTCACCTGAATTAATTAAAAATCTCTAATTTTCCTATGAAACCTGGCTTAATTGTTTCCACTGCGTAATGCTGAAAGGGACAGATTCCATCAGATATACATATCAATGTTTTCGAGATCCAGTGGGCGGACTATGCTGGTGTTCCGACAGCATAGCTGCAAAGAGTTATCATGCCATAAATGTTAAAAATGCAAACGCATGGTCACATTGCAGCAACGGTTTTACGCATTTTATACGTTATATCTGCCACCGCACTGGAGATGGCCTAATGGCATCTGACCTTAGCACACTCTGTGCGTAATGCCCGCAACATTCGCTCAAAATATGAGTACTTAGTAGTTGATCAATAATTTTTCTACAGTTTATTTAGCTTCAAATATGAATGGACCTCTACATCTAAAGATATTGAAGAGTTACCGAAATTTTCAGCAGGAATTACATCTAAGTTCTATCCGAGCGCGTCCGCAAACCTTTTCATCACCTGAAACAATATGGATTCTGAACCAAACGTCTTGTTTTGTTTCACGATTTGTACGTATGAGACCCCGCTGTTGATTAATAGACGTGCTGTACGCAAAACCACTATGATGCGGAGACATTTGGGTCCTACCAGATACCTATCACTTCCATTTATTGGGAAATTAAATCTGGTGAGGGGAGATTTTAAATGAAATTTTTTAATGCCATCATTATCCTCGTTTTCCTGTCAAAGTTGCTCAAATAATTGACGATATACCGTTAGTCGAGAAGAAGAACTTAATTAAGTGTCGGAGTCATGATCATGCTCCTACAGAGAACCTAATTCATGCATCCCAGTCAGACAGAGCTCCTGATAATCCCAATGGTAACATTTGTCCGAGCTTCATCTTTCACTATTTTCATCTCCCACATTTGACGTTAGGGAAAATGTGCACATTTCTCGCCGTGGAAATCTTAAATAACATTTGAACTAACCGTCTTCAACTCTTAACTGCTGACATCTTTCTATCTATATCCTCAGTGTATTCCGACTCAATGCTCAGTACAAGATAGAATTCTACTGTTCTAGAAGCATAAAGCTCCATTTCGTTGAACATGCCTCTCATTCCACATCTCAAAATGATTGCTAGCCTAGGTTAGAAAATAAAGAACTGGTGGTAGTCCTAGCTATCTTTCCAATATATTCCACAGCGATACGCTATCAACTCTGTTGAAACTATTCCCTTGCCATTTTAAAATATCACGCACGTTTTAAAGAGTAGTGACGGATGTTCTACGCAGGACGGAAGGAATTTCATGGACTTGAGCTTGGTGAGAATCATTCAATGAAGCAAGACAAAATTGTTTACATAAAAAAGAATCAGCTGATCCCCGTAAAAAAATGTATGTGTGTGTGACTATTGCACATGAAATTACGCGAGGGGCCTATTCTTTCTAGAATTAATGTTTATTTGAAGTGTGGATAAAAAATGTCCAACACATCCATCCACGTAAAGGGGAGTCAAGAAACATCTCCAATGTGGGTAATAGTTATTTATTCGTGATACCTGTTATTGGTTTCAGGAGTTTAGAGATAACTTTGCAGCTTCCACATAAAATAACTTATTTTATTTTCTACTAGTTTCGCTACACTGTAGCATCTTCAGGAACATACGTTCCTGAAGATGCTACAGTGTAGCGAAACTAGTAGAAAATAAAATAAGTTATTTTATGTGGAAGCTGCAAAGTTATTTCTAAACTCCTGTTCGCAATGGATTTCCACAAAGTCTCGGCCTCAACCATCATTCACATGTTATTGGTTTATAATGTCCTTCTTTCGAATGAGTTGTCAAGCTTTTCGCCTGAAAGTATATACGTACATTCCTTCCAAACAAAATAATTATTTTTGCTCCTGAATCCTCGAAACCGATATTTCAATTAATTTATGCATATTGATACAATATTAATCAACTTGAATGCCGGTTTAATGGGCGAGGGCGGAGCTTAATTCTAAATAAGCCCTACGCCGCCGGGTAAAATCCATGAGCACGGGAGCCCACATCAGATTAAGGGGTACATTTTCTTCACCTGAACCTCCAGCTACGATTTTCCAAGAATATATGGAAAAATTAGAAAATTTACAGCTCGTATATAGCCAAGGGTGTCCAAAACCACCGGGAATAGACTCTAGATCCTTTGGTCTGTATTCAAATGATCTTCCTACTTATGGCTATCACGCCCATCACGCAGATGATTGGCATTACTATTATTTCATTAAAGAAATCATCGTGGAAGAATTCGTATCGTTTGTTCAAACACATATATGCCTTTTGTTTTAAGTCACAAATTCTTTTGATTTACAATACTGCATTTAATTGGGATACAAGGCGCGGGAGGCGTATGAGAATCGCACTTGGGTAGGCATGTCTCGATCCACGTTCGACTGAAGCATTTCCGCTCCCTGAGCTGGAAACAGACTCACATCTATATCTATGCGTGTGGGTCTCTGTCTGCCGTTACGTCTGGATGCTTCATCACGTAATTGCCTCTTTTTTTCATCACAGCAGCTGCAAGAATCGAGAATAAATTACCAGGAAAATTTAGGTCATGAAATCAGATGTTATGAGAACCCTTCAAAGCTCCGACGCTTTATTCCCACATTCCAATCATCTTGGTTCAGCAGACAGTCTACGTTTTTCGTTGGCTCCCCTCACTAGTTTATAAGTTTCAAACAATTTCTTCGTCAATTTCGGAGAAATGAAAATTTAGAAAGGCTTGTGAAATCAATCCGGGAATAAATAAGTTATCGCACGCAAAATAGCACAGGATAATAAAACCCAGATCATTGCATATTAATTTCAAATTATTTGCAGTCATATCCAGGGATATCGTGGGAGGAAGGAGGAGCGACGAAAAATACCGAAATCGCACTAATTTATTTATTCCCTTTTTATTGTGAAGTTTTTATTCATTAAAACACGTAAATATGCAAACTTCATTGAACATGATAACGTGACCATGAAAAGCTCTAATCAGGTAGGATTTCTTTTTTTTTCAAATTTATCTAATTTTTCAATTTCACTTGCGCTTTCTTTGTAACCAAAACACTTCTGCAGTTAAAAATGATGTTCTCATCAATCAGGACTGTTCCACGCTTTGTACTATACGACAAAAATAAAACAAGAATTAGATTACCTAAACGAGTCACTGCTGTCTAGAACGACTTCGGCGAGCCAATGATATGACGCATTCGTGTTTAGTTAACCTTACAACAGACTCAGAGACTTGGTAAAGAAGATATTGTATTGCTATCCACAACCAACAGTTGGATTTGGCCGATAGACTTCTTATCTTCTATCCGAGACTCTTAGAATCAACTTTCTCACATTTATTTCTGAAAGTGAGGCAAAAATTAGAGTTTACACCCGCAAAATCCGCACATTTTATATGCAGATATAGTGAATATGGAATGTCCGCATATTTTGTTACTATCAATGACGTTACACAGGCCATCTACTAAACAAGCCACTTATCCGTCCACTGCAGGCACAAGAGAGCACACCATCGGCCAGACCATCCTCCCTGCATTGCACAGCCCATCTGCTCCCGTGGATGCCGGAAAAAATTGCAATTATAAGTGAATGAAGCACGTTTGTAAATACCGAGCAAACAGGGAGACACCGCAGATAAAGAAAAATTCTCATCTATGGGTGGATAAACTGGGATACCATATTGGAAGAGGTCCTGATAGAGATAATTAAATAATGAGTTCTCAATAGCGTAATATACACGGCAGCCGAAACTATTCATAGCCTCCTTACAAAAAATATCTTTTGAGAAGAATAAGCTGCAATGAGGCTGAAAATGCTTCACGCCAAGGCCACGCTGAACAGACGGCAATGATTTGCAAATATTGGTGACGTTCTACATTTTGCGATCACTTCCAAAGGGAAAGAATAATCGTATTTCAGATTAATTTGTTTTTGTACGCGGCTGATTTTAATTGCTTTATGTGGAAAGAAAAGCTACAGAAATCCTCTTATACACTAATGACACGAAGTTGCACTCTCGTAGCCAAATGCTCATGTATGAGATGATAAATAGATCCCCACGCGTTGCTGCAATATCTAAAGGTAGTAGAGTAAAAGTTGATAAGCTCAGTGATAATACTTTGCAAATAAAAGAACAACAGATTAAAATAAATTCACGAAAAACTAATCCTCAAAGCCGACTATACTATATTTTGCAAATCAGCCTCACCTCATTGGCCGCAAACAAATTGTTCTCTATACACATATTTCAGTGTTTCATACTGGCTCGTTACCACATTGTTTTCGATAATCGTGGAACACGAAATTATTCCTCACGAGTATATTTAGAACTGTCCGTTACACGGTTCGATGTAAACTCATATTAAATGGAACTTTTGCCCTTTCTCACACAGTAACTTCGGAAGTTTTATTCTTATTCTGCAATTTTACGTTCACTTCATATATCAATGGAAAAAAATGGCATCCCATGGAGGGGCTGTAATTCTTCTAGCTAGAGTATTACATCAATCTGAGTTGCCTTCAATGCTTTCCCTTTAAAAACATATCCTATTATACTTTAAACTCTTCAGCGATTCTGATATCATAGTAATCATTTTTTAAGCACTCAGAAAAGCTTGAATAAATGTTCCTTAAACCTTATAAGAACAGTTAAAATGAGTATTAGTTATTTTTAGTTGAGTGTAAAATGCTTTCAGCAAATATATCTTCATATTTATATGAGTAAAGACAATTTAAAATTCTAATACTTAAAATAAAATTAATGGAGGGATGTAAAATTTTTGATGAGAGAATGTAGATCCTTCAATTACTTCAGTCTTTCTTTCAAGTTACTTTGGAGTTCAAAAAAATTCCAAAAATCAAAGAAGGTAATTTAAACACGGTAGATTATTGCCGGAAGGTGGGTGTTGGGCCTTTGGAGTGACTTAGAGCGTACATGATTCTGTGCAAAATTGCTGTTCAAGAATATCCGAGACACATATCTAGACAAAGATCTTATATTGCACAACATTTAGATGAGATCCCTTGTTTTCGGCAATCCTTTCTACAAATCTGATCGCAAAACAAGATGGCTTTCTTCACGCTGCCCGATCACTAGGAAAAACAGCGATAAGTATTCAAAAACCCCGTTCCACGACACTCGGGTTGTCCTGCATATATATCTCGTTTCAATTCATACTGTACGTAATTGTGTGTTGTTCTCAATAACCTAATCTCCAACCTATGGAGTTCTCTTATTTTCAAAATGACAAACTTTGAAAGGAATTAAGATTGAAAAATTAGAAGAGAATGAAAATGACGGGAGTGCGGTGAGCGGAGCGTGAGAATGAGAAATAGATTGTCACTCGGGACAATGAAAGCGGCGATAGGGATTGTGATTACATGGCGATTTACGGACAATTTCATTGGCCTCGATTTCAGTTTGAAAATTAGGACGCGTTCATTCGAAATATCTTGAGCGTTAATCAGCTCCGTTCTTTAACGTCATCCAACATCAATGAAAAACCAAGAAGCAGACGCAGCATTCCACCAGAGCGATAAAACTACACTCTATTTTTGAAATATCTATTAAAAGTTCCATTAAAAATTGTAGAATTTAATATTTTCCAATAGAGTTTGGTGCTTTTTCATTAAGATAGTAGTTTATATGGACACCTTTGGCCGTAGTAGCTAATTGCACAGTGGACGGGTGCAGTCATACAAGATATGCCCCAAAAGTAGTAGGATTGAGTCGATTAAATGAAATGTATTGCCGAAATTGATACATTCACTCAAGAGTCTTCAAAGTAGCACTCTTATGCTTCCACACACCGCTGCCGGCGGGTTTTCCATGCCTCGTACGCCTTCTGGAAGGTGCTGCCCGGAATGCTGCTAAGCTCCCTCGTCACGTCATGTTGTAACGCTTCCATCGAACCGTGGTGACGTCCTTTCAGCATGGATTTGAGAAGGGGGAGGTATAAATCTGATGAGGCTATAGGGTGGCCGAGGCAGGGTTGCCTCATTGTACCGGGCCAGGTAGTCCGTTACACCTTTACTCAGAGAGCACTCGTGGCACGAATTTCGCACACATCTTTCTCATGCCCATGTTTTTGGTCACAAGTCAATGCACATCACTTTTAGGAATGCCAAGTTCATCAGAAACTAAACTAACACTTAACCTGTGACCCCTTTTCAACAAAATCTTCACTCCTGTCACATTTTGAGGTCGAAGAGCGTCCTGAACGTTCGGCGTCGTCAACATCTTCTCTACCTACCTCCATATATGTTCTTCTTGCGTGTGCATTATAAGAGGGACCGTTGCTACCAGAATTAATTGCGACGAGATTTATGTTACAATAATAATTTTTCTTTCCAATAATAATAATTTTTACCTCCCGAAACAACTTGTGCCACTCAAAAACACCCGATCTACCCATGGCGTTATCACCACAAGCTGCATTGAGCGTTTCATGAGTCTCTTCCCCAGTTTTATTCAGGTTTACGCAAAATTTGATGGCCAGTGCTGTTCCAATAACCACTTCATGACGGAGCGTAACAAGCTTATGTTATAGAGGTGTAAGCAAACGAAAGATCCCCACTCCGCAAAGGCTGGATGTCAACTATCACCGGCCTCCAGCCTCTTCTGAGACTCCACTCCCTCGAACTTAGCCAGAGAAACCGCCGCTTGTCCGTTCGTCTATCCGGGAAAAAAATAGTCATACTGCTTTTGGGACAGACCTTATATGTAATTAGGAAAACATGATGGGGAAGATCGAAGGAAATGGGGTGGAAAAAAAGGTTTCACATCGTTTAATGAATTGTATTTTTCAATAAATGCACGGAGTTAAGATACACGTAGCTCATGGAGAGAAGGGTGAGGGGTACCTTACCTTAAGAAAACGCCTCAGAATATCTCAATTTTGCACAGAGCGCTGTCACTATTTACTGCTGACCAAGTGATGGCCGAAGCCGGGATACTCAAATGTTCCTCGCAAGGTAGATGGGAATGAGTCCTAATGGTAAAACCCAAAGTTACATTCCATTTCCAGGAGTTAGAATTAATGTTCTAAAATTACTCAAAACAGCGCATCTAATGGGATGTTGAAATACGAGACATCTTCCCTTTGAAATATTAGAGTACGTACGATCGTAGAAATGATGGATAAAGCAGCCGAAAAATTATTGAGTCCAACTTGTCCATCCTCATCAAACCTCCAAAAAAACAACAATTTTTCTACGGCAGAACTAGGTGTCTCTATTAAAGTCAGTTAACGCCTTATAAAAGCTTATTCTACGCTTTATAAAAAGGTGATAAACACTCACCCATTCAGAGAACTGGTATGCTAAAGGGTTATTTTTTCTCAATCGGTAGTCTACCTGCTAAGGTGGGTTATGGATGGACACAAAAAATCACTACACTCCTAGGACAACTCGGCAATAATTGACACCTTAAAGTGCAATAAAACACTCTTCAACTTCACATGCTTTCTATCTGCCTTCATTTCGTTCAACATGCCTTTTATTTTCCTTCCCCTAACTCGCTTGACTAATGTCCTCTCCTCCATCACATTTTTCAACATTCTAACTTAAAGACCATCTCTTCTACCATGCCTAGTAACTCTTCGTTTGTTTCCTTTCCGTCCATTTTACTTTTTCCACACCAACATCTCAAAAGCATGCAATCTACGCTATGCCTCAACAACCAAGTCTCAGAGCGATAAAAATACTACGCTCCATTTCTAAGAGCTGCTTTTCAAAAACTGGGTGAAATGTGTATTTCCTTCACCGAGTTCAAAAATACAGAGTTTAATAACGAATAGAATACTTCTAATTAATAAAGTCTAAATAAAAATTAGATATCAGATCCCTAGGAAACAGAAAGAGAATTCTTAAAAACGCATATCACATAAGCTGGCTATATTAGACGCCTACATCATAATTTTATTACATAAATACAGGATAACTACGTATCGTTATTAAACGAGGAAATAATAAAAGGAAACTGTTGAATATCCCTTTCATCAATTTATATACGAGTAGACATTAGGGATTTAAGTGTATCTCGAGTTTCAACTGCTGGAACTTATCACACTTTTACTCAAAGGTTTTACTAAATTGGAAATAAATACGAATGAACTCTCAAACTTCATTAAACAAACGACCTGTTTAATCCTATTCCCATTAAAATTCTTTCATAAAGAGGTGATGGAAAGAGCAATTGTAGGTTCATCATTAAAATGGCATTGTCATGAGAAGTGACCTTAAATTAACTCCAGGAACATTAAAGCTGATTTCATTCTGAAGACGTAATTGTGTCTTCGTAAGAAAATAATTTCACAAAAGGTTGTGCCGTACTGAATAAAGTGCTATTTAAGCTTCATTCTACCATAATTCAAGTGCTGAAATAACACTATCAATGGTGTGGCAGGAGAGATTCATACGGTAATGCATGAGCACATGCCTTATGCGTTGATTGGTTAAAACTACAAAAAATAGAAGAAATTCGTCATTGCTATGCAAGGAACACATTCGTGTGACGCAAGCACAGGCGTAAACTCAAGGCAGATAATAAGTCACCTCTTTCTGGAGCTCATATCTCGCCTCGCTTTTGTCGTAATTGTAGACTCTTTGGGAAGAATACAAAAATTTGCGCGAAACTCATTACCCTCTAGACGTTCAAACCCTACAAAATTACGGACTTCATTACACGCTTTTGAAAATTTCAGTAAAGGCAACGAGTTTCCATATTGTCCACCTCATAAGCCCTCTTAAAGATTCTAAGTACTGCGATTACGAAAGGATAATGTACTAAACTTGGAGAATTGAGGCTAGAGAGTAACTAAATATTTACCATCAAATAAAGTTAAACTCAAATAGTAAAATTCTCTTGGTATTGAGGAGGAACGGAACATGTTGGTTCTTAAATTATAAAAGTGTATTTGTTTGTTGGAGGCGTGACCTAATGAAATCGATTCATTTTATAATGAAATACTATAACATTGTAATTCCAGAGTTTTTTAGATACGATCCGTATTATGATGACGTTGAACATCGAAACGCGAGTCGTGTCTAAATAAAATGATTATGGAATTACAAGGTTATAGTTTTTCATCAAAAAATTCACTGGGGTTTTGTGGTAATAAACCAGTTTTGATACTCTTAAAGACCATGCCTATTTGAAGAGAACTGAGCTGAAGATTTTTATTTTGATAATAAAATATTATTAATTTTTCAAAAACAAATATTTTATTAAATCTTACAATTGTTAATTTTATCTTCCCACCCAGCTAGTAGCGAGATGTTTTGCAGTAGTGATTTCTAAATTTTGAGTTTAATGATTGCAAATAAATAAGGAAACACGGATAAAGCATCCAAAGATAAGCCAAGCCATTAAAATTCGTATTTTATTTTATCATTCCCATAAACAAATCCGGAAAAAAATCACACAACATCTATAAACCCTCATCGATACTCTGCGAAAGAGTGGTAACATGAAAGCAGTTTAGCCCAATTCACAATTATATCCAGTTTTCCAGAAATTTACACTTAGATCCACATCATCACTGGGCCTCGCCGGCATAGAAGTAATAATGACCTGGGTGTTGTGATGTAATCAGTTTAATGTTTGATAGAATAGCATTTTTACATAAGTTCGCTACTAATTTAAGTTTCGTAATAAGTTCGAAACCGACGAGGACAACAGAATACTAAGTGTACAAGTGCTGTGCTTCGCCTAGTCTTTGATATCATCTTGAAAAGAAAAAGAAAATATAATCGTTCAGAGTCACCAGCTCGGTAGTCTTATGGCTATAGGAGTAGTCTCATTTGATCCAAATGTCGATAAATATTGCCGACAATTTTGAGATTTGTCAATTGAGAGTGAACACCGCAAGAACTTGGAAAATATGACAGACTACGACTAAGAGTTAATTTTCCGAGGCAATGCCTTCGGCAAAATAACCTCGCGAGCGCTTTTTATTCGTATCAGCGAATGAATTAGCGTAGAGGTGAGAGTACCCGGTAACCCTGACCTCAATTCAACCTTAAAGGAAATGGTCAGGAGCATTAAGTCCTAGGGGAGAGGCAAAAGAAAACTTTTGAGACAGTTTGAATATTTCTAGTTAGAGAGGCGAAGGAAAGAATGAAATGGAAGAGAGAGGGACGACTGGTGTGGAAGAAACGGAAGGAAACTAAAGAGATTGGAACCACGAGGAGCAAGAGTGACGACACATTCCAAAATGGACGGTCACGTCAATCAGCCACCTCAGAGCTTCTTATCTGATTGCGTCCGAACCCAAACGTTAACATCGACTCTTCTGATCCATGATAATAAAGCAATGACGGGGTGACCTAAGGGCATTGTACCCGGCTATTAACCGGTGGATTCTCAACCGGGTTTGAAATCCAGCTAATGCCTCTGTGTGCCATCGGCCACACCCTAGCGATGTGGTTTTCCTGAGAATTGCATTTACCTGGGAGACAATGGGCGATAGGGATTTAAACTATAGTCCCTCCATCCTCGACGCGTGTGAGCGTGGCGATGCTCAAGCCTTAGCTATTCAGCCAAACAAAGGCAGTTATGAAACCTACTAAACCAGCTTCCGATTTTTGACCTTTTTTAGAATATAGAGCTGAAATACATGTAAATTTACTTAAATTACTCGTATACAGATCGATAATAACTAAATTGAAGCTTGAACGTGGATGAAAAGTTCTTTTTCGATTACTTAGAAATACTACGGAGTGTAACAACAATGAATTATTATTTAAAAAACTGCATAAAACCTATTAAATTCTATTGGAGATATTATAGATTTAAGTCGCAAAATTTCCACATTGTGTTCCAACAGCACAGAGTTATCTGTAAGGATTCTTCTGCAATTAGTAATACAAAATATTTTTATATTACCATTTGGTAATCAGGTATGTTCCACATTATATACAGACATTGAAAGTGATTGGGTTTCCGCTAAATCACATATGGTGCTACTGAATGTTTCGTTCCCAAGGAAAGCAAAAAGTGAGGAACTGCATTAAGAAGCGCATTGGCCTTCGGAAAGAACTAAAGGGGAAGTTGTGATTCCTGTCTGAGTTGTCGCCAGAGTAGACTAATTGCGGCGCCAGTGGGTACCTATTCCATTCCATTGTGTTTTCCTCCCATTATTATCCAACGGAAGCTAAGTGCTTAGTAGTTCTTCTATTGTCGTATCTATCTGGGAGCTATCAAAACCAGTAACAAAAACTTGTCCATAAACTTTGAAGATGACTGAAAAATGCACGAAGGATGATAATTGCCTTGCACAATGGAGTGAAAGGGGAAAAAATCGCGATATATACGAATGTGGAATGTTAGGAATCGATGAAGAAACAGGGGGGGGGCGAGCGGAGAAATGAACAAGATTCCAAATGAAGTTGGAGGACATTTCAAAAGGTAGAAGATACAAAATATTACGCGACCAAAAAGTCGTGTTATAGTTTATTCTTTCACACCAGGCACGCTACCATCACAGTGAATTAAATACGTTTTCCAGAATCGCTTTCCTCTCTGGAAGTAATATATAGGCTATGAAAAATATTTTAAAAATATATATTCAAGCCAATATGATGCTGTGTCAAGTGATTTATTTTTTCCAAATATCAAAAAATGTGTTCGTACTTCTAACTATACGAGAACTCGTATAATATGAACCAGTATAAAAATTTTGAAGAAGTTTTCTCGGGTCAGGAGTTCCATGCTGGCCAACATTTCGATTTGATGAGTACAACCTCCATCGATGATCTACAAACTTATTACATACCTATAGTCAATAAATACTAATGTTGGCAAAACTATTTTCAAATATACTCTCATTGTTCGTTGCTTTACATACTTGTACGCCATAAAAGAGAAAATCAAACATCATTCCGAAAAACATAGTACTAAACGTTTAAATCTTCAATTTCTCGTGGCAAATGACTTACTTAAGACCATCAATTAGAAACCCGCGAGCATATAGACTGTAGTTTGGTGATCAAACCAAAAAACTTCCAACCTTTGGTAAAATTATGGCAAATCAAGCATCGATTATCGGAATTCTAGATGACATTTACCAACAGCCGCAATCGATAGAGAAAAAATTTCTATTATTTCAATTCATTAATTCTATCTAATTCACAGAAATTTTAAAAACATCTTTCATTAGGAAAATTATATTTCCTCAATGTTTTAAATCTCAACTTGCGAAAGTAAGAATTTACGAGGATAATATTAGCATATTTTTCCAACCTCTCGGAATTACTAAATTTCCAAAAGATGATTCCACTTGATTATTATTCTAGTCGTAAAGATTGGCCAGATGAGTTAATGATGGTATATGGTAGCGATAACCTACTCATTCGAAATAGGGTGATGAGTATAATATACTCTGAAAACAACGAAGAAAAAATTAATTCTAGACAAGCCTAAATATTCCATTTTTGCAAGTGGGCCTGAAACAACACTTATGAGGCAACTCAGATGTGATGATATCATTCTCCAAGGACCAAATAATATGCGCAGTGTCTCAAACTGAGGCACCAAACGCAATCTTTTTTTTCCACGATAAAAATTACACCGAGAAACGAGAAGGCGTCGACGTGCCTCAATTCCTCGAAACTAGACGGTACCAAAAATTATGCCCCATTAGAAAGGAAAGAAATTGCGTCCTTCGCGAGGAGTTAACTTGATTATTTTTTTGCTCCCTTTGACAAAGAAATAATGCTGATTCTCTTCCGTCTCTTAGTAAATCTGTCCACTCCACGCACGACTTTCGCTATTTCGCACGTGGAAGGTTTTTTGTTAATGAATTCCCATTCCCTGTTAAGTATAAGGCATGCTTTTGTGCAAGAATATGGAAGTTACTTGACGGCCGCGACATTTTTTCTCGTTGATAAACAGGTATTTAATTCAAATTTTAATCCAAGGAAATACATTATGAATATTCTTCATCATGTATTTGCTTATTGTTGCATCTATTTAACCGGTTTGTTTCAACGGAAAATAATTAATCATATATCGACAAAGAAATAAAACTATATCTATCAGTCATATACAAGTATGCTATTTTTCTGGCATCTGCAAGTTGGATATTTTTCTATCATCGACATCACCTCAAAATCTCTCATTTTTGTGAAAAGTTTTACTCGGAAAATGGGCCATTTTCTTACATTACGGTATTAATAAATTAAATGCATCTGACTCGGTCTCGTTTTCCATCTAGGCCCATGCAAAGTTCCCATTTATTGTAACTGCATGGGTTTGTTAAGATAATCATGAATTAAAATGGTAATATTTTAACAACAAGTAGTAACGTAATACCCATTATATTACCCAAGCTTATTAGGCTGCCTTTATTTTCAAAAAAGAGGAATGGACTCGTTTACTGGTAGTTGGGTCCCTAAGACGTGGTTTGAATCCTGATGGTGGACATTTCAGATACATTTAATCCCTAATTTGGTACCAATCGAGGAGCACTTTCGAGTTTATTGTTTTTAAAACCAGGCCTTAAGTGATGCGACCTTTCATCAGGAATATGCTGGTGCCAACGCTTGGATTCTCTTCCCCATTATTAATTTGCCAAATACCTACTTACGTCAGCGAACAAAACTGGTATTTTCAACAGTAACAATGACCAATGTCGTCGAGCGCCATTCATAACAATGAAAACTTCGTTTTTTTCATAAAAATCATGCTTCGAATCGTTTTTCAGGCTGTTTTCATTGAATGTCCAAGGTAAAGTTCTTGTTACACGAACGGGTCATTAGTTTATGCTGCAGTAAAATACACAGCAGCCTTTATCTTTTTGCTTTATAAGTTGAAATTAAAATTACCGCATAAAAATATAAATTACTACACATTTTTACAGCAACTTTACACTCAAGTTACTTTGCTTTCATTGTTATATTAGGATGATTATATTTTATACCACCGTGCTCAAATAAATTAAATCAAATAGATACTAAAGCTATTAACATCTCCTGCTTTGTCAAATCGATGTTTGTGTATCACTTTCGGTTTTTTCGAATGTCCCTAGACGCGAGGAGATGTCTCATAACGGAGGATTGCCACCCCGACGTGAAGCTCATTTGTTACTTGAAATTGTAGAATGACCTATAAAACATGAGTAATAACTTACGTCCGATGACCGTGTGAGAAATATTAGTCATCCAGAATCCTTTACGACTTGAAGAGTAAAAAGGAAATGATTAATATGGTATTTATTCTACACGTGGAAACTATCATAAACACGGAAAAAATCGAAGGCTTTATTTTGATTTACGAATTTCATTTTTCTTCGCTAATGACTCTGCCACAAGAACCGGAAATGTCTTCGTGAAAAAAGGGAAGCTATTCAGTTAATTTTAAAATTGAAAATGATTTAACGGACGCTAAAAATAATCTCCTGGACTCGGAAATATGGGATCTTTAAGTTTCACTTGAGTATACTGAACTTGGCCCATTATGCCTTTAACAGGGGGGTTGTTATAAATACGCCACTATTTTATCATCTTCATCTAATAATACATAATGTATACATAAATGTATGTATATATATATATGTATATATATTTTTTGTATATAAAACCATAGACACAGTAATCAACCTGAAGGTCGGTTTAGTAGGTGATGGTAGAGCTCATCCAGTACTAAGCCCGACAGCGTGTGAATATTCACACATCAGGGTAGGCGGGCCAGTTCCTTTCCCTGTGCCGGTTATGGTTTCCCAGGAAGATCTGGTACCCGAAAAATCACATAGCTTATTTTGTATACTTAAAATGAATATAAAATCATCATTTTCATATGTTGACCAGAGGGTCCCTTGATAAAATCAGGGATGATACATGAGAACAATCCCATCTATAATCTAAGCGTTGAGATTTTTTTATTGCTGAATCCCTGCGAACAACTGGAGGTGGCACAGGTAGAGTAGCCGGTCCCCCTTTTGCGAACGTGTTCATTTCACTTCGCTTTAGTCTAAATTTGGAATGAGATGTACTCTCATTGTCAAAACAAAATTTCAGGGAGATAACTGTGATATGGATATAACTCTCATATATCACTTCAAACTCTATTTCTAATAGCTTGCTCTAATATTCGTCTGTCAATCTTATAATTTCCTTATAGAGAGAAATTAAATCCTTTCTTCTTCTAAAATGAAAGCTGTTTGGAAAAAATGATGGCATGCCTACCAACAGCCGTTCAAACTATTGCATACCTCCGACAGAGCCCTCGGGCTCACTGGGTGAAATCCCACGGACGGATGGATTCAATTAGTCAATGCCTCAAGGGACATGGCGCCTGCTCTGTCCGCCGAGGGCGAAGACACTTAAATCCGCTCAAGTTACATAATAGGAGGGAGTAAAAGCAAGACCACTTTATGAAGAAATTAATGCGAATCCATACTGGTTAGCTGTCAACCGGTCCCGTATGTGTTCCCTTTACTTTGCGAATATAATAAACGAGTACATTTCCATCATTACATTTGAAAATGAAACATGAATGCAAATTTAAATGAGGAATAATTTAAGCATGATGGAATTATTTTTGCCTGCAGCGCATGTTAATCAGGAAGTTATCGAAAGCAGTAAGCCTCGTACTAATTTGCCAAAGGCCTAATTCATTTTTAATCCTCATTTTTGGGGGAGAGGGAGAATAATTCTTATCTTATATCAACAGTTCACGAATTCATTTCATGCTAGATTTGTTAATTTGATTTGGACAACGGGAAAAATGCTAATAACCATGTGCTGAACCAAATTTTGGGAGTAAATATGAAACCGTTCATTAAGAAAGTCATTGGTAACATTAATATCAACGATTTATCAAGGACAGACTTTAAAATTATGAATAGGAACGTAATTGTGATATCCAGGGCCAACGTAAACAGGCAATTACCTAATAACAAATCGAGACGTATTGTGTACATGCCAAATCGGTTTTCGATGATTGTTCAACACCACTCACTAAGGTAAGGAACAATTATCTCATCCGTTATGTATCTAAGGGAAATATATGAATGATGTTACCGAGATCTACTTTTTATATTCTTACGAGATTTCTTCTGATAATTTGTAATGTATACGACAACTATTTCGAAGAATTTAGTAACGCAGAAAACCATCAACATTGCCTAAAACAATGTGTTGCTTCTTTCTGACTTTAATTCACCAGCTGAAAAGTCTACAGGAGATATCTGCATTTGTAACGACTATCATTTGTTTTATAACTACATAACTTAAAAGGCTTTTTGGAAAATGCATTTGTTGAATGCAGATAGATTATACTAAGCAAAAAGATGTTAGAGCATGATTCTAAAACTAGGAAATATCTTGTGAAAGCTAGCATATCAATGTCTACCTTATCGTACGACCAAAATTCTTATTGTGTGAATTATTGATAGAAGCCAACACGTTTATATTACTACAATAAGCTTATATTATTTAGTCTCAGGAGAACTTAATTAAATTACTTGATTAATACAGGGTAAAGTAAATTATTTGAGTCATTGCACTTTGGAATTGAACAGAGACTCACGGTTACAAAAACTTTATATTGACCTAAATGACCTATAAAGCTACATATTTACACGATAATCCCTTTAAGGCAATGACTTTTTCTCTCTCGGATGGATCAGGGAACACTTGGGATTTCCATTGGAACGTACTTCACTAAATGAGGCCAATGACGATTTACACAGACGATGAACTACTTTCGTCTCTGTCTGCACGCCCTCAAAATTCTACCTACACAATTACACATTACTACTTAATCCAAAAGGAGCCGAGAAGAGAAGAGAAGCTAGCCAAATTCAAATCTTGTAGAAACTGAGTGAATTCTTCTCTCAATTTTTCACGGAAGCAGTTATCTTTCGACTGAGATTTATCTTCACTTATTTTCAGCGCCTGGATTCAAAACACTCTATCAACGTTTCAGAATTTAATTCAGGAATGGTGAATGATTGTACAATAGTTTACTTGGATATAAATTCGCACGGAACATTGCTAAATTACAAGATAGGACGAAGAAACTTTCTTCCTATATCAAGTAGAAATAAAATTATTAAAAAATATGCATCCTACATAGTATACATGACATATAGTATTAGGAAAGATTTATTTTAAAAATACAATACTCAACAAACTTTGATGTCTCACTTGTTAACTCATAGCTTTCAGTTTATATCCAGCCTAAATCTTATTCCTCACTGCACTAAAGTCACCCAACCGGTGACGGGAAATGACACGGACCTCAAGACTATGGGCATCATAAAAAATCGCAACGCTCTTTGTTGAGGCAGAATTTAAAATACGCTTGTGCATAACAGACTTCCATTACGGTAATAACGGAGAGCCATAATATTATTGGCTATTAAATTACGACTATGGCGAAAAACCGCTCACACCAAACATTAGTGTTTTCGTGACTGATCGTCGTCGTTAAGTAGGTGCTATGAAACGTGATTGGAGCATAAAAAAATCCAGTACAGCCATTTGTTTGGTTTCGAGCACTCGGGATGTTACGAAGAACACCGGATTGGGATTGGGAGGGGATGAGGAGTGGAAAAGATTCGAGGAGAGAGAGAGATGGCTAGCTCGACTCATTTTTCGATTATTTTATTTTTGTTTCGGTGATGAGTGCCCAGCGTGTGGGTCATACGTTCACGCTCACTTGTGGAGTTCAAAGGGTCAGTCACGCTCGGGATTGTGAGAAACCGGGATGCGAAAAATCTAACAAACTATTTTAAAAGCCTTAAGAGTGAATTTCCCCTCACGAGGTGGCGGCGATGGGATGCACATAATAAAACATTCATTTTCCATCTCCCTTCTCTCAGAACACACGTGAAATTTTTTTAACATCTGAGGAGTTCTTCCTTTCGAAAAGATTATGACGTTAACTTTTTGTTAGCGGTTCTTATGTCATTAATGGTCGTCAGGACAAGAGGAAGGGGATTTATCACTTTCAAAAATGTTTCATTTCCTTCAAGAAATTTTCCTCGGACAATTTTGTGTAATTTTTTCGGAAGAGCCGTAGAAAACAAGTTAATAAGCTGCATATTGTGAAAACCTTGTTTGTCGTGGGTAACGTTTTTTAATCAGATAGGTGCATCGAAATGGTAGTAATAGAACCTTAAATTTATTAATTGAAAAATAGGAGAGTCTGACTTGAAGAAGACTTCAGAGAAAGGCCGAAAGTTCAAACAATCTAAAATGTGAAAGTCCTTTTACGTGTTATTTATTTTATTTTGTGTTCTATTATGCCGTCCAAAAGCTCTCGTGAATTCTTCTACATCATCGATATATATATATATATATATATATATATATATATATATATATATATATATATATATATATATATTTTTTTTTCATTCACATAGAAATAGAGATAAGGAAAATGGGAAAGGAACACACATAAAGGACGAACACAAGAGAGGTGGGGAAGGCGGATTTGAGCAGATCACAAAAAAAATGTTTTCTTCGACCGGGAAATGAACACCGGATCTCTCCATTTTCCGGGCGGATGCTCTAATCACTTTATATATATATATATATATATATATATATATATATATATATATATATATATATCTTGTCGTGGTGGAAGGGCTTGTGTGTTCCGATGACCCCTAGAGCTGTGCTGGCGGGAGTAATAATAATTACTCCTGGAAGGGTCACCCATGCCAGATAGGTCGAAAGTTAGGAGCCAGACGAAAGGTAGTCCACGCAGCGTCTGTTCCTCAGTGAGGCGGCTGCAATGGCGTCTGACCCCAGTGGGGCGGCCATTAAGTGATGGTGTCACGTTAAAAACACTATTGAGGAAGGCAACGGGAAACCACCTCAATTATGATTCCCAAGAATATTATGATGGGCACTATAGATAATATGAGTCCTGGCAACTACGGGACTCGGCCCAAGAGGCCGTGTGTCGTGCCCGGCAGCGGGAGAGGCAAGGCTTCCGCGGTCGTCATCCCACGAAACCCTTGCAGGGAAGAAATAACTTCAGCAGGACAGAAGACTCAGAAGAAGGCGAAAGTAGTAAGAATAGGAACCTGGAACGTCAGGACAATGTTGAGGAGAGGCAAATTAGAAAATATTAAGCGAGAGATGGAAAGAGGTAACATAGATGTTTTAGGCCTCTGCGAGGTGAGATGGAAGGATAGCGGGGATTACTGGAGTGACAATTATAGAGTGATATACAGCGGCGGGGACGAGAGCCAACGAGGGGTTGCCGTAATTTTAAATAAAGGGGTAGGAAGAAGCGTAGTCAACATAGAGCAAGCGACAGATAGAATTTTACTCGTAGAGATTAAAGCAAAGCCGACGAACTTGGTCATTATTCAGGTATACATGCCACCGAGCAACCACAAGGAGGAAGAAGTCGATAGGATGTATGATGAGTTAGAGGATATCATCGCGAGTGTTCCTGCAGGGAAACATTTAATAGTGATGGGGGATTGGAATGCGACGGTAGGCGAAGGAAGAGATGGTGGTGAGGTCGGGGACTATGGGTTAGGCACGAGGAATGAACGCGGAGAGAAAGCAATTGAATTCTGCAGGAGACAGGGGTTAGTCATCACCAACACATGGTTTAGACACCACAAAAGGCGTAGGTATACATGGAAAATGCCAGGTGACTTAGAAAGGTATCAGTTAGATTATATTATGGTTAGGCACAGGTTTAGGAACAGTGTGATAAATTCGCACAGTTTCCCAGGAGCGGATGCGGACTCTGACCACAATTTAGTTGTTATGAAATGTAATGTTCGTTTCAAGAAGATAAGGCAAGGGCGGCGGGTTAAAAAATGGAATTTAGAAGCAGTAAATGAATTAACGAGAAAGGAGTATCAGGAGGCTGTAGAGAAAATGATGGATGACGGTAAAGAACTGAGTGCTATCGAAGAAAAATGGGAATGTATCAAGAAAGGGATATTGGAAGCCGCTAAAGACACTATAGGAACCGTTAACGGGAAAAGGATAAGGAAACCATGGGTAACGGATGAGATGATTGCAAAGATGGATGAGAGAAGAAGATGGAAAAATGTAAACACAGAGTTAGGCAAAATGAAGTACAAAGAGTTAAACAATAAATTGAGAAGGGCCACAAATAAAGCAAAAGAAGAATGGTGGAAAACGCAATGCGAGGATATGGAAAGTCTACAGAAGAAGGGTGAAATTGGTGCTCTATACAGCAAGGTTAAGTTATTATCGGGAAGTAAGAAGGCAAGATCTGTGCTAACAGTTAAAGATAAATGGGGTAAGATAATAGTTGAACCAGGAAAAATCCTAGAGAGATGGAAGGAATATATAGAAACACTGTATGGTAAAGAACTTAGGCCGACAAGGTTAGACATAGAAAAGGAACATGAGGTAGAAGAAGATAGCTTAGGTCCAGGCATACTCGACGATGAAATAGAAAGGGCATTAAAGGAGATGAAAGCAAATAAGGCTGTGGGGGTGGACAATATTCCTGTAGAAATGTTGAAATGGTTAGGGAAAGGTGGGAAGAAGGCCATATATGGACTGATTCGTAGTATCTATGAGGAAGGAATCTGGCCGGAAGATTTTGTGAGATCGGTGTTAGTTCCTATTCCAAAAAAGGCAAAGGCTTCGTCATGTGAGGATTACAGAACAATAAGTTTGATATCCCACGCAGCTAAAGTTATTCTCAGGATCATCAACAAAAGGATAGAGAGTAAGGCAAATGATTACTTAGGGGATGATCAGTTTGGGTTCAGGAAAGGAAGAGGTACGCGTGATGCCATTGCAGTAATGAGATCACTAGTCGAGAGGAATATAGAATACAATCAGGACGTTTTTGCTTGTTTTGTAGATTTCGAAAAAGCGTTTGATAGAGTGAAGTGGGAAAAATTAATGCGTGTATTGGAGAAAATAGGAATGGATTGGAGGGACAGGAGACTGATCCGCAACCTGTACATGTCTCAGACTGCTCAGGTGCGAGTGGGGAACGGAGAGTCCGGATGGGCAGTGTTAGGAAGAGGTGTAAGGCAGGGTTGCCCATTGTCACCGGTACTGTTCAACGTATATGTAGAGGAAATGATTAAAGAGGCATGGGAAGAACTGGAGGTAGGAATGAAAGTCGGAGGGGAATTCGTAAAATCGGTTAGGTTTGCTGATGACCAAGCATTAGTTGCTCAGTCAGCCAAGGGGTTGCAAGCATTGTTGAGTGAATTGGAGGTTCAGTGCGATAAATATGGGATGAGAATCAATATTAATAAAACAAAGGTTATGCGATTTTCTAGAAAGAAAAAGGCTAAGCTAAATATTAAAATAGGCGGGGAAAGAATAGAACAGGTAGAGCAGTTTACATATCTCGGAAGTGTTTTGGACCAACACGGTCAAAGTGGTAGGGACGTAAGGAGAAGAATTGCGCTAGGCAAGGAGGCTTTCTCAAAGAGGAGGGAGTTGATGACGGGGACGTTGAGTAGGAATGTTAAGACAAGACTCGTAAAAACTCTGATATGGAGCGTAGCTATGTACGGCGCGGAAACGTGGTCGCTGAAGCAGGAGGATAGACGTAGATTGGAGGCTTTTGAAATGTGGGTATGGAGAAGAATGGAGAAGGTGAAATGGACCGAAAGGAAAACAAATGAGGAAGTACTAGAAATGGTGGGGGAGGAGAGGGGTTTGTTGAGAGAAATCCTATGGAGGCAGGAAAAATGGATGAAAGGCGTATTGAGCGGTAGTGGAATGTTGAAGAGGGTAATAGAGGGGAGAATGTTGGGCAAGCGTGGTAAGGGTAGGAACAGGATAGGGATGTTGGACGGGATGAAGGGAGGTAAGAAGTACACCGAGATGAAGAGGGACCTGATATAGATTAGTTTGCTAGGTGGGGAGTTACAAAATGTTTATTTGATAGTTGTGTCCATCCAAAAACCTACCTTAACCGGTAGATTACCTAATAATAATAATAATATATATATATATATATATATATATATATATATATATATATATATATATATATATATATATATATATATATATATATAAAACTTAGACTTTTTATAGAAGTTAGAAGTTTTTTATTCAACACTTCCGTGTTACTTCGAAGAAATCATCTATACTGTTGCTATATATATATGTATATATGCGGGTCGTGGTGGTCTAGTGGGTAGAGCGTTGGACTACTGACCGGAGGGTCCCGGGTTCGATTCCCGGGCAAGGCACTTTGGGCACCTGCAGCTCCACCCAAGCTAGTTGATTTTTCGGGTACCAGATCTTCCTGGGAAACCATAACCGGCACAGGGAAAGGAACTGGCCCCCCTACCCTGATGTGTGAATATTCACACACCGTTGGGCTTGGTACATGGGTGAGCTCTACCATCACCTACCAAACCGACCTTCGGGTTGATTACTGTGTTTATGGTTTATATATATATGGAAATAGATATAAGAAAAATGGATAGGAACAAAAGTAGATCACAAGCCCAAAAATATTTCCTTGACAGGAACTTGAACAACAGATCTTTCGACTTGCCAGGCCAATGCTCTAACCACTTGAGCTATCGAGGAAACGTAAATTACAATGGGAGCTGCAGAGATGGCGCTCGGGAGCTGTTTCACTCACTAAAGGCGAAATGGACGAGGTCTCCAGAGGAAGTATAGTAGGGGAAGTATTACTCCACTCCTGTTGATAAAGCCACACAAACTGTTTATTAATTTGCTTGAGGCAATGTTTGAGACATTCGTTGTTAATGCCTTCACACTTTCACCGAAATTACCATGCTGTCATAAACTCAGATCAGGTGATTTCCGTAGATCCCAAAAGACGCAACTCCTGCTATTGCACATATAACTTGGAAATATGAATAAATCATCATTTAAAATAAGAATACAGATATGAATTAAAATAGAGCTTTTATTTAAATTGATAAATAGAACGTGCCCGACAGGGTATAGGATCACGCAAATCTGGGGTGCTGGATCTCACTATTGCTCTTGCAACAGCGCAAAGGAAGTCTGAGGTTAGGATCGACGGCACTTGTACCCACCCGCTCCCCCCACCCACCCACTGATTCCCCTTCAATGCGTATCCCTTCCCCGCACGAGCAACTCTCGTGATCGCGCTTTATAATTAAGCCATTTGGGGCAGACTTAATTAAGACGTGTCGGATCAGATAAGCGCTAAAGTCCTTAACGAGCCCGCATTGTTGCGGTTGTAGCGCCGCCCGACTCTACAGCGGCAGCCGAGGTCTCGGTTGTAAAAAGGGTTGTCGTCTTAGAAAGGGTTGAGAGGAGTCTCCGAGCGGTGGAAGTGACAAGAGTTGAGTTCAACATGGAGTCAGCCGGTAGCGAGAATGAAAATCCTACTAACGGGTTCAGAGGAGAGGGGAGACGAAAACTTAATGAAACGAACATAACCTAAGTCAAAGTGGACAGGATAGGAAAAATGAGCGCTTTTTACAAGCAGATATATACAATGGAAGAGTGATGAACACATTCTATTAGAAACTATAAAAATCTAGTCGTTCCCTGAAGGCGTCTTCCGCCTTCTAAAAAGTCTAAACATATCATAAAATCGATTTTCAAGTCAGTCTTAAAACATAATAGGTTTGCAAAAAAAATAAATTACGCAAAGCAATCCTAGGTATGTCAGTTGACGAAACGTTACCTCCAACTCCTCAAAACATTTGCGATTCCTACGATTGCTCTACTGCAATTATGTCCATAATAATTAACTCTCGGTATGTCATTTGGATTTACTACATTTATACAATAAATGAGCTATAAAAGATTTAGCCATCTAAAAAAAACCTCTGTACTATAAACGAAATTATTTGAGTAAATAGGTCTTCAACATAAATTCGAAAACCCGTGGGTTTGTTAGCACTAGCACTTTACAGCCCCAGCAAAATGTTTCCTCGGGCCAAAATGCTTCGAATAAACGTTTGGAAATCTCATACACGCTGGCAGAGGCGAGTGCCTCGACCATATGACCTGAAAAAGGGGTATTATTTACGGGCCCTCGAAAAAAAAGCGCGTCAATAAACCGCGAAAACCTAAAAGACCCTGGTTCAATTTACTGGACGGCAATCAGTGTTGGTATAAACAGAACAAAAGAGGAACATATGTACAAGCGAACGAAAAAAAACTGAACAAACTCGTAATGGTGTATGGGGAAGAACGCCGGAATTCAGCGTCGACTCATTGCCATAGAGAGAGAGAGAGGGAAAGTGGGAGAGACAGAGGGAGAGAGAGAGAGAGAGAGAAAGAATAAGACCTCGCCCTCAAGCAGCCAAGCGGGCTCGAGCGAGGAAAAGGGGAAGGAGAAGCATTCTCTCAGACCGAACGCATGAATCGTCCACACACGACCGTCACCGTTATTTTTGTCGCCGCTTGCAGCGATGAGGAGGATGACGGAAAAAATCGCTTGTCCTTCTTTTATGTGACTAATAACGCGGCGTGTCTCACCCTCTTTCTTGGATTCCAGACACTGCGGCGGATTCGACTCCGCGCACACGCGCCTTCCTCCTCTCCCCCCCCCTCCGTGCACTCCGTCCTCACCGAGACAGCGATCCCGGCCGCCTGCACGCGAAGGCATTGAGGAGAGAAAGAGGCCTTCGTCATTCAATGCCTTCGAAAAGAATCTCGATCCCGCGAGGGAGATAAGGGAATAAATAAGACGGGGATGCCGATTGGGTGATCGGCGATTTTCCGAATGAGGCCGTGGGATCTCGGGAAGGCGAGGCAAGAGTGGAAAATGCGAACTCCGGATCACAAAATGGAATCCGTTAGTGTCGAACCCATCAACGGCGTCGTCTCTTTCCCACCTATCGGATTAGAAGAAGTGGGGTGAGGGGAGGGAGGGTGGAGTGCAAGGAGGAGAAGGGCCGGGGGAAATGGGGATATTGAGACGTGCGTAGGCGGAACGAGTGGACGGGGAGAATATCTACGACGTCACCTCAAGAACAAGGCCGATGGAGGGGAATGGAAATTTCACGGAAATGCGTTACTTGGGGAATGCAGTCGTTAAAAGAGGAAAATCGCCAATTAATATTCCTAAATCGCCAATTAATATTCTTATAAGGAAAGGACAACGTCGAACCGACTGCACGAGACTCTTTGTTAACTGCGGTCGAAAGGTTAGCGATAACGAAGGAAGGAATTCGAAGGATAAGTTCGAAACTGCGTATGCATATAAATGGTCGTTCTATCTTCTGCAAACTTCAAGTTCCTGTGATCGCAGGGGATAATCTGAGATGTTTACCGTGGTGAAGTTCGTCTAACTACGAGGTGAACAAAATTCGGATGGTGTTTCATTAAGGTTTTCTTTATAAAGTAAATATATGTATATTCAAACTGAAAGTAGTCTTTTATTCCCATATATACATTATATTAAATGATATCATGGCTTATGAATCACAATATAAAAATAATACTTGCATTCTTTCAGTGTATCCAGCAGCATGCAAACTACCGATTATCTCAGAGTAGACATGCGTACACTTTCTACTTACTCATACAATTTATATGGCCCTTGAAACGCAATAGCTGAGATCCACTTTTCGGATCTCATATTTGATGCCTCGGATCATTTTATGGTCCGTTTAGTTGAAAGCCAGCTGAGAAAGTTCCTGGGTTTTGGCTTTCTGGCAATCTGAGTTTTTTTTTTTGAGAGACGAAACTCAAATCAGAAGTCGCTGATTCGTCCATCGAGGTCAGAGCCCTCTTTGGCATTCCGACAGTTGAAATCAGGAAACCGTGCATTTGTAAATCTAGTATATTATACGAAGGTCTAATTTTTGATCAAAATGCGTTTTTTACGCCCTTGGGAATTTTCACGGAGGATATTACTTTCCCTATTTGCAAATTATTAATAATTTTCTTCAAAATCATGAAATTTTAAATAGATACGCCCATTCACTCAATTTGAATAACTTTGGAAGAGAATATTGCCCGATTGACCGCTCGAAAATGTATTTACGTCTCGGAGATGTTTAACCATTCGATAATTCAACTCAACTTTGAATCATTATGCATTCAGTTTTGAATACGAAAATAAAATAATTTTACCTTTTGGAACGTAATCAAACTGTAAATATCAATCAAAACGCCTCAATAATGTTAGTAACCAATGGATTTAAGTTAATTCACCCGAATTAGTGGGTCTCCTCCCATTAAAATGCATTCTCCAACTCAGAAATCGAGACCAGAGGCATATGATACGTCGGACGGAAAATTACATCTCCCGAATCGGAGGGGCACACACCGATACAATCGCCCTCTCAATTCTCCGACTCGACAGCCTGGGGCGGATGGCGGCGGATTTCGGAGGCGAAGAATAATTTAACAGCTACGCCAGTGATTTGTCTCACTAAAATTTGTCCTTGCTTTTTGTTGCGAAACGGAATCTTACTCAATTCCGTCCCTAGATTTGGGTATTTTAGCAGACGAAACTAAGCGCGCGCATCACGCGAAGCAATGCAGAAATTTGCACAACAATTTTCGTAAGTTGAACAAACTTGAAAAAGAGAGGTAGAACGTTCAGGTGTGTTGCGGAAGCACGACGCATTTCGAAAGTTTTCCAATGAGAGTATGGAATTTCACAGATTTGCTCTAAGTACTACTTAGCGCGAGTGCTATTGGAATTCATTTACATAAATGCTGAATAGTATAAGGCCTGAGATTAGTAGAAATTAGCTCAGAATGCCTAAATGTATTTCATAAAATATTTTACCACACCTATAATTTTAAAAATACAACACATACAACTCCGAGATCATTTATGAATTACTCCGATAAGATGAATATATGGAACATTATGTTGACTTCAACGGACTAATTGTATCAAATACTCAGCTCAAATTCCCTGTCTGGATGTTACCATTAGGTTTGAGCTAAATTTCAGATTAAATGTATTGGCGTTGTGCCTTTTAAGTCTACAGTAGAGATTAATTAATTTCATAGGATGCTCTGAATGTCCACATCTCTACGGAAATCACCTAGTGATATTAATTATGTTCAATCAGAAAAATAAAAGTTTATGGCGTGAATTGGCTGAAAATATTCATATTGAAATTGTTTAAATTTCAACTTCATTTAGTAAAACATTTTATGGTTTAAATTTTGCCGCAACTAACCATATCCCAAATTGCAATTATCCCATCACCTGAAACACTAACAACCACATCTATTTGAACAAAATTTTAGTACATGGAATGAATTCGCGAGAAAGTTTTTCTGACCTCAATCTGACGCTCTTTGGGATCACATACTTCTTCCCTTGGCAAAAATCCTTGGCCCACACGAAAATGAAGTCATGGTTCCGCTCTACGTTATACTATTCCGAAGTGAAATGGCCGTGGATGATAATAGTCCTTGTAATCTTCGAATATGAGTGTGTCAGCTCAATAGCTTGGTAGCTACATGCGATGTTGGACGTCGCTCATAATGTGAGTCCAGGGAAAAAAAAATTAATGCCATAACTCAGGGCTGGAGAGGAGTAAATACTATCTCAACCAAAGAAAACTACAAGAATAAAGAAAGAGATAATAATCATTCACGAACGTACAGCTACGCACCGTGAGTCAATTGTGCTGTCAGTATGATGATCGATCTCTTTATTTTAGCTTTTCGTGAGGGCTTCAATTCATACCATCTTCCTTTTGCTTCTTTTAAGTACTGATTATATCGGTATTGGTTGCCTCTAAATTATACAATTCATGAACTATCACAAAGCAAGCTCAAAATAAAAATTATTTAGCAGTCGCATTGGACACAGGATAAAAGAAAATACGAAGAATCCTTTATTTCACTTGTTCCCATTGCTGTAACCACTGTGTTATTATTCAGACAAATGACAACAATTTAAGTATTTAACAACTTTCAACATTCCGATGAAATCTAAAAATGCATCACACTGGCTCTCTGTCATCCAGCCAAATATGACATGTAAACATTGGATGAAAAAATGCACGCCACGTCATCAATATTTTTCCCAAGGGAGTTCCAACGGATGGAGATGAAGAAAGTACTATTGATGGGAAAATAAATAATTTTTAATATCTACGAGGCATGCTTTCTTGATGACGCCTAAGCGTTGAAAATAGTTGTACGAGATTAAAGAACAGTGGATACATACATTGTGTTCTTAATTTAATGATCTACGAGGTAACTGGATAAATAAACTTGGTGTTTTTTCACACTAAAATACTTTTCTAACGCTGCCGGTGATAATAACGTGATGCTGTCACCGATGTGTTCAAAAGGGTAGTTTTATAGAGTTTTTGTGTGAAAAAAAGCCCAGTTAATTTAATTTGTGATCATGAATTTTCACAAAGTATCAAATTCATATATCTCAACTTCAATATCTCCAACCATCAAATTCATCTACGAGGTTTTTTCATCTAAAAAATTGTATTGCACATGTATTCTTCATTTTTATGTCAACACACCATTCAACGCCTAAATATCCATTTGTTTTTAGTCCACAATTACCTTAAATTCATAAATGACCCTAAATTTTATGTTGTTTTGTATAATGGATGTTGATTATCAAAACGCAAAACCACCCCTACCAAACGTGCGAAGAAGCTGAATGGCTTTGCTGACTGCAGATTCCTCTGACTAAACTTTTGCTGTTTTTGATATGGATTAATTACAGTAATTGCTAAATCCACTACCCATATTCTCAAAGTGGTATGAAACACATTTTTTTTCTTTATCGTGACGTTTATCGGTAATACACTTGTAAGGCTAACTCAGAAAGTAAAACTCGCAGAATTCGCTATACACGGTATGAAATAAATGAAGTTTTTCATTTGTTATTGAAAATTCATTCTTTAACCATAAAGTTACGTCAGTGACCATCAATGGTAATGTATCCTATTCAACATACATGTATATCAGTTAATTTTAGGTATAATACAGAATATGGCGCTAAAGGTGTCGTGTGAAAAATACGGGTTAAGCGGGTATTTTCCTTATTTTTGAAATAAAATATCTTCTTTTAAAAATATGGCTCTGTGCTGCGAACATTCTATCTCTAGGCAGGCTTGATAGGCTATGTAAGGGAACGCGAACTTATTACCCGGGGAACAAGAAGAGGAAATGTGCGGAGAGGGAGTGAGATTCATTTCGGATCGTGCGAGGGAGGGGGTTGATGGGGGTTGCGCAGTGGGATGGGATACGTGGGGGTAGGGGACACGGCGAACGTCTGGTCCAGGGAGCAGAGTGGGCGTGTTTGGGGCCGCCGACGCCGCCCGCGGGTCCACTCCCGCTTCCGTGCGAACGCCTCTCCTCAGAGTGGTGTATCTCAGGACGGAATCGCGTCGGTACTGGGCGAAGATGTGACGGGGCCCCGGGCGGAACCGATTCATCAAGGGGGCCTCCCCTCGTCCTGATCCGCCGCCTCCCTCTCTCCGGTCCCCTTGCACGAACGTGGTCCCAGTCGCTATAAACACCCTCCTATCTATTCCACCGCGGACGACACGTCTATCTGGCCCTTTCCACTTCGCTGCGATAGCTTGCTAGCTACCTGCCAATCGCCTCGAACGGGTCTCCGATATCACGAACTTAACTAACTTCTTGCTCGGAAGTTTGGCTAGCGCTCCCAATCGAGGCGAGGAGTGGCTGTCAGGTTTGCTAAAACGATTCCTACAAATGGTGGCGTGAATGCTCGAATAACATTGCGGTTTCCGCCTCCCGATGGATGTTACGCGGACGGACAGGGGAAACAATCTTTTCGCGTGATACTGGCTTCTCAACACGACTTCAGACACTGAATAATGAGAGCTTTCCTCACGAGAAACAGGCGGATGTACAAATTCAAGAGTAGAAACACCAATGTTACTCAATGCAGGAAACTCTTCGTTGAGCGTGAATCCAGTTTTGTCACTGGCATTAGAGTTGATACGTGCTATTCGTTGCCAATTAAGAATATAGTATCTACAAATGTAGATATCTACCCCTTTCCTGAATTCTGTTTATTTAATCCTGTGTGCTATATATGTATGTGTGTAATTTCTGTATGAATACAGAAATTATGTTCGTACTACATAATAGAAGCACATGTGCATTTTACAGCATATCTGTGCATTCATATATATCATATTCCCATAAATTAACTCTTATGGTAAATTCATATCGTATATATTTTATCAGTACTATCTAGATCCACGTGCGACTATTTTATAGAAATAATTCAACATTTCTTATAATCCATAGAATTGGAAAAAAACAATCAGGTTCACAATATTTATTTAATTAATTTGCAAGACTTTTAGTGACACTTATTTACGTTATTTACCTCTGCTAAGCTCAGGAAAGTTCAAAACTTAACCTGACTAGCTTGCTCGAACTAAAGATAGAAGACACACGAATGGGCTCGGTTAGAACAAGAAACTGAATTCTCAATGCAAATTTTAAAATATAACAATGAAAAAATGTAAATTTAAAAATGTAAAATAAATGTAAAAAAAGCTGATTATGGGATAGACAAAGCTTAGAACTGCGGAGAACAATTCGGCTTTAGTGCTAGTCTGCTTTAAACTAAAGGCCCCAAAGCTTCTCTCGGAGACATAGCAATACCAATATCTGCTAGTTGCGGACGGAGGGAACACCTCTAGTTGTAGAGATAAGGCTATAGGACGAATGCAGAGTAAACCTGAAGAAATAGCTGCGGTAAATGGAAAGGGTAGGAATAAACACTTCGTTCAGGTTTTCTAAGATTTCTACTAACTCCAACTAAGGTACTGTAACTTAATTATTATTTGTAAGCAACAAATAGGCCACTCATAATCTGGAAGAGAGCGCAGCGGCCTTCATGAGAACAGGATAACACAATGGCAAGTAAGCTGCATCACATGTTTATCTCCACCTGTGCTCGTAGGTGGTGTTGCCAGTTACTCACTGTTACTCTTGACGCCCCGAAAATTGCCCAAATGGAATTGGTAATGAAATACGTGTATGGTAGGCAATGGGAAAAATACATTGTTATAGCACATGATAACAACTTATCAATTGCTTTCCTATGCATCAATTACAGAAGACTTATTAGGAAATTATCGATTTTTATAGATGAACGAGGAGCAAGTGAAGTTTTCGAAAGAATAAACAGAGGATCATTACAACCGATAAGAACTGAAAAAAGAATAATGGTGGGTGAATATACTCTGAGTGAAAATTAAAAAAGGATCTATTTTTCAACAGGGTTCAATGTTACAGTAAAGGAGTCACGAGCAGGCTAGAAATAAAAATTTTCAAAATATCCTCACAAATATCAGAATACGTACGCTAACTATTAGACCCTGTATGATCAAAAATCTATTTGGGGTATTGATGAATCTGAAAATAATACGCGAGGCACGCATTTATAGTGCTAATGGATTTTACCGAGGAGAAAATGTAACATAATATATTTAAATAATACATTGAAAGAATATTTAACAAATTGTTTCATAGAATTTCGAAAGGAAAAAAGGCAGGATGGTAGACTTCAAAAGAGCAGCTGGCAGCTTTTATAAATTGTTACATTATTGAAGCAAGAATCAGGGAGTTTAAAAAAGCTCGTTTAGTAGGGGAAGAGAAATTGTTGCAAAACCTCTACGAAGTGAATCAGACACATATATTGGAGAACATCTTCAACAATATAACTAATTAATTATAACGATAGAAGAAAATGTGTGAGAGGAACTGCAGAGGAATACGTGAAACAGGCAATGGGGGACGAAAAATAAATTATTTGAATACTCAAAAAAGCTGGTTGGGAATAGAAGAATTCACAGTACCAGAAAAGATGAACTGCGATTAACATAATATATAGTTCAACACGTTTTATGGAAATATCAAGTTTTACCGTAGTGATAGGCAAATGAGGCAAATATAGGAAAGGGCGAGGAGGGAGGAGTTTGCATACTGCTAATTTTAATAGACATTAGTATCCGGGGACACTATTAAACGGTTATACCCGGTGGGTGCGGTGACGAGAAGCTGATGACTATCAAATATGCCGATGATAGCAGAGATGGCTAAGGGCAGAGCGCGAAGAGAAGTTGAAAACATCTATAAAATATAAGCTATATAGGAGAAGAATATAGGATAAAGATTAACATCTATAAATCGAAGGGGATAAAAATTTCATGGAATAAAGGTTAAATAAAATCTTGTTAAATGAGAAGACATTTGAGACAGTACGGTTTCTTACATGCCTTGAAAGCATAAGCATAAGAAATGGGTGCTGTGGAGAAGAAGTTGTAAATAAGATATGCCAATGAAAAGCAGGGATCGGAAAGATAGAGAAACTGTTGACAACTCGGAGTATCAGCAGAGAAGTAAGGAAAATATGTGCAAAGTGTCATATGAGGTCCATGGATTTGTTTCGATGTGAAAAGTGGACTATGAGTATGAAAAAAGGATTACTTAGAAAACCACTCAGAAAGGTTGAAGTTGTGGCTGTTGTGCAAAATAAAGAAGATAAGATGGACATATAGAGTTTTCATTGAGGGGATAAGGCGACGAAAAGGACAGAGAAGAGGTAGGTATATTGAAAAGTACCAGGAAGAGGAAGGAAAATTCGATAGGCCACATCGTGAGGGGGTGGGGGAACGTGTAGAAGGTGAATATAGAAAGAAAGATTAACGGGGGAGGGAAAGGGGGAAATTTGGTATGCTGACAGATATTAAGAGGGGGCCTACGAAGAAATGAAGAACGAGGCACGGAATCGAAGCGCCTGGAGACAAAAAATCCATTAAGACCTGTCTGAACACAGATACACTGCCGATTCTGATGAAAGTGTTTTCACTCTCCATCCTGATTAGTCTGGTGGGTGGCGCGCTCACCTGCTGACACACAGAATATGCTCGCTCTCTGAAATTGGGCAAATATTGCTATTTGACCTCTGAAGAACTATATTTTGCAAGGGAAATCATCCGGAACCAGGTGGAATACAGAATTTTTAGCACAAAAATACCACTCGATACTCATATCAACAAAAATATTATAGAACAATCATAACAACTGTAAGAAATTAAACTGGTTTACCTCCGAGGAAATTCAACTGTTTCAACTCCTACAATAGACCATCCCATACCAAATTTGATTTTCTTTTAAGCTGCACTATATTTTGAAACCAAGGATATGGCAAAATATGTTGAAGTTTACCGAGATTGAGAAAGTGCCCCTTACCTCAAGGATTATGTTACGATATCTTGGCTCATCCATTAATTTCTCTAGAACCAACGCCTATGTTTAGAAGAGAAATCTACTTCGGAATTCATGAATCTTGCTCATTTACCATTGACCGATTAACTGCACCGAGAATGGGACACAGATGGCTTGCAATCGTGGGCATTGTCATTGAAGTCAAGATGATGAATGTACCATTATAATTCAAAATATATCATGGAAGACCGTGAAATAGCAAAGATTCTTACAGAGGCTATTTCTCAAGTCAAGACGAAAAGAATCAAAAGTTTTTCGTTTAAGTTAAGGTTACAATACTAAATCATACGGTTGAGCTCATGCTTCAAAGGTGCACAAAGGTGCGAGATTAGAAGGACAAGGAAAACCATGAACGACTAGAAATAAAATGCCTTTGTTGCTTCAAGGAATCGTAAAAATGAAAAGCAAGTGAAGGATGCAACGAGCCCTATTCACAATATTTTCCTCCATGTGAAAACATCTCTTGAAAGAAGTAAACGCCTTAATTACAACAACTTCTAAGAATTAAAAATGGCATTAGCTTAATTACGCAATACGCCTTCTGAGGGGAAACAAATCATTTCTGGGTCGAGTAAAGTTAATCTACGTACAATTTTTTAATTTAATATTCTGCAAGGCCTGCTTTCAACTTCAAGCCATTCGTTAGCAAGATTTATGCCATACCCTAGCTATGAAATAAAATACTCGTACCTATAGAGCATTGTAAGTATTTTTTTATGGCCTAGTCATTAATTATGGATGAAGTCTTAATTGAATACACAAATTAAAATTTCAGGTTCAATACGTTACGAACAAGGTAAGAGTTTTCCATAAGTAGCAAGAATTTGTGAATAAGAGTTAATAGATTTGTAAAGGGTATTCCTTCGGCAACCTCTTAACTAAAGTAAATACTGGTCTAAAATATTTTCCCTGAATGATACTCGTACTTTGGAATGCGTAAAATGCTGCTAACGGCTGCAATACCTAGGAACAAACGGCGAATACCCATAGCTAACGCTCATAGAAATCCTATTGTGTTAGTGAAGCGATTTTAACCTTAAGTAATTCTTCCTGTTGCAATCTGGCAAATAGCTTTCCCATTTCCTACTGAAACTAAAAATGACACATGGCCTGATAGACAAATTATAGCATTAAGCTCTTGTTTAAACCGTAGACCAAATATAGTGGTAAAGTAAACTAAAAATGGTTTTCGGTTTGCCCTGATTACAAAATAATTACGTCTTCGATGAATAATGAGTTTCTAATAAATGACAAAACCCACATTGGATGTTATCCTATGCACAATTTAACAATAACTCCTGCGAGTATCTATGGAGCAGAATTTCCCGTCTACTGCAGTCGGTCACTGTTTCCGCCTCAAGTCGAGCCATCACGACCTCCCCCTCATTGCGCGGTGCATTGCATGAGCTTCCAGTAAACCACGAGACGCGCCTTCTCTCATTTCAAAATCGGAATATTTCATCTCACACGTCTACCACAGCCTCTCTCTCTCTTTCTGTCTCCCTTCTACTGCCCCTCTCACCCCTTCTACCAGTCCCTCCCAGTCCGCCCCCAGCCAGGAGAACGGCGGGACACACCCCTCTCTCTTGCCCGATCGCGTTTCTTCCCACCCCCTCGCGTCGCACGTCCTCCCACGCGTATCGCCACCCTTCCCTCCCCGTCATCGGCGACATCTCCCCCGCACCTCCTCCCGCCCTCCGTCGCTCCCATCTCAGCCACATCGTCTCTCTATTCTTCCTTCCTCACCCACTCCCTTCCTAGTCATGGAATCCCCTCCCCCCTCATTCGCTTCCACCTGAAATAACCATTTTCCTTTTCCTGGAGGGTGGGTGAGTGAGAGGGGGAGCGAGTGAATAGCGGGGGAGAACACCACCCCCTGCTCGCTCCGGCTGCCGCCGTTCCTCCTCCTCCCTTGAGGCGCGCGCGAGCCACTCCCCTCACTACCTCTCCGCATGCCTCCATCACATCCTCCCTCCCCCCCCTCCTCGCCCCTAGCCCCGCGTTTTGTCAGGCACTCGCTATCATGGGACGAGATCTCGCGGGAACCACGCACGCTCTGTCGCCTGGATACAAAGGTACAACCGGTGGGGAGACACTTTCGAGACACTCACAACTTACTCACTCCTCCTGTGCACCCAGTCTCTCTCGCGCCCTCTTCCCCGTCTCTTCCCGCCTCTCCCCACCCAAACCACCAGTTCCCTCCCACCCTATCCCTCTTCTCTACACCCACCCATACAATCGCACACGATTTCCACGAACTGTCCCTTTGAGGGACATTCCTGTCGCATAAGCATTCTTGAAAAATCAAATGCAGTTTACTCATAGTGGCATTGGAGTTGCCGGCATCAAGATTTGCGTTTTCGCTACACTATTTTAATTCGAGGATTATGTTGTTTCACATTTAAATGCGTGAAGAAGGTCTGAGGTAAAAATGTAGCAGGTGAGTCGACGGGAACTTAATATATATACGCACACCCTTTTTCAAATACTAACGAGCATCTCGCAAGTCATGGTCTTGGAATAAAAAATAATTGTACGGCGAAAGAACACAGACATGGAAGTGGACATGCGGAGCGAATGGATCGCCTGAAAAACTGAAACCCAAGTGCATGAACTCACGGAACGCCCGCTGTCGTGCCACCAACGCGAGTTTTTCCAACGGACGGTGTAAACAAAAATTCTAATCTCTTCAGGACATTCCTGAGTGATTTAATAGAGCTTACTGTGATTTAAATGAATCGCAACGATTCGTAGCTTCTCAGCAATGAATCAGTCGTGAATTTAGTGATGTCCACGTGTTACAATGGAAACTTATTACGGTACCTTCACTGTATAAAGGAAAAAAGAAAGTCTTACTACGTCTTATGCTTTTATTTAGTTTTATTTCATGCATCGGAGTCCAACCTTGCGGAAAATATTCCAAGATTTAATCAATTTTCAGCCTAAGACATTCTCCGCAAACTCCTTTTCCAATCCTTTTATCTCCTTTCACTTGCCATACTTGTGGTCCCTATTTACTTACCACTCGTCCGTTTATTTTCTCTTCGCACATACATTCCTTCATCAAATCCAATTTAATCGTTTTTCAGCTTTCATTAAAGACGCTTTCATCGAGCAATCGAATTAAAAATATAATATTTTCGGAATTATTGTATTTTTCTTCTCCTGAATGAGCAAACGCATTAATAAAACGTTAATACAGTGAAAGAAATATGAACATACGGCCCAAATTTTCCTTTAAAATATCCATTAAAACATCTATTTCAGAAAAATTTTCAAATCAGAAAAAGTTTCAATCTCGAAAACAGGAATATAAAAATGGCGTTAATACAAATATTTGTAAACATATTTTTTAAAAATTTATTTTGCTGAATGAAATGTGTTCAATCGACAGAATTACACACTTAAAATACTTATTCCATAGCGCCAATGGGCAATAGCGACAGCAATGATTGGGGCACGGTTTTACATATGGACGAGCATTAATCCGATTTCACTCTTTTCGTGCCGTGCATGAATATTGCATATTATTATTAAACAGTATTGGCACTGGTAAATCAATACCATGACTACCACGAGAAGCTTACAAATATATCGGTATTGGAGGGAGAGATTTTGGTACCCTGGCGGAGAGCAAATCTGTGTGCATTTACGTTTTCCAGTAACTTTACAGTCATGCAAGTCACGATAACTATCAAGTTTATTTAATATGAAATATATAGTTTCTCTCTCGCCATCAATATCCAAACCCTGAGATAGTTTAGAATCAAGAGTTTACTCATCATTTTAATGCTTACTCT
This sequence comes from Hetaerina titia, assembly GCA_037158775.1. Taxonomy (NCBI): domain Eukaryota; kingdom Metazoa; phylum Arthropoda; class Insecta; order Odonata; family Calopterygidae; genus Hetaerina; species Hetaerina titia. The sequence goes on from CM073768.1 coordinate 128,727,941, forward strand.
GAAAGTGTGTGCTAACTTTGCACTATACCTCAACAAACGAACCAATCTGAACCTTTTCGGAAAAAAACAGGACCGTAAAGATGTTGCAACATAAGTAATCTTTGTGAATTCAATGAATTAAAATGATTTATCTGAGATCGGTTCAACATTATGGCCGGGATATAAAACGTAATGTTAAATAGTACGCAGGTCAAGTGTTCGGTAGGTGCTCATAATGAACTACCGTGAAAAACTTCTTATATAGAAAATTAATTTGATTCAAATGAATCCCCTGCCTACGATGAATTTAAGCTATTCAGGCACCACCATACCACGTGGCGCTAAGGATCCACTTTGGTGAGTCCAAGCTCATCTCCTGATTTGGATGAAATTCACTACATCAATGATTGCAATTCCGACAGAAACGGCTAATAATGAAGGTGGCTCAGATCCAGATAGTCGAGTGATTGCAAAATTCAAAAATAAAAGGGGAACTGCCTCTCTTTCTCTCCAAAACCCCCACGTTATGCTGTTATCAGTGACCTGGATGACTCCCCCTCCCTCTTATCTCCCTTTTTCTTCGGACACGTTGATTCCATTTTCCGCCGGGCCATTCTCCACCCGGTGAGTGCAAGTTCCATATCATTCCCGCAACATTCCTCCGAGGGGTGAGGAAACCCTCCCCGGCACCCCTTTCCGCAACCCACGCCCCACTGCATCCCCTCATCGCCCCTTCAATACCCCTCCGCTGCCGCCGTGTCACCTCCTCCACCATCAGCGCCTCAATAACGCCGCTGCCTCGCCTTCACCCCCTCGGGCGTCCTATAACTCTTTTCGTCTGCATTCTTATAACCCTTTCCTATCTTTTCGAGGAAAAAATTGCGCGCCCCTCAGTCCGCTCTCCCGTTTCGCCGCTCGGATCGGAGTGGATTGGCTCAAAAGCGGTTTTGTTCCGCTCGTAACTCTGCGACTGCGCGCGCGTGTGGGTGAGCGTGTGTGTGATATGTCGTGGAGGCAGTTTCTCAAACCCCCGTAGTCATGGTTTAGGCTGGCGGTGAATGCCTATGGACTCATGCATTGCTGCTTCTTGTGCAACTAGTCTTCCGCGAGCTGCTTTGTGCCGATTGATAGATTGGCGATCGAATAGATGCGCATTAAGCGATATTTTACTCGGCATCAATAAACGTCACACTCGGAAGCCGCAGATATAGCAGTGTTTAGCCAATCGAAGGCTCATCTGGTTCGAATAAGATGAAATCCCTATCGACCAGAAGCTTCTTCTAAGCTGAGCATTGTCGAAATCCAATCATTGCGTATATGGAGGTAGATAGTTCTATTCGCCAATTTCGCCCAATATGCCACATTTTCTGAATTTTGAGAAAATATCTGAAATTTAATCTATATTTCTTTCTTTGTTTCTCATTTCTTAACACACATTGGTTCATAGTAACCCACCAATTAACCAATTACTTATTACCCAACCTAACTCCTATCCTATTTGCTTTCCAATGATTAAACTTACAATAAAATTTGACCCAATTTATTGAAATTACCATGCACATTATCCTCCTATTATATGCAAAAATTACTCTGCTCTGCAATAATACTTTCGGTCTTTGTACATAAATTGACTTTAGTCACAATAACAAATATATATGACATGCCTAACTAAATCTAGAGATGGAAGAAGGTATAAAAGTTTGATGTGGCCATAAGATTATTTACTCCCTAGTTGTGATATCCGAATGATAAGAACCAATGAGCAATTATTGCTAATATGTTAAGCATTTAAAGTGTCACATAGTTAATAATAAGACAGAGCAGTTAAATACATAAAAAGCGCTGTTCGGAAATTGGTCGGCTCGCTATATTATCGTCATAAGGAATGGTCACTAAGTCACCAACGTCATATATTACCGCTGGCTACTGACCGTCATTTTACAATAGTTACATCGTCTACTTGTATATAGCAAACGTTAATTACTTGATTTATTTGATGACATCTTAAAATTTAAAAAAAGGATGAAAATAGTTATAAATTATCGATCTTTTTCTAGGTTGAAGCATTTTGATTTATATAATTGTGTTCAAGGTTAAGATTAAATAATAATTTTTCCGATTTAATTCAATTTTAATTTTGCAAGGCTTCACGCGCCCTTTTACAAGTAATAATTGGTTTATGATTTTAAATTGACTTCTTTCTCGAATGGATCGAAATTGGAATATCCTTGGAACAATGGGTTTGACGAAAGTTTGTCTAAAATAAGGTTTTACACATTTCTGCTATCGAAAAACTGCCATCCACAAAAATAAATGCACTTGGGTTTAAACGAAGAAGTTAATAAAAATTCGGGAGGACAGAATATTATCTGAACCAGCATTTAATGGAAAAATGCATGATGCAATAGGTATAGAAAACGTATTGCAATTTTTAAAGGCCTAGCTGAAAAAAATTAAAAACAAAGTCTACACACAAATAACATCCTAGAAGATGAAAAAGTTGCCGAGGGTAATGAAAAAGGTATACTTTTGTGGAAATCCCTAAGTCTTTACGAATGCAATGCCTCCAGATCTTTCATACGAAGAAAATGAATTAAAGCTGAAATGTTTACGGGGCGAATGGATTAGGCCGCTCAATTGGTTAAATAAATCCACTGGAAGAGGTAGGTATCATATTTTTGATTGGAAAACCTTTAATTTAAATGTAGGAAAGGACCAATTATATTGTCCAGACAAATTTAGAAATTAATTTTATCTTGTAGAAATGTATTATCACGCGTAAGAATCTTAAGCTTCGATCCCCAATGTGAATGACATAAGATGATGTGTCATCGACATTTTAATCGCCATGGAATAATATGCATCTTTGTCGGTAAAAAAGGATATACTGAATGTTTTAAGATTCCAAAATAACGATAGTATATACTGCAGGCATGGCAGGTTTTCACTTTTACTATCTAATGTTCAACTTCGAAACATTTTATTCCCATCAATCGAAGTATTAAGATAATTTTAAATAACTCGGAGAGTTAATACGAACATACGGTGATGGATTTGAAATCAGACGATCATGTGCACCTCCTGCAGTTCTCTATTTTTAACAGCTCCATGGAGACTGAAAACATTCACCTATCAACGGTCCCAACTTTTGCTTCTTTTTGATCCATCGTTACATTGATTGACACATCTCTTTTTACTAAGCAGTAAAACTTCTTGCACATGCAAGCCGATGCAATCGGTGATCTACACTCAGAGGCACTTCCTTGCTTGAAGCTAATCGATCTCTGCATCAATTAGTCGGGCGCGCCCTTTGCTTCCACTTGTTCGCAAAACGGTCATTAAAGCAAGCCGTAAATAAAACGCACTCACTTGTCCTCACACAAGATGAAAGCCAAATCTCCACCAGTTTGAAATGATTAAAAATCACCGAGTTGAACGCAATTGAAGCCAAAGTGATTAAGCAAATTAATTCAACCTATTACGAGCGTCATGGTTGAAGATTAGTATTTATACCACGATCTCATTCCATAAGCGTTATTTGGTGCTTGAAGTAACTCTCTAACATTATTTGCAGGGCGTTTCAAGTATTTAAAGGAGAGTTAAGAATTGCTTTTTTACGGTACCCTACATGATAATGATTGCAAAATGGAAGGACGCGTCAATGATTTTTCCGAATTAATATCAGTGTTGAGCACTTTGAAAGTCTCTTGAGAACCTTTTCTGTCTAGTTCGATAGGAAATCCCTGCCATTTAACGAAAATACGTTCTGATGTCCAGGAACGATAATTTATGATGTACACATTTGAATCCTTCAACTTGTTTAGCAATTAATCTTTTCGTAAAACGGCGATATTATAGACCAGTATATTACAAAAATATCACATTTAAATTTTAATAAATCTTACCGTAGCTTAACTGATGCTCGGGCAATAAATATCCCAACTTTGAGAATTTATTTACAGCCAACATGCTACTTTTGGTTGAAGCTCGTTTAGTTTAGCCCCAACTGATAAACGAGAATTTTTCGTTTCTAAGGGAATTGCGGATGAGAGAAGATCTTTATGCAATGCAATAATATGTGCCCGTAGCATTCGTTAATACCCACCTACTCCAGAGTAATTGAGTGAAGTTTATTTTTTTAAAGAAAAAGTCGAGTCTCCTTCGGAGGACCAAGGGAGGGTTTCAGCTTCAAACAATTGAAAATATACTGGATAAACTCAAATTAATTCAGGCCATGTCATTAAATGAAACCAAGCATAACTAACTACGTGTGACACGGAAAGCAACCGGCACAATTAGCCTGAATGGGTTATTTCACGCGCCGTTGGGTTAAGCTAGTGTGTGCCCGCCTCTTTTACACAGGACAACCTTCTGGATGCAGATTCTAGTATGTATAGAACGTAAAGCGTGATGCGTATCGAACAAAATCGACCAACTTGAATACCTCCGTTGAAGACTGGACAAGAGTTTTTGGTAAAGTTACCTCATTAGTTGATTTCCTTTTCTCCAAACCAGACAAATGAATTCACTATCAAGACTGAAACGAATACATTTTGACATAAAGATACATGCGCATGGGTTCGTGTGTTTTTGTGCCTCAGCCTTCTTCCCTCTCCCGTCGCGAAAAACGCGATTCAATTTAAAGGAACACCACTAATTCTGCATGTCTCCCTAAACGATTTAACGTTCCGTGACCACACGAACATATTTGAATGACAAGGGGTCCGTTACGCACGCTAGCTTCATTTCCGTGCCCCTCGCCCCGCCCACCTCCTCCCTCCTCCTCCACCTCCATACGGTTCACCAGCAGCCCTGGCTGAAACACATCCGAAAGCCATCCCCACTCCGATATAATAAATCCCTCTCACCCCCTCCCAGAGAGAATCCCAACTCTCATCTCTCGGGGTGGTCGCCGGTTCGGGAAATAACTGCGGAAGGCATAACGGCGCCAGCGCGGTCTCGAAAACGCGTCGGCGGCTCCAGGACGTAGGGAGCGTGATGCTTAATTAAACTTCCTCGAGGACGGATTTTTGATTTACGATCCACTCCCCCGACCTCACCAACCCCCAATCCCCCTTCATACACCCCATGCCTCTCCTCCGGCAGAGAGGAGCGGTCGGTCGGGTCGATCTCTTTTGTCGGGGCGAAGGGAGTAAACGTCCGCAGGGCGAAAACGGAGCCGCCTCACCGTTCTCACACCGCGGCTCCTCCTCTCTTCCCTGAGAATATTCACCGATCTCCTCTCTCACTAAGACCTTTCCCGGGGTGCCCCGAAGCCACCCGCCGTCCCTGTTTCCGTGGAGGGAAGGGGGGAAAGGGGTTCTGGCGGTGCCTCCCTGCAACTTCTCAAGCGTTGGCTCCTGCCGAAAAAGCGATTAAAACACAGAGCAGCGTGAGCGAGGAGGTATTATCGGGTACGATAGAGTTACGTCGAGTCCGTCCTCATTAATCGTTTCAGGCAAAAGGGGGTGATCCTGTATCTCGAAAACGGATCGCAATGCAGGTAGTGGACCATGCGATAAAATCTTTGGTATGCGGAATTGTCGATAAATTTCCCATCACATATCTAGGGAAAAAAGTGTTCACTCGGAATTCGAGACATCAACAAATCTCTTATTAATCGGTGATTAGCGATCTGCAGTTACTTTTTCCACAGGCTTTAGCTTTAGCAGTTTCACGAGGAGCTCATGGAGTATAAAATGGAAAATGTGCAAAAAGTTGGAAAAGTTACTACGTACCACGCCAATGAATTGTCTCGAATTAGGGAATAAGTCTCGGGGAATGCGAAAAATCCTTTCGGCCGTGGCGAAGACTACGTTTTGAGGACATAAATGCAGACGCAAAGACTCCTATTTCCCATTGGAATGAGAGAAAGATGTCAGTTAGGGCAAAAGGAAAAGTAACCGACTGAGTTGGGGTCGGTAATGAGGAGAACATCATTTTATCGGAATGCGTTTTTTGTGTCGAATGCGTGAATATTCCAGAAAAGAGTTTTCCGCTTTAATCCATTTGGACGCTAATTACGTCAACCCTGCGTTTATCTTTACACTCATACGCTTTTTGTGATCACATCAACCACCTTCTTTCTAGCACATTTGAAAAAACGTCTATTAAGGCTCGTATGCTATTCAACTAAAATGACTGCGAAGAAAAAATGACAATAAAATATAAAAATTCACAATTGCATAAATCCATCTTAATGATTGTTGTGGAATCAGACGATTTAAAAAAATATCAATAAATCCTTGTAGTGGACAGATGTGTAAACATTGACTTGGTGGTGCGATACTATAAGCGCTGCTAAACTTTCGAGGCATTCGGATAAGAATTTTACGAAAAAACTGTTCATGAAGACTGTAATCTTGTTGAATCCATTAAACATATTCATACTAAAAATTCAAATGACGCTATCCGCAGGCGTTTCTTTTAGTTTATTTAAGACGGATAATGCAAAAAAATAAGAACGTGTCGTCTCTCATTTAATTACAAATAAAAAAATATGTTGTCATCCATTAATTTAACTCAAGCCTCGCTGTTCAACTGCATTTAAATTTAATTCATATGTAATCTTCAACCTTTTTGTAGACAACATTACTCTTGCTTCTCCTTCATAAATGTATCCATAACTTCACAAACCATCAAAGTAAATTGCGTCATAAGAAAAGCAAATTAAAGATTTTTCTCTGTCACAAAAAGCTCGCTGAAAATATTATTTCTAAGCTTGACTTATAAGCTAACCCAATTAATAATTATTACATAGATGGATGGCTAATATGAAGATCGAAGTGAAACCAATCCAAAGTGAGTCATTGCTTATATATAACGGTCAAATTATTACAAGGAATTACAACGGTGTCGAATGGTACTTCTCTGTTTAAATTATCTCGACATTCTTTACTGAAATATTTTCCCAAATCCACATTTACGCTCCTTAATTTAAACTATTTTGAAAAAACATGTGTTTTAAAAATGAAAAATGTTTATCATCAACTACCTAAAAGAGCAAGGTCATATGTGTTTATTTTGTTTTAGTGTTTTTTTTAAAGAAACTAAGAGATACAGAAATACATGGGCCCAAAATTCTCCCAAAATTATTTTATCCAAGATAAAATCAGTGAAACGTTAACAAAGATAAATGCAGCTTCATCTTGAATAAAGAAAGAAAAAAAAATTCGGGATCAAATTCTTCCAGCTCGATCCATTAGCGTCGCAAGCAAATACCGCTCGGCAGAAAATTCCATTAGAGAGCAACCTGTTGAACGCATTTCATCCATAAATTTTCAGACGGCAACGACACCTGTTGCATCTCTCGCTGCAAACGACGGATCTCATGCTTGGAAGAGATTTCGCCGGAAAGCGACAACCGTTGCGTAATTGCGCGGCTCCGAATAACTTGAAAATCAAACGGTTTCAAACTAACTTCTTTTTTTGTATGTTTTCCAAATGCATAGCCCCGTTTAGCTTCGTTAATTGCCATGACACCGTCTTCCCTAGTGCCGAGTGATGAATGATGAACCACTTACTTTCTTTCCCCCTCGGCTGAGAGCTCATGGGGGAAAAAAATAAAAGTGGTAAATGAAACGGGCGAGGAATACATATATTGAAAGTGGAGCGTTATTTGTATCACACTGACGGTTTCTTTTCTCTTAAGCAAACATACTTGATGGTCCTCCTGACGTGAGGAAAAAAGGAGGAAGAGCGATTTCACAGAGAAATTGGCTCACGAATTTCCGAGAGGGGAGTGTGAGTGACAGGAAAAAAAAACTGAGGGAGAAGTAGGAATGAGAGACGAATGGAAAGTAGAGAGAGGAAAGGTCAATCTGTCAGGGAGTCGGACGAATTGAGATCGTCCCCATGACACTAAATTTTGGTTTTCAAACTGCATTTGAAAGGAAAATGAACTGTTTAAGGTATCCAGAATCACTCCGTAATGGTTGAGTAAAAATATAAGACTAAACGCTTGGCCTTCAAATAAAGCTTTACTATTTAGATCAATCTCTAGAGGAATAAATATATTTCCTAATTTCTAAATGACATACCTGATGTCAACCTTTATTTTCAGAATTTGTAGTCTCCGACAGTAATTTTATGGAGTTTACATAACATATTGAAATGAAATTATTGAATTTGTAATTCCACACAAACTTTGTGGAATTACAAAGTCAATAATTTCATTTCACTTTATTGTTAGTTTTATCTTAGGTTTGGTAGCGTGGTGACACGTGGGAGGGTGGATATTTTTGCATGATCTACCATATAGTATGTATTTCCACGTTATATAAAGTCCTTACTAATTATTATGTCACTGCTCAACAATTTGAGGAGTATTAAATAGGCTCATCACTCCAATGACAGGGCACTAAACATAAATTATGTGACGCAGAATATGACCGTTTTCTACTCTTCTATTCTCAAACTAATAATGAATGTTGCTCTACATACTATTCTTTACACGATAATTTTAAATCGATTGGTTTTTAATGTGGTAGTAATCAGGCGGTTTAGTCCTCTGCCGGAGGTAAGTTTGGCAAATATCTGCGGCGAATATTCTCTTATGGCCATTCCACGACTTTTTTCTTAGCGCGGTCGTTTGCCTCTTATCCCCCAAGTTTGTGACATTATTTAGGTACAGATGACACCTTAGCAACACGAATAAAAAATTTAAATACATAAAAATTGATAAAATTGTTCAAAAGAGGTAACTTAGATAAACCATCATTGCTATAAGCCCTATAAAAATTTCCCGTGAAAAGTATTTGGTGAAAGTGATCCCGGCTAGTCCAATTATACGAACAACAGCGTTGGTAAATGAGCACGAAATAGCATTTGAAAGGCTGCCACTGATGTAAGTAAACACCGACGTAAGAAGACACGATGCCATTTTCAAACTGGAGTTGGGTGAGATCCGATTCCTGGGTATGAGCATTATATGCCTGTTCGCAAATAAGAAATACAAACAAGCACAGAATTTAAAAGCAGAAACTTTATTTCAAGAACGAAAACGTAAACACCATATTTGAAGATCATGGGTTGTGTTCGGGCGAGAAATGAGAAGTAGGGAGGGCAGAAGGAGGAAACGAAGCCTAAAGGAGCAAGGAATTCAAGTTAAAAAGGCAAGACAGAAGGAGGGGGAGACATTGAGCTTCCATTAGACAAAGAGAGACGGAGCTGTCATAAAGGTTTGGCGTGCTGAACCCCCGCGACCCCGTCTCTCTCTCCCCAACTCAACCCTTTCCTTTCCCCCTTCCTTCCCCCGTGCCGCGCAACATCCACTTTCCGAACGGGACACAAGGATAACATAAAATAACGCACCGTAGAGGCTCCCCCGAGCAAATACTCCTTCTCGGGGTTCACCCCCGTCCGCGTTCGTCCCCTCGAAACGGAGTTGCTCCATACATCCATCCTTCATTGTTTCCACGACATGTGGGCGTCGGGAGGGAGAGGGTTTGTTGCAGGGAGGGGAGAGGTTCCCACCCGTTCTCCTTCCCGCTCGAAAGGCTCTTAACGCCAAATCCAGTCCCTATTTTACGACGATGGTGTCCAGGGACCTCAGACCGAGGGCAACAAAACACTACAGAAGGTTTTCAAAGCCTCTCGTCTCCCTCTTGACAGATCGTTTCGCTCCGACGTTCTGCCGGTGAGTGGGTTTGAATGTGTTTTTGCGGATGTTTTGCTACGAGTTCGAGCGATACAGCGGCAGTGCCTTCCGGAGAATATGAGGAATAAGTAGACTTAAGTGGCCAGTAGGAAGAAGGAATTATCAAGTCTACCGTGACGGCTTCCATCAAATTCAACGATGTGATTCTAAATAGTCGAGTTGGTGCATTTGTTTGTAATAACGTCTATTGACTCACAACTTTTTGACGCGAGTTCCACTGTTTATGTTTCAATGCGAATAAAAGACGTCCATGCCCATTGATACGCTTACGAATTACGCGTGACTAAGTACTATGTAGCTTATTACGAATCGGTTAGCCAGTAGAATCACAGAATATAAATGACAGATATAATTAATGCAATATATGAAATTTATTCAGAATAAATTTCTAAAGAAGATATGACACAAATCCGTCCATCTCAAAGTCAATTCCATTAAATTTGAATTTGGCAGCTTAATTTTATTGCGGCTATAAAAAAATGTGTAAGATGTACTTATCCTTCAATGTCAAATATTTGTTGAGGAAAATATTGAATTTAGAATATAGTCAAGAAATAGTTTAGTTTAAATAATAAAATTGGATAAGGTGTACCGTGCTCTGTAGAGTCATATATTAACCGGATTATGAAAGCGCTTAAGTTAGTCAATATTTTTCAGATATATTGAATAACGTAAAGAAACAGTAAGTTGTGTTATTATGACATCGAGAAATTAACGAAAAGATCCGATTCGAAAGGCTTCGTAGGCAACGTGTTCGAATGTGTATGGATGATATATTTCGACGTAGAAAGTTTTCTATGGTTGATTACACGATTTGATTGAGTAGTAATATTATAGATCCGGCGTATTAATCGTCTTGTAAATTATGCAATAAATTGATCCAATAATATCTCAGAATTCAACCGCAATGCTAAAAATATCGAGCTTTCGTGAAAATATAATAAACCAATTCGTATATTTTTTTCATGTAACGGTAATTCTCATTTTTTTTGTTTAAAAGTGTAATAGTTTTCATTGGAGTAAGAACATAGAATAGGAATAAGAATATAGAATAGGAATAAGAATATAAAATGGGAATAAGAATATAGAATGGGAATAAGAATATAGAATAAGAATATATTTACTTGCAGAGGCTGCACAAATTAGGAAATGTTTCCGTAAAAACACATTTAGTGTGAAGATGAATACAACCCATATCAGTAAAAAGACTGAAAAAACTACAGCTTATCGTGTAAAGACAGAAGAACCGTGGTACAGGAGTCAAAAGAGAGAGTCAGTGCACAGAAGTCTGTTAAGTTCGATTACTTCGAAAGGGAAACTGATAAGTAGAGATTTCAAAACCTTTCCTGATAGCTATTCATTTCATTGACTTAACCGTTTTTCTGCATTGCCTTAATTAATGAGTGGATGAGGAAAGCTTCAGGCATTAACTTTATCACAACAGGCAATCTAAGGGTCACAAAGCTTTCAGTGGTGCGAAGAGCCACAACTGGTGAGAATACTTTTATTTTCCTGCAACTGCATTCACGCTGTCAAGGAAGTATCAGCAAATCTCGCAAAAAATCAATAATTGATTAATGAGTTCAATTAAGATACCGGTTAAAAAGTAAGAGTTCACAAAATTCACTGCTCATATTAATTTTAGTATATTATGTATTTTTAAACGGTAATCTACCGGTTAAGGTAGGTTTTGGATGGACACAGCTACCAAATAAATATTTTGTGACTCCCAACAAAACACAATCCAGCAACCTAATACACTCAATTTCCAATTGGAAAATGTTTTATAGGTAAAACAATGCTTCAGGTGTCCCCAACGTTGTTGAAACGTAGCAAAATCACGCTGATAATATGTTCCCCCCAAGGGAATAAAATGGGATTTATTTTAAGAAATTAAATATTATCTTTGCTTTCTACGGGAATAAAACTTTATTTGTCGACTAGTTTCGTTTACACTGTAACATCCTCAGTAGTCCTGAGGATGTTACAGTTTAAACGAAACTAGTCGACAAATAAAGTTTTATTCCCGTAGAAAGCAAAGATAATATTTAATTTCTTATGTTAAACATGGATTTCTACAAAGTTAAGGCCTCAACCATTCAGTGAAAAATGGGATTTATTTTAAAAACACATTACTTCATTTGTTCACAGCCGTCAAGTGGAAGATGAACAGTTTGTTAAAGCCAATATGATGCAGATCATGGGTATTTGGAAATGACCATGGTCAGAAGAACATAAGCCAATACATTTTGCGAATAGCATTATCCAAAGACACATTCGGATTCGAAGAGCAGTCGTAGAAAAGCAACGCTCAATTATATTTCAAAAAGAATTGACGGGCATGAGCTATGCCCGCAAAGTGGTACTAATCCCCTTGCATCGGTCTCCGATTAGCATTTAAATTAGAAATTATAAAAATGAAGTATTTCGTAGCAACAAGCGTCAAATACAAGTAGGTTTCATGTTCGACAAGCCATAAAGAAGAACTCAACTCTCATTTAGTCTTATTTGTAGGTAGCTAGTAAAAACACTCTCTGGTAACCAGTTATTCTTCTTCACTCGCACACATTTAACCCCCAACAAATTTAATCTTAAACAAATTACAGCGTGAGTTGCGCCCATGTAAAACACTGGAATATTGCGGATATGAAATTTGGTTCAAATTCTGTAATAAACCTTTTCCCCTTCTACCGAAAACATATATTTCCACTCCCCATTATCGTATTTGAAACGCTGATGAAATTTAAAGTTCTTTATTTCTTAAAAGTTCCTCCTCACGAGATTTATTAAGTTGACTAAAAAGAACGAAACGGGAAAACGAAGATCAGTTTACAAAAGCTTTCAACCTTTGATTTACTAACCGAAATATACTTATCCAGAACAGGTTTTAAAATTATTTCGTGATTTACTTACTGTAGTTACTCAGAATATTTAAATCAGAGTATATTTCATCGGTTGATTGGCGGTCTATATTACGCGTATCACTGGTTAGGTCAAAAGCCTGAATATGGAATAAATAGAGTGTGTTATAAAAACTGAAAATACAGGAAAAAAATCGCTCTTAAACTCCGACCGTTTAAATTTCTATGGAAATAATCTCAGCTTCAATCAATTACCCACACAGAAGTTATAAATTCAATACAGCTTCAATGAATTGTCTAGGACCATCAGTGTAAGCACTCAGAAATCTTAAGGGCCTAAGAGGTTGGGTTTATATATCCTCCATCAATTTCCTGTCTTCTAATATCGGACACGGATATTTGAAACTTAAAAATTACTAAGTCATCAAGAAAGAAATAGCAGTGCTATGGAGATTTAAATCACACAGAACGTATTCTTCTCTTAGTTCTCGTACCGATGAAACATTATCAATATTTATCGATTGCTATGCAGCTAGCCAACTCTCTGTTCTCCACAGTTTTGGAGTAGTACTAGTCGTACTATATATTTGTCAAGACATCGCCACGAAAAATGGTGAAAATACTATATTATTGCCTCGAAAAAATTTAGGTATTTTTTTACCCCTCGCTATTCCCAACAAGCACAGTGGGTTTTATATCCCTGTGATCCTTACTGAAAGGGAACGAAGCAGGGAGATATGCAACTAGACCCTTTTCACTGAAGCCTTTGACGCAAAATCCTTTCGTGATAGCACTGGATCATTATCAGAAGAGCCATCTTCACCCGAGTCCACCCATCTCCATTTGGCTTTTGCTTTCTGCATTCCGCGCGTCGTTAAGGAGACAATAAAAGAATGGAAGATGGAAGAGAGCATTCCTTTTTGGGAGGGACCACTTCCTTTCCCGAGGGGATGAAACCAAGGCGGGATTCAAAGGGGGCGGAGACAAAAGGAAGATGAAGTAAAGGGAGAAGAGAGAGGATGAAGAATAGAGGAGAGGCGGGACGAGGAGGAAGAAGTCAAGAAAAGTGGGGAGAGAGAACGGTTGGCTCTGAGCATTGCCATAAGGAGCCTTCGGTAACAGGGCGTTTATCTGGCGTATAAATCGACACTGAACGGTCGAGAAGGCGACTGGCGTTATTATGCCATCAATCGCCATTGTGTGGCTCCGGTGGTTAAACAAAAGACTGGCTCCCATGCGCTGACACCCTCTTCCTCTGTCTCCTTTCTCCTCCCCATCTCCCTCCCTCTCTCCCCTCCTCGGACACCACCTTCTTCATCTCGGGTTAGCCGCAACGAGCCGCCGCCAAGGATTCTAAGCACGAGGGGATAAGACTCGTGATGGATGGGAGGAGCCCCCACTGGATCTGTGCCTGGTATTCTAGCTCACAGCAATTTTTACCCCACTCCCTCTCTCGCCTCTCGGGAGAAAAAGGTTCAATTCATGATCGCCTTTTGGAAAATTCATCCTTCCTTGCGGACGGCGGACTTTGACAAACACTCAAGTGCATAAATGGTCGGATTGACGTCGCCGGCCGCGGGAATGAATTCCTCGCAACACGCATCGCGCGTACATTCACTGGAACCGTCGGCTCCTTTTCATTTCCCCGGCGGAATCGTAATTCCCTCCCTAAACTAGTCCGTGAGTATATTCCATTATCCCTCCGTCAGTCAATGTTTACGTTTCCAATTTCGCGTGGATAGCAACGCTTCAGCAACGATTTTCATTGCGTACGTGAGAATGTTTTTCCGGATCTGTTTGCAATTAAAGGTGGCGGGAGATGAAAGCCTAGGCATGTTCCACGGCTGTTTTTCAATTGCTTTTTCTTGGTGCTAACAGCTCGGGGAAAGCATTCTGATTCAATTCTACTTCCGTGAAGCTTTGGTTTACCTGAGTTCGTGATGAGTAAAGGATTATTTTAATAGTTGATACCCTACGTTCTTGCGCAACTTAGCAACGGTCTCACTCCCCTTAATTGTATTCAAAAATAAGAAATTAGCAATATGCCGACAGAGATTGAATGAATGCTTTGAATTAATTTATGCATCTTCCCTCTGCTAAGGAATCTCGTATAATAACTCGTACACAAAGCGTAGTGGATTTCCATGTTTATATAGAAAATATGTAGCTTTTGATAGTACAGTTTATACCTGTATTCAGGTCAGAGACAAGCAGTTGATGGCTACCAAACATATAACTGTAAATATGACATTTTGAAAATAATTCTAAAAATGCTAGTTGAACTAGTGTTAAGGACGTTTCACAAGTTACTAATTTATAACTGAAATCGCTGATTAGATAGCCAGGATACGTCAGGATAGTCACCATACTTATTTTTAGCCATTATCATTATGTTATTTCTGTCCTCCGATTGGTTTACTGCAGCCCTCCATTCTTCTCTCGTCGGTGTTCATTCCCTCACTTGATAGCGTTTCTCTTTTAAGTCCTTAATTGTCCTATGCACTTACCTCTTTATCTTTCTCAAGGGGTCTTCTCTTCCATTTTCCTATTTACTAAGTATGTGTTTTAAGTAATCCATTTATGTCCAATTCATCCAGTTCTTCTTTGCCATCAAGTTTTACATATGGTCCTTCCCTCTTCTGTTCTTGAAATACTTCCTTGTTCCTAATTTGGTTTTGCTTCCGTATTCTCCTCCCGCACCAAGTTTCAACGGTTTCTCTTCACCAATGGCCCACTTTTCCAATCTTCCACGACTCTGATCAGCAGAGTACTCTAAACGAACGTTTTGACGAACTACTTTTATGCTTGCTACCTTAGTTTCCTTGAAAATAGTATTTGTCCCTGTTTCATGAACCTCTTTTTAGGTTACGCTATTCTTTGCTTGATGTCAAACTTCTTTGATCTCAAATTATGCTGCTGCCCAGGTAGATGAAGGATTCTACTCAGAGTTTAACTCTTAGACTTGTGATATTTACCGTCAGCGCACTCTTACTCTTCCGCACACAATTACTTTTCCTTCTTGCCGATTTTCATATTATATTCTCAAAGTACTAGGCCAGTCCGTTGCTTGCAGATCCTCTCGCGTTTGATCACACAGGACTTCTCGCAGAGCTTGTCAATTTCTTCACCATTCATCTTGAATCCTTTTATTCACCATTCTTGTGCTTCTTTTATTGCCTTTTATAGGTATACATTTAATAGGGCTGGCGAGAAATTTGCATTTTCAGGACGTCTATTGTAAACTGGATTACGATAAGTAAGAGATTTATGAGGTAGATTATTACTAAAGACAAAACTGCAAGGTTTTTTATGGTAATATAACATGTCCTTTAATTAAAAATTTTTAAGTTCGAACTTTGCTCATAAACAAAATATATATTACTCATTTAAAAAAGTCAAGATAATTGCTTTGAGCTAAATTATCACATGATTTAAAATAAATAAATTTTGCTAACTTAATTTGAGTAGAAGCTTGATGATTTTGATGACATGGGATGAATATAATATTCGGCCGCTATAAAGCCATAATGCTGCGTTTAGACATTGGGAAAACTTGGGACTAAAATATCGGAAAAGTTTTTAGAAAAATTAATACACAATCCTCCTTTATTGGGCTAATTAATCAGGTACTTTAAGCACTACGCACCTGCATGGCAATCCAAAAGTAGAGAGTTTGAACCCAATCTGAGAGTATGGGAGATTTTCAGCCTTCGAGAGAGAATCATTCAATGACAAACCTTTAGAAAACCATCTGTTATTCCAGTGAGGAAAAGGTCCCATATCACAAAAACAATAGTTTTACAAGTATATTATTTACAATAACGATTTTACAGAAAATTATCATTGAAAAAGCATGAGATACTGGACAAAATTCGATATGCATCTTCCGGAGACTACGAATTTCCCAACCTCCGGAGACTACTACGTATTTTCATTATCTCCCTAATTTAATGTCTCTCAAGCATTCACTACTTTTATGGAATGCGTTTAAACGAAAAATTATTTTCTCACCATAACAATCAAGCTTATCTAAATAATTATAATTGATGAAAAAACATAGTATTTTTTGAAACAATTTAATTTTGATTAAAATACGGTGAATTCAATTAAATTCAAGCATCGTGACTTTCCAGACACCAGAATTTTTGTGGGTGACAAAAGTGAACTGGCCTTCTCACCCTGAATTCATTAATTTCCGAAGCCGTAGGGCTTCGTATGACGTTAGGCCTGTCCGAACCAATCAAAGTCAACCTTCAGGTAGACCACTATGAAGTTGGGTTAAATTATCATGATCCACGCGTAGGAGATTCATTACTTCACCACGATGAGCGTGCACAACCAACAATAACAACACGTTGATTGCTGTCATTACTTCATCATACATAGCTGTGTATAATTGCGATAATAATTATACGTTGCCAATCATATTCAGAGGCGGCAAAACTCAACGTTTAAGGTGAAGTTAAAGTTTGGTAACATCAATGTCATCAGTGGACTATAAAGATATGCATGCATCGTAGGGAAATTTTTTAACCATAATAATGCTATATGCACCATTGACATGACGGGTAAAACTCAGAATGAAAATACTCTATTTTTAATAAAATATCTCTGTATAGGGCTTGAAAAAGTACCCTTATGAGAAAAAACGATGGCATTGAGGCCCTAAACATGTTCCCGGCAACACTTACAGTGGAATTTTGTTTTTTCCAAGAAATTAATTCTCAAAGAAAGTACCCAAATTGAAATATTTATTACCATGATTTATTTAAAAAAAATTCTAAAACAGTCTGTTGTAAGCATAACTCAAACTTCAAATTTTGCAACAATTTCAGAGTGTAAAAATCATTCGCCTCGACCGGGATTCGAACCCGGACTCCTCGACGTCAGAGGCCGAGTACTTGAACCAGTTAAGCTATCGAGGCGTCCTCTTAAAATTTGACATTTATGGTCTCAAGATGATGTGACGAAATGCCGTACATACAATGTCACAGGCATCCGTAGTCGTCACGCCACAGTCCACGAGGTTAAAGCCAACTTGAAAACACTTATGTTGTCCTTACCTATGACAAATGCCAAAAACCGGGGGAGAAGCCTCCCTAAGCTCTCGGCTGGACATCGAGAGAACCGAGTTTGAATTCTGGTTAAGGTGAATGATTTTTACGCTCTGAAATTGTTGCATTGAAACACATATTAGCGGATGACTCCGTCAAAAGTTACTGCAGTGGCATCTCCCGCAATTTCTTGGAATTTGTTTTAACGTTAAAAAAAAACATTTATGCATAGTTATTCAAGTGACATCTAAAGCAAACAGTCCCGAAAGAAATACGCTTGGCTCTTTCAATAACGCATATATTTTTAAAATGAACGGATAGGAATATTAACCATTTAGCAATTGACTCGACAAATGATCGGGATAAAGAATTTCGACGAAAGAATTGACACGAAAATTATTTGCTCTCCTCGGGCCCATCGAAGAACAACCAAATGAAATTTTGAATTATGGCCACCTTGTAAACGTCTTAATTTGCGGAAACTCTGATTCAAATGAGAAGACAGATAAAAATGACGAACGCGCCTACTCCACATCACGTAATGTGAAAAAAACATCCAGGGATTCGGAGAGAGCGTAAATAACATATAGTAGATCAAATGTCCGAATTAGAAAATAATTTGCACGAAATGTTTTGCAGATGCTGGTTTAATTCACAATATTGCATCTGCAAAAATTCAAGCATATTTTTCACATCTTTTATATTTATCTTTATACTATAATAAAACTGCAGGGTTTTTTTATTGTTCTCATGCAACTCCAAAAATATTGTTGGCTTCTGATAGTGATTGAAATATATATTAGTTTCTAGGCATGACTAAGAATTTAAAGAACTTCAGCACAATTTTAAGACAGAGTTCTTTTCAGGGTGTTAGTTATTATCACAATGTTTCTGTATTAGTAATTTGCAGATAGTGTAGTTTGCAAGTCTACAAAAAGCATAATGCATATTTTACAAATAGGTATTCCTTCTTAGCTCTAATTTTTTTAAATATACCTTCAAGTTTATGACTCGATATTTAAACAATTATTGCTAGATCTAGTCAAAATTCAGAGAAGATATAAACAAGTAATTCATTTAAAACTTGCTCACATGGAGCTATCCAAACTTCCAAATTACTTGGGCAAAAAACGGAATTTAAGTGAGCGAAAAATACATTTTCTTTGCGACAAAATAAGTTTTTCTTATTGATAAAATATTGATATTGACAAAATCGAAGATGGTTTTTCCAAATTATTAGTGGTGAGATCTTAGATAATTGGAACACCGGAAAATACCTACTTAGATCAATACAGAGTAGATGGAAAAAGAAATAAGATGCTTACGGTATTGAAGGGATGTTGATAGATGAAGTCGTCGATTTCGAATGAATGCCCAGAAATAGAAACTGAATAGAACTTGATGAAAAAGAGATAAAATAGACTCATCAAAACATAAGAAAGGGGACATGGTGCGCAATTAAAGATCCTATTAAGTTAAAGCCACGAGTTTGAAATTGATCTCTTAATCTTAGCATAAAACGTACTGTATCAAAACACTTCATCTAAATAAGACAGTGGTTTCAATTCACTGCATGTCATAGAGCATTAAAAGATTACAGGCATTTACCTGATAGGAATCATGAATATAAAATGCGGTGGATTGCCGATGAAGGGATCTAGTTTTCCATTGGAGTGATATCGTAGAAATCAAAGTAATATGTGCCAGCGCAGTAATAAACTAGGCTACTATAAATTGGAAACAAACAAAATCGAAGATCGTTTTTACAAATTAAGAAACTTTTACATGGGAATTCTGAAATAATACATTTAATATTTATCGAAACTATCAATTAAGTCAAAGCAAAGAAATTAAGAAAATATAAAGTATGAGTCAAATTTTGTATCTGAAAATTGGCAAGAGTCTGTTTCGCTAGTTAAAATAATCATCGATTACTTTTCACCGAAATTAACTAACTATTTTTTAATTTACACCCAAGCATTATCATTCTTTAAATCCCACCCAATGTGATGAACAAAAGTTTCCAGGGGTATAAATTTCCGCGTAATAGCCACCCTGACTTAATAAATCATAATTACATGATTTATTTTCGTATAAATCTATCCACCTGCCAGAGAAAAAAATTAAGCGTTCTGAAATCATTTCACAGCATTGCACAACGTCCTGGAGGGATTTCATTTCTCTTAGAATGATCCATTGTTCTGTAGGATTCATTTTCTTCCGGAGACAATTCCCAAAAAAAATTCCTCCGCCGAGAATCATTCCACCCATTACTTGCAAGCACACAAACACACTCAACTCACTCCTCGGCCCCTTTCACCCGCTCTCTTGCATATCTTCGGATTGAAATTCTGGCGAAATGTGGGTGGGTCCCACTTTGGAGGTCCACGGGGTTCGTGAGGCACGCCTCGCCTCCCCACCGGCGGCGGCGGCGGGCGGAGGGAGAGAGCCAAGTGGGTGGCGAGGAGCAAAGGGGCAGCACGGGGGAGGAGGAGAAGGGGGAACCAGGGAGGCGGCTCAGAATCCGCACGGGCGAGTGAGTGAGTATTGGGCACGCCTGCTCCCGGTCCACGCCCTAAACAACACTATTCCATTCTCCGAGCTAGTCAGCCTGTCGATTTGTTATGTAGTAGCAGCAGGCCCGAGAACTTTTTGAGGTCCCCTTCCCGTCTCCGACCTCTTGACGCCCGGCTCATCAGCCGCGGAAAATGATTCAATTAACTTCCGAGGAACGGACCCAATCAAGGCAGCTCATTGGCATAGGGATAATGATGTAATCTCCTCCTCACGAGCCTCTTTCCTCTTTTATTTATTCATACTCTTTTACTATTCCAGTAATTAGTTTCTGAGCCCTGAGGAAGCGGTTTGATGATTTTATTATGTATAAATTACGAAATATTTGGGTTCAGTGACCATGTTTCTTAATGATTGGGTAACTAAATTAAATGGAGAAACATCAAGATTCGTATAGTCACACCGCCTGGAGCGCCTCCCAGCTCTAAAGCCACAGGAGCGGCAGTGTCCACTGTAATCCGGAACATAGAAGTAGTTACAATAAAATACATAATGACGTTAAGTAAGCATGCTACGGGTGCCAAACATCAATCGCCTCCACTCCAGCTGCCAATGAGAATGATGGAGTGGGTAATGAGTGGAGTTTCCGCTGTACTACTCCATTGCTTGCAAGTTTTCCCTTGTCTATCTCATACCCTCGCAATAATTTGGATATAGCCGCTATGACATACCATATGTTCTCCTAAGAGAAGTAGGTTTATTATGAACCATACAAAATTGTTCTACGTTTACCATTGGGTATAGCACATCTAAATGTTTATTTCACGAAGAATCCTATCCCAACAGTGTGGCTATTCAATTGCAATAGAGAATGTGACCACGTACAAGGTTCTCCGCGGGATTTTCAGAGGTATTTGGAAGGAATCTGATTTTAACCCGCTTTTTCTCATTCTTTGCTCATTTTGTAATCAAAATTTTAAAAAATGTACGTCATCAAGAAGACACTTGTAGTTCACAAATGAGAAATCCTGATTATTTTTAAATCATTTTACGTAGTAAGATGCAATATACTATTTTTGACCCTAATGAAGGGTTATATTTAAAGCTTGTAATAGGTTTAATATTCAGTCGAAAGTCAATTCCTAAAGCCTATTCAGTTAATATTCAGTCATAATCTTAAACTCAATAATCAAAGGTAAATACCAAAAAACTTCATTTTCTGCAGAATTATCAAGTGTATTTAACACATTCTCAGTGGATTTAAGTAATTGGAGTGTTAAATAGTTTAAATAGTCTTACAGTTAAACAGAAATTCCGAGTTTCAATTCCGCTTTGATAAAAGTATCTCTGCATTGTTGTGTCCATTTGGTAGAGCAACGCATTACCCACTGCGACTCGAACACACTCAATCACCGAAACGTATCCTATTCTTATGTAACCTGACAGTAAACCATATATATTGCCTTACTGATGGCGAGAGAGAATTATTTCGAGCATCGAAATTTAACAATAATCTTAATCGAATTCCAGCGAGGAACGTTTCAATTGAATATTGCATAAGGGGCGACAAATTCGATCCCGAGAGAGAAGTTGTCGTGTTTAGTGAGAAGGAATACCTAATTCATTTCGAATCTGGAGAGGCAGAGAATGGAACAAAACGCGCCTAAATGAACAAAAGAGAGAGCAACATTTCCCAATAGTCCGCGTTTTCACGGGGACGAGAGAGTCATCTTCTCGGCTCGAACAATCGGATTGCCGAGCGTCCTTGGCAACAGCCAATCCGACTCTTAATTCGTCCCGGCCCATTCCACCCACGCACACACCACCAACACCATTCTTGCCCCTCCGCATTCCCATCCATCCTCCTTTCAAACCCATTTGCGCCCTTATTCCCATGATTTCCACCCTGCGAATCTCTCACACCCACGCAAAATAGTCGGCATCCCCTTGTTTCTCGCCAAAAATAAAACGGCAAAGCGAAAAACCAAACCACGTTCTTTAACTCGGAGGTTGGTTTGATAGGTAAGGGTAGATCTTACCCCTTACGAAGCCCCACGGCGATTAATATTTACACATTCAGGGTTGGAGGAAAAGTTTCTTTCTTTGTGCCACCTGCCACCAGGAACATCTGTTGCCACGGAAATAACACAGTTTAGGCCAATTCTGGGCTTGCAGAAGGATCATCCAGGTTTGCACCCTTACCCTCAAGACAGGAGCCTAAAAAACTACCCTTTAGGCAACCACGCAGCCCTGGAGGGAATAAAAAGGAAAAGAAATCGACCCACCCCTCAGACACGCGGTGTCTTGTTTCCCTCCAGGGATTCGTTTATTCCTTCGACGACGCGTATCAAATTCCCCGAGTCCCTCCACCAACCCCCGGTATCACCCGTCGATACGCTCCCTCTTTCCCCACCTCTCCTCGAGACACCATAACTCCCCCTCTCCCCACTTCTCCCTCTCGAGCCTCTCATCCATTGCATACCCATCATTGCGACACCCCCGTCCCTAATTTGAAATCGCCCCGGGGGCGGGTAATTGCGGGGGAGCACGCGATCGCCGCCTCTCCCGGAGCTCTTTCCTTCCCTCATTATTTTCTTTTTTTCGGGGGCCCGGGAAAGAGTTGAGGGTGAAGTGATTCGTGTCTCGATTTCCCACACACCGCCCCATCGCGGAAGAATCGAAGCCGGGGGAAATGGAAGGAGGGGAGAAAAGCGAACGGTTAGCGACGACTAGCGATTTGCCGGAGTGGGCGGTTGAGGGTCTCGGATGCGAAAATTGTGGATGCAAAAAAGAACAGAGATCTTTTTTTATTTTTG
Source organism: Hetaerina titia (assembly GCA_037158775.1). Taxonomy (NCBI): domain Eukaryota; kingdom Metazoa; phylum Arthropoda; class Insecta; order Odonata; family Calopterygidae; genus Hetaerina; species Hetaerina titia. The sequence goes on from CM073768.1 coordinate 128,750,823, forward strand.
CTTGAAGAGGAGGGGAGGCTGCGAAATGCACAAATGTACGGGCGTGCATTGGGGGAGAACGGCGGGAAATGAGCGTTTTCTTCGAATTCCTCCGAGGCAGAACGGCTTTCGGAGGAATTGTTTGGAAACGACGTTTCGACAAACCACGAGATCTCTCGATGCACCCGTAATTATGCAATCCTTCGTTGGGACCCGTCGGCATTGTTTTTAAGGGATCCTCGTAGAGCCATCTATCGGGTGGGTGTTCGGTCCCTTTACGTCTTTCAGAAGACACCTCCTTCCTCTGTTGCAATTCAGATGACCAAACCTTCACCGCAATATACACAGATCTCGGTTTCAAGTTCCTCCAGAAATCGATTTTCGGTAAGAAATTTGGTTTTTATTTACGCATATATTATTTTTAATATACTCATGGCCATCAACTATTGCGTTTGGAACGCAAATGTAAACCTCTTCACTGCCATACACGAAATGGTAGATGTATCCTATATTTTATACCTGGAAGTGGTCAACAGGACCATATCTGAATCCGATAGATTTCGCCAATAGCGTTAAACATGAACTCTTCTACTTCCGATATATTAGGGTAAAATTCATTGCTATTTTAAAAAAATATGGATGCATGGTACGTAAAAATTACATGCAAAAAAATCGGTACGTGCACGGAATTTTCAAATATAGGCTCCCACGATACTGGTATTGCCTTGAATATATAATAAATTGGAAAATACTAAATGTATCCTACTTTTTCGATTATCCGTTTAATTAAACGCAAGCACGGAATATGAGAAGCGTAGGAAACTTTATGGGTCACGTAAGAGCCTTGGAGTGAGAGGTTGTCAAATGCCTCGACAGGCAATCACGAAAAACTTGGATAGACGAGTAGACGTAGTTGCGAAAACGAAAGGATGAGAAAACACTACGCGGATGAGAGCGAAGGTTGCACATAACAGGATCGGATGGAGGAAGAATACAACACCCCTGATGTTAAACGGGGTTAATTTGGAATGAATCTATGACAAATTGAAACCCGATGCTCCGTTGTCATCGAGGTCCAACGGGAGATATAATGTAAAACGTCATTGCGTAAATTACGTAAAATCTGGTCAATACCGACCAAAAACCATTGAGACCACTAGAGAAGGGAATTAAGGAATAAATTAGGTATTTCACCCAAATAGAGCTAAACTTTACACCGTGATTAAACCAGAAATAATACCATAATCTCTCAGAGATTATGAGTCTTTGAAATGAACTGTATCCTTCACAAATACTGCCATGTCTACTACAGGAGCTATGTTTTAAATCCATTTGACATGTATTAAAGTAACCTTATTGCAAGTCGATTTTAAAGAATTATCTAAAACAATGAAGTTAAAATGGAAGTTATATATAAACTATTTTCCAAGAATAGCAGTTTTTCTCTATATTTTTCTGTATCTGTTACCTATATTGAACTAGTTGGTCAGTCAGTCAAGAAGTTGCAAGCATTGCTGAGTGTTTTGGAAACGCAGTGCGATAGATATGGGATGAGATTTAATATAAACAAAATAAAGGATATGTGGTTTTCCAGAAAGGGAAAAGTTAAGTTTAACATTAAAATAGGAGGGCAAAAACTATAAGAGGTGGAACGGTTTACGTATCTCGGAAGTATTTTGGGCCAAAATGGTCAAAGTAGTAGGAACATAAGTAGAAGAATTACGTTAGGGAAAGAAGCTTATACAAGCAGGATAGAATTGATGATAGGGACATTGAGTAAGGATGATAAGAAAAGGCTTGTCAAAACTTTGATATGGAACGTAGTCATGCACGGCGCGGAAATTTGGTAATTGAAGCAGGATGATAGAAGTAGATTTGAGGTTTTTGAAATGTGGGTGTGGAGAAGGATGGGAAAGGTGAAATGAATAAAGAGAAAAACAAATGAGGAGGTGCTGGGTAAGGAGATGGATTGTTGGGAGAAATCATAAGGAGGCAAGTAAAATGGATGAAAAGCATATTGATCGGCAATGGGATGCTGAACACTGTGATAGAGGGGAGAATGTTAGGAAAACGAGGAAGGGGCAGGAATAGGATAGGAATGTTGGACGGAATTAAGGGAGAAGGAAGTATACGAAGATGCAGAGGGGCTTGTCATAGAGTAGGATGTTGGATTGTGTTTTGTTTGGAGAGACAAGATATTTATTTGGTAATTGTGTCGATCAAAAACCTATCTTAGTCGGTAGATTGCCTAATAAAATATCATGACTAAGAGCTATAGCTTTAAGAAGATATACAATCAGGAGCTGCAAAAACTATTGTCGCTATGATATGTTACAGACCTTAATCTAGTAGATAATTTAATAGCCCTTAATGCATGACCCTATCTTATTTCTGTACGTTTTCATTGTCCTTTAGAGTCATGAGTAAGAGCCCCTATTCTATTCCAAGAGATTCGTTTTATAATTTTTCGGTAGCCATCTTTCGGTTTCCTCTTATCCTTATGCATACCCTTCATACACTGAAGGACCAAGCACGAGGCGACCTTTACTTCAACAAACAAACCAACCTTCGGATTCATGTTAATGAAATTGGTGTGGTGTTATGGCATAACACTGAATAAGATATATAAACAGACGAACGTAAGGAAAATATACGTTTGATTTAGAAACTACATAGATAAATTTCGTACATATTTTCAGTGCATCTTCAGTGCATATAAGAAAATCACCGACATATCTCACTTTAAATAAACCCTTCACAATTCAGTTGCTATTATCCCCGTGATTCGGTTGTCGTGACGACTCGAGCGTTAAATAATCAGCACAAAACTTATTCGCTAAATTCTACACATACTAATTAGGCTAACCACGGGAAGGGTCGCTAGTTGGGAATAGAACGAAAAACGTTAACACCATAAAAATTGATGAAAAATGTGATAGCCGAATTCCGAGACCATTGGATGATTAATAACGTTGTTACAATAAAAATCATTCCAGGATTTACTCAATGGCCATAGTTATGGCATCATCAATGATAGAGTGGAATAGCTGGGTAGGAATCATGAAGAAGATAGATACCAGGCATAAAAATTCCTACGCATAAGCCTACTCTTAACGAAAACGAACTGTGTTGTCAAGCGAGTACCTCTTTTCGCACATGCTACAAACGAAATCGACTGGAAACAAAAATATCAATAAAAGGTATTCAATCCCATGAGAATAGAGCCATGGTCATCGTAAACTTAGGTTCATAGCCACACTTTAAAGCACTAGACCCTTGTTTCATAAGTTCGTCGAGGAAAAGATGGAAGAGAAATACGTGAACGCGGTCTACGGTTTCGAAAATGTATATGCGCCTGCATCTTCTGCCCTCGTATGGAGTAGGGCTTGAGGGAGGGCAGAGGGGGATGGATGCGGCAGGATATAGGCGATGTAAGAAGAGCGGGAGTAAGATGATTGGCTATGGACGATTAAGGAGAAGCACGCAGGGGACGCGGGCGAGTTGACGTCCGATTCCTGGTTCCGTGTGTTGCGGTAGTCGCGGTGGGGATAGCGACAGCAGCAGGGCGTGTGAGTGGCGGGAAGTAGGTGCAGATGAAGGACTCACTGCGTGTTTGGGCATAAGCAGAGGGGAGAGAGAGAGAGATGTTTGTTTACTTTTTTATATTAACCTCGTCTTTCCGTTGCGTCATCTTCCAGACTGGAATTTAAAGAGAGAGAGAACTGGAAGACGTTGTGAAAAGTTTCAAAAAAGGGAATGGGGGAGTCCCTTTTATACCATTCACCCTCCCCCTCACTAGCACGCGTTCGATCTCCATCTACAACTTCCTTTTTCCTCATCCCCCATGTCGCGGAGAGCTAAAAGCTAGAAATGGAGAAGAAGGGAATAGGGGTGGGGGAATTCAGGCACATACCATAGATGAGTACCCCAATGAGGGCAAAAAACGCATGAATGATGCAAAAGGTGTGGGTATGATTGGACTGTTATGCCCTGGTTTGGTATAGAAATCTCGTCCAACGTTTTTCAGATTCTGGAAACACTTAATACACTTTCATACGAAATTAGAAATATGTTTTAAAACCCCTTTCCTGGTGACTTCATTCGTCACTTTCTCCTTCCCCCTTTTCCCTTGAAATTATTTCGAGAATAGGCACTTAATAGACCTCAATGTGGCCACCAACATAAAGGAAGAGGACATCTGGTGTGAAGCATGCAAATTTAAGAATGCACAAACCGCATCCAGATATCAGGTGGCTTCAAGCAAGGGAAGTTGCACACATTTTTTCGAATTACACTTTTTAATCGATGTAAGACTGTACTATACATTTTAAAATCTATTCACATTTTAAATCTAAGGTTTACTTTTGAACAAGGAAACTAGCGTTATTACAAATATACAGAGAAATATTTATGATTTTCAATTGAAATACTCTGCCGGGCGAACTGTGAAAAGTAAATCTTAAACGGCCATTCAATGAAGCAACCTCATGCTCGTTTTTTCGTAGCCAGAGATTTGGGGAAATCACATAATGCGTCTACAAATTATATCTAAGAAGAGTAGTGTGAAAGTATATTTATGGCAAAGCTGAGGCTGTAAACCAAGATGGTCGACATTTATTTTTTTGGGGGGAATTTGACTTACAATATATAACAAGATACAAGTGCTTGACCAAAAACTGTAAGTCCTAGAGGGGTTTATAAGATTATAAATTTTTATCTTAAAAACGAAAGCCTTCATTTAAAAAAATTAGGTTTGCTACTTTAAATAAAAAATAATTGAACCCTGAGGTCAAAATTTCTTTCAACATTATTGTGGCAATTTCATGTAATTACTACGCATAACGTTACGCACTGCTCTTTAGAGTACAAAGGGAATACAAAATGGCATGCTATATATTAAGGGCAAAAGGTTTCTGACCATGATCGATCACAAACCTAAATAATTAAGTTTTGACTAAGACACAGAATTTCACTCTCATTTCATAAGTATTCGCCGTGGCCACGATTCACCTTGAGAAATCTAAACTCTCGCAACATCGACGGCCATACGAAAATAGTAAGTAAATATTGCTAGTTTTTCGTAGTCTAATCACCTGTTGTAGGTGTTTTTCAGAAAAATATGACGACGTAGGTTCAACTTCTACCCGTCTTTGATCTCAGAATCAACCACATCTCCGGTAAGTACCAATAACCACCATGAAATTAGCTCCGGGTCACTCATTGGCCCTAACGCTCGATCATATAGTCTCACTCAACGTCGGAATAGCCTTTGATTCAATCCTTATGGTGGGAAAATTAAAGTGGGCACCGCTAAAACTTGCTGTAGGACGAAGCGAATCCTTGGACGTGAGAGGGTACGAGAAATAAACTCAGGGGCTGGGAGATCAATCACCTGGGATTTCTTCTTTAAACGTCCAAAGAGGGGAAAAGGATAAGCGCCAATATGAGCGCACGTGAAAGGCGATAATGGCCTCCTCACGTTGGCACTCGAGGAATTCAGTACCGCACGTTCGCATGCCGCAAGTCCCGAGAGTTTGCGAGAGACTTCGACGGTGGGAAGTGAGGGCATAACATGGAGAGTACAGCTGTAGAGTACGAGGGTCGTTAGTGAAGCGTATGGAGTCGCGACCCCTCTTTTTCATTGTGTAGGTATGTGTATGAATATATATGTGTATATTCCTGCGCGTCTGTCCCACCAAAGTATCAAAGGAGGAATCAGGGATCAAAGAGATGGCCAACAGATGACCTGAACTCCGTGTGAGCATTAAAAGCATTTTGCCGACAGAGGCAAACGGTGTAACCCCATAAGCGTCGGGCCATCTTATATTGCATCTAATGAATAGTCAGATGAGAGGCGAAAAGGTTTTCGTTCACAAGTACGCCAGGTCATAGTTTATTATCACATTCATAACTACCAGTTATACGGTTCCCCGGAGAGGACGCATCTTTCATTATTATAATTTAATCATATTATGGCTATTTATATTACGTAAACAGTTAATGTTACCGGGAAATTGATTGAACACAAATATTTCAAGAAGCTGAGGTATATTTTTCAAAGATACTTTCAAAGACGAACTTTTAATTCATTGAAGATACCGAAAGATCAAATATAAAACCAATCAAAGTATCAATACTTGCAGGTGGATTTCTCTTACAAATGTTGAATAAATAGTAAACAATACAATAATACTTATTTGGCAAGACTCATTACAACACCTATTAAGTAAATTTTAGTAAATATTTTAGGACGAAATAAAAATGAGGAAAGCAGAAACACCCGGATCTTGGGTGCTAAACCCCCAATGTATGTGATACCTGACGAGGTCGTTACACGATTCCCACCCTTTGACCTTCATGGTACTGCTGCGCCACTTTTGAGGTCACCAAAGCTCAGTTCGTGCGTGCAATTGAACTCTTACGCACACATAACAATTATATACATCACAATGTTTTTCAATATTTGAAAAATCTCCATTAGGTTTATTTGCCTAAACGTAGAACTGAACATAGTCAAGTGTAAAAGGGGTCTCGAGTACTCTGTTGCCAAGTGATTAAGAACGTACTAGAAAAAATAATGTTGTACCATGAACAAATATATTTATTTTTACTACATTAAATTATCTCTCAGGAAGAAAGCAGGATTAAGCACTCCATCTGTGGACTCTTTGCCAATGTAACTACAAAATCATGTGAATATCATAGATACATTTAATTTTTTTTAACTTATGTATTTTATTTCTTACGCATTCAAAGGAGTAATATCGTAATGCTGATTCGGAGCATCTACTGGTGGCTCGTGAGGTAATATGAAGACGCTTTATTGTCTTCTGGGCCCAAGTGGCCAAGAAATACCTTCAACATTATAAAGAGCGTCCAAATGGATAAATTGCACATGCTGTACAAAAGTATCGGGAAAATTGTCGGAAAATGGATTAATTCCAGATATTGCTACGATGCCTCAAATGTCTTCAAAGTATATCCCTTGAGTGTCAACACACTTTTTTCAGCGGCTTTTCCACGGCTCGAAGGTTTCCTGGTTAGCGGACTCCGAAGGGTCCTTAAAGGTACGGGTGCAAGCTTCTTGGACGGCACTTAGGATCCGATGGTGATGTCCTTAAGGGAGAATTTCACTTTTGGGCGAGTGAAGTATCCGCGGGTCTTCCACCAGCTAAAGCATTATATCAATTGAATCGCTGGCAGCTGTCAACTGATTAATTTGATTTCACTAATTTCAAAATCTTATGAGGAATTTTATTGTCTTATGGACAACTTTTCGCGCATTGAAAACTAGCGATTGAAATCGCCTCATAAAAACGCTTCGGCATTAAAATCTTGTGGCGAATGTTTTTTAAATCCATTTCTCTAACTCTAATACAAAAAATTGAGGCCCCGTATGTGCTTGATAAGAACTAAAAAGGTCCATTTTCTAGCAAGTTACAAATGTGGCACCAATTTACCACCATAATAATAATAAATCAATAGTTACTCAAACACGTAAAATTCATTTCCAAAGTAATTCCCGTTTACCACAGAATAAAATATATTTTAATTCGGAAACGGTGCCGAGTAGCGAGGTTTAAGTTTCATTTAGGTACATACTCGTATAGTATATCATAGTAAACTAAACAAGCTCATAATAGCAAAAACGAAAGCTCTTGTAGTTTCCCACTTAATAAAGATTTATTATCGACTAGTTTCGACGCTTGACGAATTTGAAAATGATGTAGTGCATCGAAACTTGTCGGTAATAAATTTGATCAAGTGGGAAATTGCTCGAGTTTTCGTCTTTGTCATTACGGAACGGTTCAACTACATCACATCTGAATCTGTAATTTATATGAACCAGCAAAAATATTCGTTAGTAAAGACAATTGTATATACTGAAAAAATATTTCAACCATCTTTAAACAATTATTTAGGAATGGGTTCATGAAAATTCCATAGGCACTGAACTCGAAATAAATTTGAAGGCTCATATTCCATTAAATTCATCTCAATATAAACATTTTTTTTAAGATAGTTCACATTTTTTATTCAAACTACAAACATAGTGAACTAGTTAAGATGCAAAGTTGGAATATGTAAAAAAGTCTCACAGTTTATTACAGTGTCAGTAGGTAGCCTTTTAACATGTTTAAGAAGGGTCAGAGCTAAGAATAGTCGCTAGAAGAAGAATAAATTAGTAACGATAAATTGACTCGTGGGGAAGCTTTAATAGAAGGCCGATTGCTTTATTACTATTTCATAATTGCCCAGTAGATATCATTGTCACGATTATTTGCGTAGCTTAGACGGTAAATAAGGAAAGTATAAATCCTCTAAAGTTACAGGTTTGTATTCCCTATGCGGCAACACTGAGCACAATTCTAGTCATTACGAAGAATACCAATTATAAAGGAGCAAGTGACAAATAGCGCAAAGAAATTATTCCTTGTGTTTCTGGATTTCTTTCCCCTTCAAACAATTTGTTGGAATATTATTTGCCTCGAGAGCAAAATGTAATTGTATAATGGTCGACTGCCGCTATTCAACAGGGATGTTATTAAATATACTTCCTTTCCCTTTCATGAAACGTGCGTCGTGACTGCTTGAAAATAAGAATTGGATCCTGGAATCAACCACGTCCTCATGAATTTCTACTGCAACCGCTCGTAAAATACAACCTTCGGGCATTACATAACAACTTCCACAGATATTTATGTTTTAGTTTTCCGAATCAAATAAAAGAAAGAGATTGTGCTATAAGGCTGAGTTCAAGCAGAGAGAACAGTTTTTTGACCTAAGGTGTGATTTCAGACGTCAAAGCCTTCCTAATTCGTTCTTACAAATGTCTCTCACCCAGACTCACCAGAACAATAAACTATATTATTGATGTTTGAGGAAGATTGCGTTGCAAAGAGAGCAATAAGGTTGTCGAAAATACGTACAAGGTTCATCGAAGTAGACATATTTTAAAAAGAGAATTTTATGTTCCCACAGCTAACAGACTCCATTCAAGCTTAAATCGGATGAATGAAAAAAAACGAAATACTTGGCAATATTGGCAAGCGAATAAGAGACGATTTAAAAAAAATGTACTCAGTAGATATGTACAACTGTGTGATTTTAAATATATCGCATAAAAGACTTCTTTTTGCTTTTAAACAACAGTTTTTACCAGCAAGTAATTTACCAGCAAATTATTTCCATCCAATGACTATTCAATTCGAAAAATACACGTTGAATGGTGTCTTTTAATATATTATTTTAAATTTAATTGCTAATTATGCATAAATTGATTTTACTACTGGTTTGTAGTACCTAGCACCGGTACGCAAAATTTGGCGTTGACGTATAACATAAACAGTTGGATTCAGAAATTCCCTCCATTGGAATGTTGTAATAGGTCTTTCAAATTAGAGATTAAACCATTAACCCCTTGGTGATTCCCTTCAAGAGTAGGTTATAGCAAACCCGAGATAGTATGTCACTATCTTCTCTCCTCCCCCGAAATACTTGCCGGCCTACATATTCCCTCCTGCCTGCCAACTTACCTTTATCCTGACGAATTATAAGATCATAATGATGAAAATTACCTAACCTGCTGATCGCCTTTCATATTTATCATTGAATGCTTTCAACTGTTTGCCTCGTTCCAACGTTTATTTTACTTAAATGAAGAAATTAATTAAGAAAATATCTTTCATAAGACAAATTGCGCTCGAATCCGGGACCATTGCTGAAGATTATTATTTCCAATCAATCGAACTTTTCGGTATCTGGTCCCGCTGTTTTTTTTCCGGGTACGTGCGCGCAATATTTCTTAACCGACCGACTTTTCCCTCTCGTCATTACCACGTCCCCCCGATCACGTCTCAGAGCCTTGCCCCAACCCTCCTTTTTCAGAAGCCCTTCGCTCTTATATTGTCTTTTTTCATCCCGAATTTTCTTTTCCCTACCGACAGTTAGATTTTTTCACCGATGGTGGTTATTTTTTTAAATAATTTTAGCGTTCCTAGCAATGGTTTTGGAAAAAAATGCTTATCGATCGCCACCCTAATATGAAAATATTTCGACATTGTGGTTCAAAAAAGCAGAAATTTCAAAGATATTTCTATTACCAAAACCACAGGTATCAACCCGAAGATTGTTTTAATAGATGATGGTAGAGCTCATCTAGTACTAGGCTCCATTTCACAATTCAGGGAAAGAGACCCAGTTCCATTCCCTTTGCCGCCCAGGAAGACCCGGAAAAGCACGGAGCTTGGGAAAAGGTGAGGGTGCCCTGATCCATCATCTGGAATCAAAACCAGGTCCACCGGTCGGCAACCCTCCGCTGTATCTTATGGACTACCACTTCTCCATGTTTACATTTTAAAAGTAATTTTTTACATGCAATTCCTTTTGCACCATTGCCATATAGCATGATTCTTAAAAAATATTCTAATAACACGCAAAATCATGCTTTGCTTGCAAAGCGACACCTGGGTGAACACAAGTGACATGCTAATAATAAAAGTTTTGTTTTGTCTTAATTTAAAATGCATTTTAATTGAAACTACTAATTTTCTAATAGATTAAGTTAATATCACGCGAGGGGCCTAAGAAATTAAACTTTATTATGCATTTTTTTTGACACACATAATTTGTGCTCGTGTGTCTGTGTGTTGGTGATTTATTTTAAAAAAGAATTTGAGCGGCTTAATCTCTTCTAAATATTTCTTGCTCATTGTAAATCAAAAGGTATGCCCACGAAAAGAATAATTGCAAAGGAAAGCAAAAATGTTTTTTACTGATAGGAGATGGAGATAGGTTTGATAGGAGACCAAATATATTTTTATTCATCCATTTATCGGAAAATAATTTAATCAAACGCTTGGCATATAGATGCAACAAGAATTAGAGCGGAAGATCAAATATTAACGTGAATTTGGTAACTTCTTTTTCCACATAGCTTTATGAACAAAATTATTTCAAAATCTCACAAAAATGAAGTTACAATTGCCCTTATATCGTCATTATTTTAAAAGAGACAAAATGCATCAAGGATTTACATACCATATGTTAGTATTTTAAATTGTAAGTACTTATTAATAAAATTGCTTCATGTGAAGTGAAACACTCTGGGGTAAAATAAATGCTGGCAATAAATATAATGGTCAAATCACGACGGAGTTTGAGAAATTGAATGCATGAAGATTAAGAATCAATTAGCAGGGCAGACATATGTGAGGGAGCTTTAAAAACGTTCACCTAAATTTCCCACCATCGATATTTCACAACGAATATGGCCGGGAGGCTAGAGACCATAAAAAATGTTCCTGCTGGAAAAATTGAGAGCCGAATTGACGTCGTGAAGGCGCTCAGGGGGGTCATGAGTCTAAGCCGATCTCCTGCCTCCACATTCAAATCTGGATAGTAAGCATGCAGCTAGAAAACTGTGTTACCTGTGAATACAATTCGCTCGTTAATCTGGTTCTAACACGTGTCCTACTCCCACACAGTTACCTAAGTCCTTATCACATGCGGCTCCGTGCCGAGGTCGATCAAGGTTGTCGACCCTGCAGACAGACAAGACTACCGAAGGTGCCCCGCGACTCACCAAGAGAGAGGAGGCGACGGAGAGGGTGACGGGAGGGAATGGGGCTGCTTCAGGCGGAGGCTATGAGGTAGCGGGGGCGAGGGAGGGGAGCGAAGGAGTGAGGGGCGGAGGTGGGGCGAGTTGCCGGGGGGCGGGCCGATGGGGAAGGGTTAGTCGAAGGCGTGGCGGGGATGCCCTCACTTGAAAAACACTCGAGGCACTTCGGACACAATGGTCTCTCTCTCCATCTCCCAAGGTACGCCGCCCACCCAACATCCAGGTTGGACGCCACACTAAAAACAAAAAGCGAGCAATAATGTATGCGAGTCGTCGAGGGTCGAATAATTAAGGTTGCAATCTTCGGATGGTTGACCCACATCTCCCAGGCCGAATGTCGTTTGCCTCGGCGTGCCACGGATACTGGTGTGTGTGTGTCTTGCGTTACGTACCTTTCGGACTTCCTCGACCGTTAAAAAAAAAGAAAACCCCCTCGTTCGAGTTTTTGCGACCGCGATTCACTCACTCCTGGTTGCGCCCTCTACCTGTCACGTGATGCGACAAAAAACACACATTTCGGCACACGGACCACTCGTTATGAGGGGCTGATGGATGACGGGTGAGGCACTGAATAAGAGCCGTGATGAATTCGTGCTCGAACTGATTCTTTTTCGAGGGAAGAGTTGGGAGTGATTGAGGGGATGAAACCGCCGGTCCGATGGGCAGATTATACACGGCCGATGAATGAGCACCCGCGTGCGATGCCTCGTCCAACATTTGTTGGTGGTGTACAATGGCGAAGCAATAAATCTCTAGAGAATAATGCCATAGATGTACGAGCGCGAGATTTGATTTCATGCGTCCGCCATCGCCCAAGGGACTACGGAGACCTCCGTTGGAACCATCCTTATAGAGCTCACACGATGACACCCCATTTTACCATTTAAATCGATGATGTGGCATATATATTTCGCAAATAAGCTGAAACATTATTCTTGATTATAATACCGACCGTCTTCGAATAGAATATTTGAGCAATTAAATAATTAATATTCCATGATGAAGCATTTTGCAATGTCTAGGGCTCTACAGTTACACTAGACAAATATTTTCCATTAGATTTCATTTATACCCATCCCAAAACCACCTATTCTTATTCTTGTATTTAATTTTAAACAATAAGCGATAGAAATGTAGAATTGTTGTATAAATGAAAAAGAATTGATGACCTTTTATCAACCACTAATGATTCCTCATGGACATGTTTTTCCAGGTTGCTACCACCAACGACGGTTGGTGAAAAGAAGAATTCTACGAGTTAATTACGCGTACATTTACAGTGAAGTCAATGTAATGTAAATCTTGTGTACGCGTTCTAAAACTCCTTCTACAATTAAGAGGTTGATAAAATGAACGTGATCGGTCTGCTTTCATGCAAATAACCATTAATTCATAAAAAAAAAGTATTGCGTTCACTGGTATATACAATTTGGAGATCCGTAGTACAAATTTACTCGCCGACAGCCAAGTTTAGGGTAGCTCTGCCATTTAAATTCCATTTAAAATAAATTTAGATGCCTATGATCTGTAACATTTTGAGCATACACTTTCTCTGACCGATGTCTACAAGAAATTCTTTCACTAAAAATTAAATGAAACAGAAACACATATACGTATGTGATGAGGTTTTGCTTAAACACCTGCGTCAATGAAAGTAAAATTTTACAGAACTCCACTTACTTCTATTTCACATTTTATAATTTCTTCTGAAATTGATTAATATTCTTTAGTTTATTTTGCTCTAAATTATCGATCACTGTATAAAACAATACTTTGAGCATGATCAGATTGATGTGCCTGATGTGCCTCTATCTGTATGTATTTCCACTAAATCTTGTTAACAATGTTATTTCACTATCCTAATTTAAGTTAATCAGAAAGAGATATCTAGAATTCTTAATACCTATACAAATGATTTGAGCCAGTTTCGAAACACAAAATTTTCCTCTTTAGAATTACGGATAATAAACGTTCATTCTCGTTTTATTGTCTCCCTCACGAAGCCATTTCCATTTGCCTCCAGAAATTACTTGCAATAACATAATGATTAAGTTTCCGGGCGTTTCCTTAACTAATTATTGTGCCTTATTTCCAAAAAATGCAAAATTACATTATCAGAAAATGTCCCCTGGTGCCAGCTACGACGAATGAATTCTGAGTCAGGACTCTGCGTAACACAAAAAAATTGAGGTTGTATTTGTAAAATACATTCAGAAATGGTCAGGAAATGATAACGGAATCACATGATCAAATCACTGAATTTGCTGGATTACGTGTTATTTTAATGTCTATAAAAGCATTCCCGACGAACGTCGAATTTCTAAGCAAATATGTAGGAAAGAATAATCAGATAAACTCCATTGCCTCAAAAGAAATTCATCCTTTGTGAAACACGAATTTAGTTCAAGTGAGGTGAACAATAATTTGAAATCAAATGAGCTAAATACTATATATTAAATACATTAAAATTTTGGAAAAGAGTAAGAATAGCAAATAATTAAAACGGGATACTGAATGAATATACATAGAAACAATTGACTACTTTCTTTGTCATAATCATCATCATCACTGTCCCTTTAAGTACAATGTTAAAATCCGGTTATGAAAAAGTTGCTTAAACGCTTATTCTCGTCAACTTATTTTAATGTATCATTACCTGGGAGAGGGATTTGATACACTAATTTCGTAGCATCAATTTATTTTGACCTGCCTTCCACAGAAGGAAACCGTCGAAATCCAATGGTAAGGGCGATGCCCTCTGAGGATAATGCCATCGAGTCGCAAAAAGTTAACCCGTCCCAATGAATGAACCCCTGTCAAAGTGACGATCTCACTCCTCACCCCAGTCTCCAAAAAGTAACGACGGGATGTTTTGGCTACCAAGAACTTTTCTTTCTCGCATTCCTCATCCAGACAAGGCCAAGGGCAAATCGTAAAAAAAGGCAATGATTTCCTTACGGGGGCTTCTGAAACTTTTCGCCTACATATGGATGCGATTTTAAACAGAGAGCAAAAAATTAAGGAACAGGCCTAGGAGGAACGCTAACAGTTTTGTCAGCAAATGGATTCTCTATCGCGAGTAAGTGTCGAATTTATGATGTGAATGTCAAAAAATACTTCTCGCAATTAATTTTGCTTATTTGACGTTCATTTAAATATAATTACTGTACAAAGCTGACTTGTACTTTGCAAAGGACAATGTACTAAAATCACCGAAGCATGACGTGAAACGACATTGGCATAGCAGAGGATACGACCAAGGAACCGATTCGAGTAAGTTAGAAACGATAATTAAAAAGTGAGAAAATCAATGAAGTCTGCTTAGCATAAAAATTTCAGCCAAAAATTACATTGGTATGAATGAGTTAGTGGATCACTACATTGTTATTACTATTGGCATTCAACCATTTAAGGTAGGATTTGGATGGCCACAGATGGTACATCGGCGCAACGATACATGTCTTACATCTCGTATCAAAAAAACACAACCTGGCATCCGACACGACCATAAAAACTCTTCTTCAATTCCGGATACCTCCGTCTTCCCATTATTCCACCCAGCATGCCAAATTCCTTTCCTTCTCCTTCATCACTTGCCTAACGTTCTCCCGTCTACCACATTCTTCAACATTCCATCGTCAATCAAAATTATTTGCTTCCAACTTTGGATCCTGCCGCCTTCGGATTTCTCCCAACAATTCCTTCTCCTCGCCCACCATTCCTAGAACTTTCTTGTTCGTTTTTCTTTCTGTCTATTTTCCCTTTTCAATCCTTTTCCACGTCCACATTTCTAAAGTCTCCACTCTACGTCTAGCATTCTGCTTCAATGACCATTTTCCGTGCCGTACAAAACCATGCTTAATATCAAATATTGACGAGCCTTTCTTAATATCCTTAACTACCTAACCCTAATTCCCTGTCATCAACTCCCTCCTACAAGTGAAATCTTCTTCAGAATTCTTCTTCTTAGGGCATTATCGGCTCCGGTGACGGCGAGGTAACGCTCTCGTTTGCCAACCCAGAGGTCTCGAATTCGATTCCAGTCTAGGTGGGTTTTCCTCCACGTAGAGCTTGGGTGTTTGTATGCTTCTTCAATGCATGTGTACTGTTTAAGGATTAGATGAAAGAAGGGGCTATAAAGGCTCAATCTTGCCCCAATGAAGTCATTGAATAAATAAATAAGCTAATTTAGCCATTTCGGTCCATCACATTTCCGAGAGAGGTTAACTGTTCCACCTGCTCTAGTTATGACACATAATTTATACTTTTGAATTATTTGTCCTTTTTATCGAAAACCGCATTATATTTGTTCTGTTTACATTGATTCGCATCCCAAATCTATTGCACCCACTTTCTACTGCGCTCAGAAATGCTCGTAACCTTATGTTTGATTATTCATAAACCTAATTTTCTGAATTCTGTAACGACTTTCATTCCTATCACCAGTTTTTCCCATGTCTTTTTTACCATTTCTTCCAAATAATCGTTAAAAGGCACAGGTGATAATGGACTCCCCTGTCTTATCCCTCAAATAAATACCTCTATGTATCTATTTTCCTAACCGTATTTTGGTGTTCAAACAAAGTGTTCATCATGATTACAACTTTTCTTCTGCACAACTCTATTACTTCCCCTCGCGATCATTCCTTGTTCCTAAACCGTAATCTTCAGCCTCACTAACAACTATCCCTTCCTCTATCATCTCGTTATAATCTTCCATCACTGTCAAATGTTCCTTTCAGGAACAACGGCAATTATTTCCTCTAATTAGTTATATTACCCATCGACTGATAATTTACTATGCATACCTTTTGGCATGTACACCTGAGCAATGATCAAGTTCTTTGGTTTATATATTTTCATTTTCCTAATAATCAGTCGCATGCTTCGTTTACTGCGCTTCTTTCTATCTTTTTGTTCGATTATATTGCCAACCTTTGCTGGGTTTCTTCCTCTCTGGTGTACATAGCTCTATGACTATCGCTCCGTTAATCCCTGATACAATTCCATCTCACCTTGCATGACCATAAAATATCGTTATTTCCGCTTTTAATCTCACACTTTGCTTACGCCAGGCTTAGAGTTTTTTGGAAGTTTAATCTTGTATACTCCTATTGTAGACGGCGTGTACCTATTATTTTATTTGATATTCCCCCGTTTATTTTTGTCGGGAATAGTGCGCGGGAAAAACGAATACTTGAACCCGTCATTTAGACAGTCTAACTCTTTTTTTGCAATTGTCGGCCCCACAAATGTAATACGAGGGCCTAATTATATCTCCCATGTCGGACGCAAAATCACACCCATTATATCGTTGTAATAAGGTTAATCTCCTAGTCCTGAGTTTTCGTACATCTAAATGTTCCCACTCCAGACTCTGTATTAAGTGTGTGACGCTTTGTCTCAATCTCAATCATTTATATAATACTAATTTCCCTCTCCTCAACATCGCCCTAATATTCCAATTCCCTATTCTAACTGGTATGGTCCTCTTTTGTGTCTTCTGTGATGTTCCAGTCCATTACGCTTTGCATGAACTTCGTGAGTGGACGACCCCGCAGGTGCCGTGCCTTTCCCTCTACCGCACATGACACACGTATGGCCCAGCGAGCCGAGTCTCGTGTTGCCAGGACTTTTACACAGATCTTTGTCCATCCTTATTTCCGGAGATAATTAATTGAGGTGCTTCCCATTGCCTTTCTTTGACTACGTATGATTTGTAATTCCAAATCTGTCGTAAGTTCTAGGAACTCCTCATATTCAGAAAACAATTTATTATTTTCAAAATAAGGGCACTGATCAAAAGCCGTCACAAATTAGATCTCTTTCCTGCAAGTATCTACTTCGCTCACTTCTCAGCCAGTCTCATCATTTCTTTCTTACTCTTTAACGCTGTCCGACGTGATGTTACGTCCAAAATAATCTTGTCGAACGATTACTGAAGTCGATAATTTTGTCTGGGAAGTCATGATACATTAGGTTGAGCGTCGTGAGAATTTCAACTTGGTCTGTGGGCCTCATAGAGAGAAATTGAATTTGAGTGACATTTCAAGTATTTTTGAATAGTTCTTTGGTGCTAACTTTGTTAAAAATCGCAGATTAAACAAATCGATACGGGGTAAATGAATTTCTTCATGCGGTAGAGTTGTATAAAAAAATACGAGTGTATTCTGAAAAGTTTCCGAGCTGACAAAAAATGAGATTTACTTCTTCAAATTTACTTTTTTTATTTTTCAATACAGCCTAATTTTAAGTCCATACACCTTTTACAGCGATATTAAATCTTTTATTAACCCTTCTAAATAGTATTTTTTTATTTTTCTTTTTTTCTCCGCAAAATAGACGTTTCCGTTGGCGATAAATGATGAAAATCTCTGTCCTCAAAGCCAAAATTTAATGTCAAGATGCAGGAAGAGGGCAGGTTTGGTGACAAAATTACATTCTATTTTCTTTTATTCATTATTCAAACTTAATTTTCTGGAGACTTTAATGCCTTAGGTTACTTCTAAGTTAGTTGAATTCTCCTTCCAAAGAATTCCCCTTTCTTGTTCTCTTCTTTAAGGGACTTCATTGATTTCAAGAAACTGCGGGAGATCCCGCAACAGTAACTTTTGACGGAGTCATCCGCTAACATGCATTTCATTGCACCAATTTCAGAACATAAAAATCATTCGCCTTGACCGGGATCCCGGTCAAGGCGAATGATTTTTATGCTCTGAAATTGTTGCAATGGACTTCATTGATGAATCTCTCTATCGATTTAATCGTCATAATTTTATGTCAAACCACATTTTTAAAGTTCTGAATTTTCTTTTTGGTGCCGTTGAGACCGTTATACGAAATTATAGAAAATTATTCTCCTTTATGCATTTCCACACTTCCATTCATGTTTATAACGGATAGTATAGCTTTCTTCTGGCTCAATACCAACATTTCCGGTCCAATTACACTCACTGTGCCTCTTACTTCTTTTATGACTGGAGATCCTGCTTCTCAAGCCACAAAAAACTTTCTCACGCTCCAGTTTTTTACTCTTTCGGTAATGAATAAGTAAATCATGAAGCTCCCTGATTGTGGAACTCTCAATATTGAGATCAAATCTACACAAAAACATCGCAAAAATGTAAAATTCAATAAATCACAGGTTATAGAATTTCCTGGCATTAATTCGTCATTAATTCCAATCATTAATTTTCCAATATAAAAAATAAAACGACAGAGTAAATCCCGTCCTTATTTCGCAGTATGATTATCATCTAAATTATCATAATCTTCTTCACATACGAATCATAAATCAGTGGAGGTCACTGCTTATCTTAAAGATAAATTATAGCCCAGTCGTAGTTTGCTAGGTGGGGAGTCACAAAATGTTTATTTGATAGTTGTGTCCATCCAAAAACCTACCTTAACCGGCAGATTACCTAATAATAGCCCAGTCAGCATTATCATATGATTTATTTGAACTATCGGAGTTATATAAAACGCAGCTGGTCTTTTTATGTTGTTTCTACGGTAGTTTTAGAGCCTCTGATCCTTCTTTTCTCTACTTTTATCTGACACCGGAAAAGTATTTTATATTTTAACATTTCGCGTGCATCTCAATACCGAAAGGAAAGAAAGTTCGCGTAGCAGATTGAAAGAAAACAAAAATCGGATTGTATCAAATTAGTAAAAATTTGGATGAATAAATCTTTACGTTAATTTGAAAACCTACTTTTCCATTGATGAAGAGTTCTAACAATTATTATTTAGAACGCAATGACTCGATATTACTGAAACACCAGAGGCACGCTTAGAAAGCTCAAGTGCTTCGCTTATTTGCCAAATGAAATTTTTAATGTTGTTAAATTTCACAAATTGAAGTTTCACTTGAATTGTAATACCTAATGAATTTCCTTATGAACTGGAAATATTTCATTTGCATTGAAGATGAGTCTTAGATTGTGTCTGTCAGTATTTTTGTTCAAAAATTGAAATTATTTTTTAAACCTATTTTTTACAGCAAAACAAGCTTCCTGAATAACCTCTAAAAAAAGCTACTTAAGGTAATATAGGTGTTTATTATATAGCTGAGTGATGCCATCGTTTTTATGCTTATGGTCAAACATGTAAGCATAGATTTTTTTGATTTACTTGTTTTGACCCTTCGAATGAAGCGTCTTGTGATTATTAAATTTAGTGATCATTAAACAAGTATAATTAAAGGTCAATGTTAATAAGTTTTCATTAAAACACTTTCAGACAATTTCCTGCCCATGAACGTGTATATGATGAAGTGAGTTTTTACAGAAGAGCCAGTTTTTGCTAAGTTTTATTCTCTGCTAAACGGTGAGCTTTTGCTCGTAAGCTTTAATGTTCTCTTGGTAGTCGATAAAACGATGAAAACTCTTTTTCAACCACTATCACACAGTAAGGTCTTGTTCATTACATTCAGCACTAGGTTTTCATTCATCTTATTCCCCTTATTTTCTTCTACCTACAAAGAATATCAAATTATTGATTATAGAAGAATTTCTGGTCATAGTACTGAAGAATGGTGGTATTAAAAAGCCGTAATAATCCCGAAATAAATCCGATAATAATCGAATCCTTCATGGCATCAAAAAGATTATTTTACTTTTAAAAGCATAGTATCCTATCCTTATTTGTCGATGTTTCACGTTCAATGAATTAATGGAAGTAAAACATTTCGAGTGTAGAATAATGCAATCATGCATTGTTTATTGTCATTACAACATTTTTCTAAAAATATCATATGAAACTGAAAACTATAAATCGATCACTAATATCTATTTTATTTGATCATTTCAAATAACCTGGGTTTCACGCTAAATTTACGAGAAATCTTCTTTTCAACGAGTGATCTTGAGAGGAATTAAAAAATATCCTTTTAAAAATAGAAATTGTTTCATATGTAAGTTAATAATTACTACGTCGATACTTATTTGATCCCTTTGGAACGAAACAAACTCCTTGACGTATGCCTAGATTAGGTTTGTGGATTCCCAAGTGGAACGGTTAGGACTGATAAAATACGATTAATTACTAAACAAATCCAATAAACCATTTTTTGCGAAAAATCCAAAATTTTAATGATCTTCGAAGAAAACTTTACCAAATTTGCAGAAATGTTTAGTTGCTGAAAACTATTTCTCCCTCACACTAGGATTAAACAACATAAATCTAATGTTTTCTTGACTTTCTAAAAGTCTGCGTATCGACGCCAGAAAAATATGTAATTTCGCAAAGCGTCTGTCAATTTCACTAATCTCCCCCTGAGTTATAGCATCATAAAGATATACCGACGTTATGAATCATGCAAAATATCTCACCTCATTTTCTTGGATTACAGCGGTAAAAGATTTGGATTTAATATGCACTATTTGAATCAAATTATGTAGTGCAAAATCAGATATTGTTTGTGAATTATTAACACATGGTTGATTTACATCCCATATGTATTATCATTATAAAAACTTTTTCGGACCCCATTACTGTAATTTTTCTAGGAAAAGTGTCAAGCGTTCCCTGAAGAGGAAAACATCATTACTTTATTACATAAAATATTGAAGGCCGATCCTAAATTCTGTTTCCGGGGAACGGATGTAAGGGGCCTCCAGCGGAACCAAGTGCCTGGCAATTGAATGGTCCTCATTTTCCGGAGGACTTGCTATCCCAAAATAACTCGGATACGATCTCGGATAATTCTTCGGAAATCCACGTACTACAACTTTAGTGGAAACAATAACTCAACGCTTTTCTTTCTAAAAACATTTTTCAAATCATAAATATTAGAAATTAAGTAAATAAATATTAATTTCTGAAATAATTAATTGTATTCTCCCATTGACCGATTTACCCCCGGATAAAAGATCATATTACTGGCCTCAAAAATGTAGAAAGGTAGGTGACTTACTTTATTATCAACTCAGGATTTAAAAAAAAGAATTTTTATAGCTAAGGTGACACTGAAAAAATTTTATTTTATGGAAAAATAGCGTTAGAGAGAACATGACTCTTAATAATGGACAGAACACGTAAAAGAAGAGCTGTCTTAATTAGAAACATCGTTGGCATAACCAATAGGCCAACAGAGGCAAGGGAAGACCAAAGAGGAAGGAAAAACATTCCTCCCTCTAAATTCAATTAGTAAAGCCTATTCCTATGATTCCTTCTCAAAATTAAATGTTATTGGAATGATGACAAAGAAAATAGAACAACACTTCCGATTCACTCTGTCATTTTCATAAAAAGCCTTTTCCCTCAATTTAATCACTTGCTGGCCGTACCTACTACTTGAATGACTCTAAAATTAATCGATAGGTAATCGTGATCTTTACGAAGGACTAAACTGACTGCAGCTTTGCACTTTTGGTAGGGTCAATCGTACTATCATGCGTTGAAGTGTGGGAACATAAAGAGTAGTACCTCACTATGTGAGACGACTTTAAATATGCCTGACCCCAGTGGAGTGACCATTTTAAGTGACGTCTCCCTGCTAAGATCACTATTAGGGAAGGAACGGGAAACCTAGTCTCACAAAATTGTGAAATCCTACGTCCCTTTGGTAAATGGCCGACGATGATGACAGCTTCATGAAAAGTCCTACATGCGCACAACTGTATGTACGGAGTAACACCCGAGGTAATAAGTGCTACAGACATGAGAAAGGATTTGGTTCAATGCTTAAATGGTGTTTCCATTTTTTCCGTCTCCTCCGAAGCCTAACCCTATTCCTTATAAGTATCTACTTCATGGCGAAGTGAGCAGAGTTTGAGGGCTTAAGTGGAAACGTCACGACCGCGAATCCATTACCGCCTATTGGATCACTAATCGTGCTCCTCCTCCTCACTTGTCGGGGCCAATTAAAGCTCATTCAAATGAAATCCCGCCGTTTAGCACCCCCAAGTGAGAATGCTGCGATTAAAAGTGATGAATGAACAAATTAGCTAAAACGAATGCGTTTTTCTCTCATAAGCTTAGCGGGTACGAACTCCAATGCCGTTCTGCATATCCCATCTGCTAGAAGAATCGCTCGTTTTTCTATCTCAGCGTCGAAGCCTATGTTTTCGCAATTTCGTCAGCATTGAGGAAAGTAAAGTATGCTATGGCAGCGGCAACACGCGCCCTCGCGCGCGAGCCTTTTAATCATGTGGCTGAGTTCACAAATGAAAAATGAATGAAAAATAGTAGGTCAAAGGGATTACTTGCTCCGAGTCTCTTGACAAAGGAATGAAGAGAGCCGCGAGTGCAGCAACTTGCTGCTTTCTAAATGACGAAGTGAAATTTTACAATGGGCACACTAGCCTTGTAAGGGAGAGTTCCAATTATTTAGGTCCCCAAGGTCTATTGTGAATGATTGTTCGATTTTAAGATTTAGCTGATAAGTTTGCGCAGTCTTCTTTGATCGTCTTGTTATCCAAATATCTTCCATTGGAGTAATACTATACGGCGAATAAAGAATACTGTTCAATTATTACGATTGATGCACACATGTTGTCATATTGATTTGATGATTTCACTAAAATTCCAACGTCTCAGTTAGTGCCTATTTTTATGGATGAAATATTTTTCTCCTTTCCATAAAGTTTTTCGATGTATGGAATTACCAAAATAAAACGTACTCTTACTAGACTTTAACGGTGCTGTTAGAAAAACATTCTTTAGGCGTCCAAGGATTTATCGTGGCAGACCAATAGGAAAACAGTACACTATTCCATCTGCTCGAAATCAAGCAGTAGTGTTAAAGAAACGTAAAAAAATACCGGAGCCCTCTTAAATGAATGAATATGGAACCGAGGTCCAGCCTCACAATAGAATGCACTTTTCCAGAAACACATATCACTCACACAGGAAACGACAGGCATAGAATATGGGCCAAAAGTCAGTGGTTTAGTTTGCAATCATCCATATTATCCTAAATGATATAATTTTCATTTTATGATCCCTTTTTGGAAAATAGCCTAAGAATAAAAAAATAATTGAAGTTTCACTTGATACTTCATAAAAATAAGTAGCGATTTCCACAGAATTACTGATGTAGCAAAAGAAGCGTTACACTCTCTCAGAATTTGAGAAAGACTACGCAACTACTATACGAAAGTCAGGTAGAAAAAAAAGTTCTGGGTTTTTCTTGTTACTGTGATATGTACGTATTTTTAGTATCTCAATGTTTGTGAGCTTTGTTGCAATGACGGACGGACACTTCACATCAGCGAAGAGTAAAGAGGGGAGCAGTACGCGAATAATATACAAAAATAACACAGGCCAACAGTGGTTTTGGTGCCGGAGCTTTTAATGCTGATTTAAAGAACAATTGGGGTGCTGAATCCAATTATGACACTAGTTTTTTCCTATCAGCTATAGTTTTCAAGATATAGATATGTTGTTACTTACGTAAAAAAATCTTCTACATGATGATATAGGAATATTATATTAATAATTATTAATATAATATTATAATCATTAATCGTCGGAATATCAAAGAAATGCAATGAGAATGATTTCAGTGATTCATATAATAAATGATGACAACAGACTAAATGCCAGTCAGTTTTCCAATTAGCATTTTGAAGAAAGAACTGACGACAACTAATTGCACGCATGATGAAAGATCAATATTATAAAAATTAGCATCAGGGAAAATTATAAGCAACGTAATTCCCTTTCACGATCGCGGAGTAGACACTGGCACCTGTGCTGACGCTCTCCTTAAAATCACAGCCGGCCAACTTACTAACGATGCAGAATCACATAAATAATACTCACACTTTGACTCAATGGATTGAAAATCGGGCATCTGAACAGCAGTAAAAACAAGTCAGCCATAATTGCAAATGTACCAATGCGGAGGCCACAGAGTTTAACAGGTAAATTCCTTGGCGCCAGCGAAATAGATCTTTAATGCGATAAGCTTCTCACGTTCAGCTTTAACTGCATTATCCTTTCGATTTCCAAACCCTTCTTCAAAATAAATTTGGAAATAATGTCTTCTCTCTCGCGACACATTGTATTTTTTTCGAAAAGAGAGGAAATATCCTTCTATGAAAATTGTATCGCTTCATGTGAGAAAATTATTTTTTCTATCTTCAGTATAATGTATTTCTTCAGTCAACCCATAATCCAATCGCCACCGGAAAAACGCAACTATTCTATTTCAAAACTGCATTTTATAGGCTTCCTCAGGCGTGGGTTTTATTCAGCTCAAGTGTCATGATTTTATGACCAGTTCAACTCAGCTTTCAACATTCCTTGATACCTTACTCCTAGTTTTTTCAGAGTACGCTGCTGGTATTGATACATATCAATAATGTAAGTTGGCATATAAATGTCTAAAATATTCTATTATCCATAAATTGTACACACAATTTGTAAAAGTGAGGTGAGGCAGGTATTGACCTCAAGGTTTATTCGGAGGTTTCGACCATTTGCGTAGGCACTGCAATGGAGACAAACCGCCTGAGGGTTTCATAAAATATTAAGAGCACCCTGACAAAAGCCTGCTTGAGGATGCATTTCCTATACCCTCTTGAAGAGGAAGGAGATGATGTCTCTCGGGGAGGTAACTAGTTCGCACCCCACGTCGATCCAAAATATTTATCCATAGTCTAAGAGACATCATAATTTACCCAACTCCATTCCAACCTGACGTCCAATTTCCGAGATTAAACTCGAAGGGACAAAAATGAGAGAGCAAAAAAAGGTTGCCTATAAGAATAAATGAGGCATGTTGGCAGAAAAAACAAGGATTTTTCGCAAGCCTCTTTTTCCGCTGCTGACGGAGAGAGCAGAAGTGAAAAGAGGGTCATAGGAACGCTTAATATATTAAGATCCGACGTTGCCTGCAGTATTTCCTAAATCAGTTTCATCCTTGCTCCTCCTGACTTGCCTTAATTGAAAAAAAAATATTCTTACCGCGAAGCTGTATCGGAAAACACTAGGGCCAAGTCAATCGGCGGTTTCACGGGAAAGCTGTCGACTGACGCGCCACTTCGCGGCGGCGGGGAAGTGACGAACCCAGCGAATTTGAAGGAAAGGTAGCGGCGACTTCTTAAGAAACAATTTACATCCCACAGGAGAATGAGGAATGATGAGAGGATCCTCTTACAATTGATGGAAGGGAAATGGACAGAGGAGACGAGTGCTGCGGGAAGGGAGGCTGAGCGTGTGGACCAATCAATTGGGCAATTTACGTAGCCTACCCCTCTCCACCTCCTCCATCCACCGAGCATCCTCTCCAACGCCAGCCGACGATTCAACTTCCGTCGTGATTGGAAAATTCTGTTGATAAGAGGTTAATTGAATTCTTTACTCGTGGACGTGCGCACATTTTTTTCTTCTCACTTCACACTCATCCTTCAACAAATTTTTATTGGATGATTTTGAAATAGTGACGGTGATTCGACGGAGACGAAAAATTATTGATAGTCGCTAGGAAGTATTTAGGAGGCATTCGTTGATTAATGGCTAGATGCTGACGGTAAATGCATCCAGGTATATTCAGAATGCTACGGACCAAAGAAGAAAAAGAGATGGTTCGAGTAGTGTACAGGAATTGAAGATCGATATAAGGGACTAACGAATTTATTTTACATGAACACTGTGGATTTCCGATGTAACGCAGTTCTTTCAAAACATCTGCCATTAATTGCAAAATATCTTCTTTTGTACACACAAGGTATTGGCTTGAGGATAACTTTAAAATTATGAGAATGCACTGAAATAACTTTTTTCTATTTATATAGTTACTGAAGAATCTTTTTTCATATTTACTTTTCACCCTTTTTTCAAAGTGATGAGCAACACAATCGAAGATTTAGTGAGGAATGAGCAGCAATAGTAGCTGATTTAACAATTGAGTAGTCGAGACATTTTCAAGGAAGGTCGTTGAATGAATTCACAGAAGGTATTTGATCCATCTATACCCGAGATGTACTATAAGGGTACAAACTCTTGTGTCTTCGCGAACGGGTAAATGTAATGAAATAGCACGGAGTCACTTCCTTTACAGAGCAAATGAATGCAGGAAAATAATGAACTCCAGAACCAGAAAACTATGCCAAGGCTAATCACATATTTAACCTAAAAATTATTGAAGATTGTAATTGTCTTTTATGAGCATAAAATATTTAATATTGTATATTCTGAATTTTGGTTGAAGATGAGGAAATAATCTAGTTATTAAAACGCACGAATACTCTAAGCCGTTCAATAAATTTTATGTAAACCTTAAAACATATTGTGTCTGCGGTGCTGCTTTACGGTAAATTCTATTTTTTTGTGGAAAAATCACTCAGATATTTGGTCGCAAATGCGTAAATAAAATAAATGCGTGCTTAATTCTTTAGATGAAGGCTTCTGCAAATTAAATTATTTTATACATTACACATTTTTGGAACTGACTACAACTTCTTTTTGATGCTAAAATTATTATTTAAAAAGTCGCAACTATCTCGAAAATGAGTAACGCATTAAGTTAACTGATGTTATAGAACTTATCATTACTATTCATAAAATGTGAATCATGCTATATGGAGTAAGCATTTAACAAGAACTGAGCCATTGATCGAATAATTCTGATTTGCACTGAATTGAATTAGATAGCTTCTTATAGATTAGGCTACGTAAGTTTTTAATTCAACGTTTTCACTTAGTCTGTCGAGTGGTTCCTGTTTGCAAGATAACCCCTACTTACCCGCTATTGGATTCATTATTGAAGAAAATGTCTTGCCTTGACATATGGGTACTACTAACACAAAAAACTTGCACTGGAAACTTCGCGGTTGCCGGAAGACCAGACGTAGACCATTTAATGAAAAATCCAATCAGCTTCTACCAAGGTGTATAATTTTTCAAATGTCAGATCTACCTAGAAAAACGCAAGCAGCAGAAGGGAAATGTACCATTCTGTTTAACATTAAAGCGTTGCAGGATTATGAGCAAGTTGAGCCTCATCCCACAAATCAAACTTCGCCTTGATTACTGCGATGGCTAAATGCGTCTCGTGTCGATAGTGCTTCTAAAGATTTCAAGCTGAGGACTCTTCTTCAGCCGGGCAAGATTCCTGTTACTTTTTAACTTACTTTTTCATTTTAAGAAGAATTTTCCAATCCTTCCTCAATATATTGTTGATAAAATTTATTTTAAATTTTGATTAGATGATTTTCCACTATTTTTTAAGTATCGATAATAGCTAGGTCAATTCACACCATCTTAATTAACAGCATAAAAAATAGAGTACTCATTAAATTAATTTAACTACTGTATTACGGATTACAGACTTAAGAGGCACCAATATAATTCTTAAAATAAAAATACAATCCGTTCAGACACAATTATTAAACTCCTTATTTTCTTAATTTGAAATGGTGAAGCGAATAAAACTGGAAAATATATAAAAGTGCCACTATGCCATGAAATTTTACCCAGGATAGTTTTATTTGGAAGTAAGGTTAATAGACGCACCATACTAATCAAACAGGCATTTTTCCTTCTCTCAGCATCGTGGTTTCGGGGATTAATGTCAACGGCACGTAGTCGCTAACGACCAGCGATCCGATAAATGGGATAAGAAGTTTCAATTTGGAAGACTTGACGACTGCTTATCATAAAAATTATTTAGTCATCACGCCTCGCAAAACAGTCGATTATGTAGGACTAAGTCTTTCGTTATTACGTGGAGCTGAGGGGGACCGTGGGATGAGATTGAGAGGGGGAGATCAAAAGGAATTTTCGCCGCTCAACCGGAGGAGGTGGGAAGCGAGGGGAGATCCTTGCCTGTCATCTCGACCGCGGGGGCCAGAGGTTAGACACCCACTGGGAGCACAGACATCTGTGAGAAACGATTTTCTTCTTCATTACTTTTATAGAGGCTCGCCTCAACTGTAGGAGCCCACGAGGTCGACCTCAACCTGCGCTCGACTCTCCGACTGCCGCCAAGCCAATGATACGAAAACTAACGAAAAGGACACGATTTCAACAAATGATCCAACAAAAGCTCATTTAATAACAGTTCGTGCAAGTCACGTTAAATACTGATAAGAGGAGGCGCCATAAAGATTCTTCCAACAATGAAAGAGCTTCCTTTTTTACTTTCACACCGGCGGAGGAAATAACACTCGTCTTGTGGGGTAAGGTGTTTACGCTTATTTCAATTATCTTCACACAGCCTCAGAGGATTGAATTTTTCAATATCAATGTGAAGTTTGCTGAGAATTATGAGAGACTGCTCTTGACTCAAAATGATTTGGAAGTATCTCATTCATTAATATTAATCGTCTATACATTGTTAGTTTCCGTAGGGTGTTTAGACACATGTTCTTACATTAAAAGACGATTTCATATAATATAAGAAAATATAACACGAATTCTAGAAAATGTTTACAACTCTTCGGCTTTCCAATTATAATTTTGTCCTTTGCTTTTCTCGCTGTGGAAACTCTGGTAAAATTTCTTCCATTTCTTTTGTTTACAAGTCAAAGTTTATTAAAAATCATGTTTATGGAAGTTATGGAGTGTATTTCATTAATGGAGAGCATTTTAATAACTAACGGAAACGTAATTTTAACTCATGAGATCCGTGCCAAACTTTGAAGTCTTTGAATATGATAAAATGATAATTGATAGCCTATCAGTTTATATTATGAATAGCATATTAACTTACGATGAAATCTTTGCATTTGAAGTCAACTTAAATAGGTCTCATCATGAGACGTGCATAATTGTTGACAGATTGGTATTTTACTTAACGAGAAATTATCTGCATGCATGTGCTGACAACGGCTATAAAAACTGGATGAATTATTTTCAAAAACAAAAACGAGACGTTCCAAGGAAGAATACGTGCAAGACAAGGGAGCATATTTGCTCCCTTGTCTTGCACTGACTTACTGAGAGAAACTAAAATGCCGTACGTGGAAAACAGAAGCTTACTATATTAGGTTGAAAACGTATCATTGTGCGTAAGCCAATCCAAGAACTACATCGGAACATATGAGGGATGAAATAATATTCATGCAATAAGATGGCATAAGAATAACATATAATAAGCATACTTTTGAAAGATTACCAATTGGTGATATATCCCATACAGCAGTTCATGTAAAGTTGACAAAGCCCCGAAGTAAAACTATCCAACACGTCAAAGTTGAAATGATATTGGTCACAAAATTGCGTTTACATCAACCGTTCATGATGCTTGGCAGGGGGTGA
The DNA here is from genome assembly GCA_037158775.1 of Hetaerina titia. NCBI lineage: Eukaryota > Metazoa > Arthropoda > Insecta > Odonata > Calopterygidae > Hetaerina > Hetaerina titia. Next base: position 128,780,632 of record CM073768.1, read on the forward strand.
TTCGTTCATTGAAAAGTCGAAATGGGTTCACTGTAATACGCACAGAAGCTGCATCTATTCTTTTGCCATGCCTTCCTTTTAGTCTTGCCTTTTAGCGTCCTCATTAGAAATTTCATAATCTCGAGATCATACAGAAGATTTCCATCTTAACCGTTTGCAATGATTCTTTAGTAGCCATATGTTGAAGGCCTTAAAAATGGAAGAACGGTGTTGTTGCGCATCTCGGCACGCAGCTGTCTCCCACAAGAGAATGTGTACCAAGGCACATAAAATTTAATTGCGCTCGGTGCATACGGACTATGAAGTACATTTTCATTTGCACGGTTCACGCGCAAAATGGTTGAACTTTTACTTGAAAGAAAGCCGTTAATGAAGTCGATTAATGGCCTACAGGATAAGACTCAGGTAAGTCCTAAAGCAACTGTGTCCTACATTAAACTACAGCTCTTCCAAATGAAAATTCTACTCGTGTTCCACATTATAAGAGGACATAAATCGTGTAGAGAGAGAAAATTTGTAAAATTTTCCCTTAAAATGTCTTTCCAGAGTTAGAATTAATGTAAATTATTCTATTTATCCAGAGTTATTGCCTGGTCAGCAATCGAGGCCACTCCCAATCAATGAGAAATGTAAATCAGTAGATTCCCGATTTAGTTTCTTGGGGGTGCACTCTGAATTTGAATGCTGGCAGCCGCTTGAGCAAACCAGAGAGTATATTTTCACTTTCAAAGATTATTACTTTCTGTGCATCGAATACATACAATATGCTGTTCCTTCCCTTTCAGAAAAATTTCCAGTTTCACTTTGATTAGCAGTCGAATTACACGCACGAAGCTTTGCCTAACGTGAAGTTACAATACAATTATTTTAATAAGGAACAAATCGTTAAAATACAGTTTAAATTCTAGTTTATTCTAATTGTACCGCGCATAAATATTGATTTATATTTACGGATGGGTTTCCCTCTCTTCCTTGGAGCAAAACATTAAAAGTCTCAGGCAGTGAAATGCATTTATTGTTTGGGAATAAGTGATGCATTTCAATCATAGGACCAAAGCGTTCTGACTTCAGTAGTTCGAGGAAGATAAATAACTAAAACACAACAAGAACCGCCTGACCGTCACCCAATAAGAGTAAATTTTCATATATAATATTTACTCAAGTGAGACTCCATTAACACTAATGAGTTTTCGTAAGATCAAATGCGAAAAATCTAAGATAGTCTGACGAAAAATACATTTTTGGTATTTATAATAGACATTATACGAGTGACCAGTCATGTACCTCTTCATAAATAAAATAAATAAAACCAATAACAGACCTTCTTTATCCACTGGAATTTTTCGAGCTGGCGGGTTGTCAGTCACTGGTCCGAGGATTCCTCTGATACCTATTATGAAATTGAAAGAAAGAGAGTTATTTTTTATTCTAAATACATTTAACTTTTACGAATATTCCTAGAGTTTCCAACTACTTACAAAATGTTTTCAGAGTTTCTTTCTCCTTGCCCTCTTCTAATTACTTATCTCATTACGGAAAGTAAAGCACAATATGCATAAGATAATTATTATGTACGAGCCTACCCTCTGGGTCGGATGTTTCAGAGTGGCAGGGAGGGAGGCAGGAAGAAAAATAGGCATCGCGTTGGCTAGCTCTTAATCTAGCAAAAAATACAACTATTTTTCATTGGTCGAATAGATACCATGACTTAAAAAATATTAATACAGGTGGGAAATTTATCCTCAGCCTTGGCGTTGGAAGACAACATACAATCCACTGAATGCTCCTTATCCTTCAGCACCAGGGTTAATCGGAAAGGTTGGGGACGGCGCGAAAGAAACGACGCATCGGTACTGCGACAGCCATAAATTCATCAAAGAACACTATGTCACACCATTCGTAACCGCACAGGAGCTCGAATCCCCGGACTCGATTTCCAAGTGGGAGCTAGGAAGGGTCCCCATTATGAATCACCATTTTACACTCACGGGAGTTGAACAGCACCACCATTACACCAAACAAGACTAGGAAACAATCGCTTATTCCTTATGGGACTAGAATTCCCGATCGCTCTTCTCTTCTCGCATCACTTTCATCCTTCCTCAATGGTCGAACAATACAGTTCATGTGTAACAAAGCGAAGTGATTTTCTTTCTTAGTTGTCGATTCTATTGTCCCTTCTCCTGTGTTTATTATTTCTGACTCCACAACCCCATTTATTATTAGGTGAGCACTTAGAAATGGCACCGTTATTTGGATGTGATTGGAGAAAAATCCAATATTCACTCTTACCTACAGTGTCATTCTTAGTTGATATAGCGAAAGTGCATGTTGCAGTTATCGGTTAAGATACCTAAGATAATTACAAAATACAGCCATTCCTTTAAATTCATAATATAAAAAAGATATTAGATTGAGGGTTGTTCAGAGACGCATACGAAAGTACGCATAATTATGATTACGATTATAATAGCCATATTAGTTGAAATGGAAGGAACATCATACAAGATTTTTCCTTAAGTTAAAGGAAGCGACACTATTTCGTTAGGCAAAGTTCTCAAGACTTGAAATAGATCATTTACACTAAATGTTATTTGACCAAAAGGAAAGCATTAGTAAAAAATAAAATACATTTTAATTGTTTATGTTAATTTTAGCGAAAATTTAAATTTTTTTCTATCTGTTTATCATGTGTGTTACGTGGCGAAAGGTCTCGTGCAAGGGAGGTAACCACAGCCTACTACTCTAAATGCTTCAAATGATCTTCCCAAATAATTTAATCCAAATATTGGTCTATTGAAATCTTTAATTTTCGCTAATTCATATTCCAACTTACCACTCTCTTCATTTGATATGCTTCATTTGGTCCATCCAGGAAGAATAAGGAAAAAATAGATAAGCAGACCAAATGAAGAGAGTTATCAATTGGAATATGGAATAGTGAAAATTAAAGATTTCAATATGAATGGATGACCCACAATTAACTATGAATCAAAAGGATTTAAATATTTTTTTAAATAAAACAGTTTCTGACGTAACTTGGTGGAGAATCTTCATATTGACGTTTTATAAATCAAACCACTTTGCTTTTTCACATAAACTTTTTATTCTCACGACCCAGGTTTCGTTATAGTATAACATCATCAGGTCTGATGATGTTATGCTATAATGAAACCTGGGTCGTGAGAATAAAAAGTTTATGCGAAAAAGCAAAGTGGTTTGATTTATAAAAACATCAATATTTTTTTTAAATTTAAGGAAAAATGTTTAGAAGAATAATTGTTATCAGTGAACACAAGGGGGGTTACATCTTTAGAATCGTATATTTGCTGAAAAGTGGCGGTTTGAACTTGGATGTTTACCTAACAAATAAGATACAAAAACAGTTGCACATCCAGGAAATAAACATAACCCAGCCACATCTGCGCAAAATAATATTATTTAAAAAGATTTTGAGGCGAATTCCCTCTTCATCCCTTCCAAAAATCCCCCTCCCCTACCTCCGTCCGATCCACCAGTGATTCTACCGTTACGTAATATCCCAAAGCCACTTATCCCTCGTTCAATCGCCGAACCCTTAGAGGTGCGCGGTCAATGTCCAAGTACGCGTCCGAAGCTAAGGAAAGGAAATAAAACACAAATCTAAAAATTCCTAATTTTATTCATAAGATTACATTATTACGACACTTTGGACTAATTAACCACGCTCTCGAGTTTTTTCCGAACAATATGACTAACACCAGCAACAAAAATCTTTATAATATTTATTTGTATTCATATAACAGCTTAGTGCGTTTTCCATTAAATTGAATACTTTTCAAAAACCTTTGAATTTAAAAGGGTCCTCATTTCTTAGAATTATTTTATTCGTCACAAAAAATTGTATGACGGGGTGATAAATGAATATATTTTAAGGATAAACTCGTACATCAATAATTTTTGTTATTAATTTTGAGCAAATATAAAAAAAATTTGAAACATAAAAAGAGCGGAAGAATGCCTTTTAGCGGTATGTACTGCACGGCCGTTAAGGTGCTAGTCAGTCAAGAAAGGTGATCAAATATTTAGTCAGGCGTTATACCAAGAGACATTGAGTAGGTCCACGAAATCAACTCATTGCATGACGTCTCTAACAGATGAACTCCTTTAGGGATGTGTAAGGTTAAACAGGCTGGGGCCACTCCCATGCGCTGGGGTTCACTTGTTTGCTCCCTTATTAATCTCAACCTCCCACATGCCCTTCGGTCCTTCAAAATAGGTTTCGTGACCGCCCAACCCTGCCATCTTATATGCACTTCCTGGCTCCCCGGACACCCCACGACCGATTTTTCCTCCCTCCATCGGAAACCCCTCAGCAAGCCAACCATTTCCCGCACGTCGCTTCCCGCCGGCGTGCTTCCCTTTTATCTGATACACTCGCTTTGCTTCCCGGGACCACCGCATTCCACCCCTCTCTCCTCGGAGATCCCCCTTCCTACTCCGAGGGGATCTCCACTCGATCCCTCCCACTCTACCCCCCCTTCTTTCCCAGAGGCCATGCACGACGAGAGAGAGACTGATGCCACCCATGGAGATCTCCCCGACAGATTCCCCCACCGAACTCTCCGCTTCTCCTTCGAAGCCCCCCTTCGCCCCTCAAACACCCCCTTCGTCTCTTCTCATCACCTCCTTTGCCTCCCTGCCCCAACCCCCGCCACTCACCAACCCTATTCTCCCGGCTCCGCAAAGGTACCTGCTCCTCCCCAATCCCGTTCGCCTCGTCAAGGATGTCTAGATTCCCACATCCATCGCTCCCTCTCCCCAACGCCGTCACTTCGATCCCCGAGAAGAGCGCGTTCGAAACACACGCGCGCGTCCATGCACGCACGCAATGGGAACGTGCTTTTCCTACCCTCGTGGGCTATGATACGATAGACGACGGCGAATGAACTCCCTGCCTCCCAACCCCCACCCCAAGCATAGAACATTGGCGCTTGTATTTATTCGCCTGAGGGCTGTGAAGTTGCGTAACGCACCGTTGGAAAATATACATAGGTAGGTATATATATTTTTGTGTCGCCACCCGTCCGCCGGCGCTGACGTCCGCGTGCACCACCGCCGACTCGCTGCTGGGGTCTACTCAGTGCCGCCGCCGCCACCCCACCACCACCGCCCGAGTCCTCGTCCACCTTATCCGCCGCCACGATGGCCATCCGTCTTCCTCGCAGTCTCCACCACTCCCCTCCGTCCCTGATGGCACAGCCATTGGGGAGCGGAGTGGGGAGAGGAGGGAAGGAGAAGGTGGTAAGGCGTGGGGGTAGTGACTATGCATTATGGAGTTGCCAGTCGTTCATCTCTCCTCCCGCTTAAGAACCGATTCCGAGAGCGGATGCGGAGAGTTAATGCGGAACGCATTCTGAATCTCTGCGTCTGCTTATTTTATTATTTTTTTATTTGTGGTCCAGCGGCCGACCAACGGGACGGGTAAATCGATTTTACCCCCGAGAAAATGGACGACACATTGTTTGTGATTTCGAACAGCGGCTCGATTCGTCGGCCGGGAGATTAACGCGCGCCCGGGACGATGTTTTGATTGGCTGGGACGAGGCGAGGGATATTAAAGGAGGAGAGCCTCGGGACAGCAAGCCGGAGCGTGTGAATCGGAGCAAGGCTGAATGAGAAGGCAGGTCGGGGTTCGGATGAGCGTGGGCAGCAGTGAATGCGGGGAGCAAATTAGCCCGAGGAATGTATATATCTCTGTGACTGATTGCGTATTATTTTCCAGTAGCTTCTAGGAGGTCGTGAGGTTGAAAGAGAAAGGGTATCGATTCCCAACTCGCCACCTAATGAAGCACCAAAATAGTTCTTGAACTGGTTACCTATTCAGATCAAAAGATTCATAGTTATTTTCTTCGAGAATAAAGAAGCCCTGATGAAGATAATGGTCGAAATTAATTGGGCACATTCTGAGGCACCAATGTATATTCATACTCTAATAGCAGTCACCAAGTAAAAAATAAATGACAGAGAATGCATAATTGATGGCGTGAAACTGGTCTTTGGTGCTTCATTAAAGATCGTTCGCCCCAATTAGTACTGAGCTATGATAAAAACTACCGGTGCGCCTGCCGGATTGTAGATGTTGCATCAAGCTTGAGACGCTAAGACTTTCGAAAATAATTAGAATGAGCATGCCAATACGGGGTTTGTGCATAAAAAACATGGAAAAATAATGAAATTCGCCCTGTCAATGTGTCGAAAAAATTAACATTCTGATTCACTGAGAAAATAAAGAAAAATAACTGATAGAATGGACTGCAAAGAGCGCAGAGTTAATAACCGAAAGGAAAAAGCTCTAGAAAGCATAGGAAATTACATTAATACAAATACGAGTAAAACAGTGAATATATGAGAAAAAGTGTCACATATCCTGACATGAAATGACTGAAAAAGCTTTCAAGATGGTGAGAAACTGTTTTAAAGACAAAAATGCAAAATACAATGCAATTATGGTCAACAAGGTATCATCAGCAATGATGTAGATAGAGAACAAATATTTGTAACCAATGGGCAAATGCAAACCAATATTTGTAAATCGAAAGGGCTCAAAACATTGACATATGATAGGAACAACTGCGTTGAAATAAAAAGTACGTGAATAAGAGTGGCAGTAATTTAATCTGAATTAAATGGCAAGGAAGAAAGAATGAAAAAGGAATAAGATATTTAATGCAGACAATTACTCAAAAAACCCCACAGTATTCAATCCGAAGTTCGGTTTGGTAGGTGATGGTAGAGTTCGCTCAACCTAGTCTAGGCTTGTGAAATTTACTGGTCAGAGTAGGGGAGCCAGTTCCTTTCCCAGTGCTGCCTATGGTTTCCCAGAAAGATATGATGCCCAGAAAATCACTCACTTGGGTGAAGCTGAGGGTGCCCAGAGGCGTCATCCGGAATTAAAACCTCGCACCCCGGGAAGTAGCCCAGCCCTCTCCCCACTGGCCTACCACCTCTATTTCTTTGAATTTTATGTAGCAACATGTGAAATCAATGGAAATGCTACACAAATGAGAATGAATTCCGGATTTTTAACGTAAAGACAATGAAAAAGTACACCCAAAAGATTAAGAAAATCAAGCCTTCTTTCATTGTCGAGAGAAGAGCATAAGGCAACATACGAGACTGTTCAATAAAGGGTGATAATATTTCTTTAAAATGTTTATTTGATAGTTGTGTCCATCCGAAAACCTACATTAACCGGAAGATTACCTAATAATAATAATAATAATATATCTTTTTGTTCACGTAATTAATAGCACAAAAATTTAATTTAATGCTATATTGTTACCTTAATGTGTAATGTATATGAGGCACAAGTTTTATTGATTTTACTCCAGTATTCTGCACTTGGCAACCATTGAACATTTTCCATGAGTGCGTTGCCAGACATATGAAACAAGAAAAAGGCACTTGAGGGTATATATGCACAATACAGAGGATAATAAACGCACTTCACTCTGATTTTTCACAGATAATTGCAATTTCGCGGTGGGTTTCGCTGTGGTTCCGCGAAACCCACCGCGAACAACCACGTTTCATGCGCAATTTTTCTGTTACTTAAGTGTAGGTTGTACGCACATGCAATTTTCAATATTTCTGATAGTGCTCTTAATATTACAAGTCGATCTTCTCATACAATAGCAGCATCTGAACTAATGCTTTTTTCCGTATGTTAATAGAGCTCTGAGCTCACCTTCTTTTGAAATCGACCGTTTTCCCTTTAGAAAACATAAAATCATTTTTTCCAGCTACAATTTAGGAAAGAGCAGACTCTCAAGGAGCATCCTGTAGCATTACTTAGGACTTGACTCACGACTCGTTCAGGTGAAATTAACATTTTAGCGCAGCTTATTACTCGGCGCGTGTTACCTCCATCTTAGCCGTAAGTGAAATGAACATTTCAAAATGCAGCGGTTGTTGCTGACGCAAAGCTGGAGTAAAATCAAGGAAACTTGTACCAGAAATAAGTTGTAGATTAAGCTAATAATATACCATAGAATTAAAATTTGGCATTATAAAGTCTCGTTTTCGAATAGTCCTCATAAAAATAGTTTTACATAATATACGAACTCGTAAAGCTTAAAAGGAAGAGAAAATATTTTTACTTGAGAAGTTATATTTTGTAAAAATGTACGCACAGCCAACAACATCAGCCTGGAAGCGTGAAAACGAGTATATTCCATTGAAATACAAAAAAGTGGTACTAAAATTGATGATTTTTATGGTACATTTAGTGGTACAGATTGAATTATATTAATAGCTAAGAGTACAGTTCACGAGTGCGATTAATGCATACCGGTGAAGTATTCAAAACTAATCCTGTTTCAATAATTGACAATGGTCCTGAACTTCAGCTACTTATTGATCTGACTCACGATTCATGATGCATCGGTATAAAAAATCCATTATAAATAGTTCAAACATTAAAGACCATTCTCTAACTTAGTTCAATTGAATCTTTGCAATTTCTTTTAAAGGAGAACTCATCAAAAGTGACGGAATGTAATAGAATTTCAAAGGCAGATTGTTTCTTCAGGCCTCTGCTCAACCTATTCTCTATGATTATCACTGGTACGAAATTAAAATCAGAAGTACAAGGGTCGGAGGACAAAGGATGGGTTCTACTGCCATAGAATATAATATGATGCCAATAGAAATAATATGATATTTCATTAGCGCTCTTTTTTAAGCACTTTACTGCTAAAGCTTTAATAATATCTATTATATCAATTATAATCAATTATATCTATTATAATAATATCTATTAGTTCATTAACACGTGAATTGCTTTGCAAAGTGACGAAAATCGATTCCATTCATAGATAATGAGTGGAACAGACAGCGTCATAGTGCCCCTCATGATTTTTTTGTACCGAAAGAAAGGACTAGTTTACAAGAATTGAAGTTTGTTCCAAATACGACGGACTTCAATAAATTAAAGACTAAGATTTTTATGAACGTTGAAGTTCCCATATAAGGCAACATAAATTCTACGCCTAAATTGAACTTTTTATTTTTGGTTTGATAACAAGTTTTGAATTTGAATGTTATCCCAAGAAACTATTACACTGTAGTCAGGGTAGTCAACCAAAGCTTTCTCTATCTATTGCAGAATAGAAAATTATATCAATACATATTGAATCAAAGTATCTTCGATTAAATATTATAATGTCATGTAAATATACGTATACTGTAATATTCCGAAAAGAATTTATTTTAAGAAATATTCATCATCATAATGGAGTGTTTCCCCGTCAGTATCTAAAATCTAAGATAATCTAAAATATATTCTAAATACAATAGTCCCATACGCCTTTCCTTGCAGCGGAAATGTGTGATCATATATCAACTCAGAATGAGATGAGAAATCAGTACCTTTGAATTAACTTGCACGGTAATAAGCGCCCTTCGGTTTTGAAAATCATGTTTGGGTTTAAGAGTTTCAATTACCAGAGCTCTTCATTGAATGGCACAAAAAAGATAACAAAAAGGGGTACCTTAATAATAGTTTAACAAGCGAAAAATACGTGTATGAGCGGCGGATGTCTTTAATAGGCAGATTCAGAACAAATCATATGATCTCGAAAATCGACCGCACCAATCAATTTAGGTAGTTTCGTGACCGTAAGGGCAAAGGTTGATCTCTTGCATTATTCATTTTTTTATTGTATGTCTATCATGTTTGTATCTCCCGAAATCACGGATTGAAAATAATTTTTATTTATCTTCAAAATGACCATCTTACTCTATCAAAATTCTCGTTAACTCTTCAAATATCCGTGAAAGTTGCGAACACGTTTCCGTTTTCTTGGAAAAAGTTACTAGTTTCCAAAGACGTTTTGTTTTAATTGAAAAAAGAGTTCATAAGAGTATAAAAATTGCACTCACTCAAAAGTTAGGAGCATGGATAGGTAGATTTTAATCCCAAAAAGTTTGAAACTCCCCATCTATTAAAAAATGTAACCTCTAGCAAAAACCAAGTAAAAATAACTAGTGAAAACGAGACGATGAACGAGATTAAATCAGGAATTAATGAGTACACGTGTATTTCGAAGGAATAGTATTTTGAATCCTTGTTGAGCAATTTTATCCGAACACTTCTGGATCAGTTCACCTTCCAGCTTGGAAGGATTCATCAAAATGCTCACCCTACTAAGGCTTTCGTTTAGAATTGGAAATTTCGAGAAAGGATTTTCAACCATCCTCTTCCTCATTCTTATCTCTGTCTGACAGTAATTACCTCGCACGTTAGTTTATTTAATGGCCTACATGGCCAAGAAAAAGACCGCTTCTAACGCGTACTGCGTGTGGCAACTAGAAAGGGAGATTCGCCCAGGAAGGAAACATATAACTAATTCATTTTCTAATTTGATGCATGAATCGTAGGAAGGACGAGAAAAAGAAGTTAAGAAGAGGAAAGTAATTCCAAATGGCTTTTGTTTCCGATCCCTCCAGGTCAAAGCAAAGAGTGACGCACGCCGTCGAATGGAAGAGAGAAAGGGGAAGGGTGACACAATCCATTTAAACCTCGAGAACTGTTCATCTCTTCCTTCGCACCATCGTCGGCGGTCAAGGCGCGGCTAACTACAATGGTCATGAGAACATCGGCGGCCACGATAAGCTGATGTGTCGTGCCGCACCGTTCGCTCACCAGGCATTCTAGGAGGCGCCTAATGCGGCGAGGGAGCTAATCACTCGCGACACTCATTGAAAAACAACGAAATCCTCACGATGAATCGCACCCTACCCTTCCTTCCTTACAAGAATTTCCGTCCATTGCATTAACGGAAATTTCACAGAAAAAGTCCATCATTACTTTCAAAACCGGGTTCGAACATTTTCTATCCTCAACATCATTTGCGAGTAAATAAGCACCGGAAGAGTTGAACAACTTTTTTTAGTAAAAGAAAAACGAGTCTGTTAAATTGATTTTCCCTGCATAATTGTTTAATTAATGCACTGTATGGAAAACATATGGTAAGGAAATGATACCACTGCCATCACACTGGTCTCAAACACATTATTTATGTTCATAAAAGCTATCCGTGTTCAAAATTCTAATAATTTTTGAAAAGGAGTTTCAAATATATTGGAGAAACTTCTAATTATTTTTCTTGACCAAATGTTAAAGATTAATACTATTAAGTTTGCATGGTGTATCTACGCTAAAAACAACTATCTCCTTCGAACCAATTACGCCAACGTTTACGATTTTCTCTTCCGTAACAATAATGTTGTCAATAACCACATTCAATGAAAATATTTTCCTTGCAAATCTTAATATATGGTGCAACTTTATTGCTTCCGATACTTTTTTACGTATATAAACCATTATTTCCGGGGTTTGAAGATTAATTGTATGTGAAGCCTAAATGCACGTATATGTATGCGAAGATTTTAACTTTCTTTAGTTTTATAGCACAAGATATGCATTTTATTCTTCATATAATCTCAATACCTCACGCTGGTCTTGCTCATCTTTATTTATCCAGCCACTGCATTACAATTGCTGGATTATCCATTAAATATATTCGTTAGCAGGACAAAAATAATGATTGTCCTCAGAGACTAAATGAAATCTCTGCTTAAGCTTCAGTAGCGTAATGGTATCCTGGTGAACGGAGCGTTAATTATCGGGTACTACCTGTGAATAAACTCAACAAAACCCAAGCTGCGTGATTTTTGTGGGCATCAGAATTCACTTGTAAACAGTTCATGGAGAGTAACTCTTCCACCTACTTCGGATTGTTTGAATTCAGTTGCCGCGCCGAAGTATTTTTCATGGCGGAAATACTTCAAGCGCTACGAAGTTCTTTTGAAAGTTGTCAGTGAAATAAGTGTTCTTAATTCATCTTCCGTCCACAAGTAAATTCTCTCTTTACGCGTAATCCTCGACAATCAATATTTACTCTTCACCATATTTCCTCAGTCATCTTTCTTTTTTTAAAATCTAGGTACAGAATATTTCAGCTATGTTCCACGTTCCCCAGGGAAGATTTTCTCTGTGAGAATTACATCGTATCTAAACTTACAATCTCCCATAAACCACTAGGGGATTGGAAGAAAACGCGAAGATAAATGTTACCAGTAACTACAAATATGTTTGGTTTATCTCCATCATGCCTTGAATGACAATGGTTTCGACATTCTTCGGCGACAACTTAAAATATTTAAGTATACATAAGCATGCATGCATGCAAACTCAGAAATAAATACTCCGGCATCCACGCAACGTGAACTAGGATTTGTGCCCCATATTTGTGTTTAATGTTTTCCATTGAACGTTTACCAAATGGCACCTCATTGCCGACTGTAACGCATATGGGCCTACGGAGGAATTCCACCTAAGGTATCGTTTATTCCCCTGAAATTCAACGCATTTTTGTTTAGACGGCATCCATGCAACAGGCACAAACGAGCGCTCACGTCATAATTCCACCCCATTTCCTGCTCTTTTACTGCACGGCGCATCACTGCTAATCCTTTTATAACGCTCGCCTCCTCATTCTCACCGTTGGGCCGTTAAGCATCCTTTTCTGATTCCAAAGAACTAAAAAAAAATCGCTTTGCGTAATTCAAGTATACTGCATATTGCCATTTTAAAGTACGGCACGAATAGGGCATCAATCTTTAAGTATCAATAAGCTTCGTTTATTGACCGTAAACTATGATTTATCATTTAGCTGCCATGTCCATTAACACGCAACAGCAGATTCAGTGCGAGTAATGAATCGGTGATGTATTTCGGTGGATGCAATAACCCCCAGTTTTAATAATTGTTTCCATGTGAAAAAATTATCGTTAGAAATTATACTGGTAAGCCCCCCACCTTTATATATTGCCCCAATTAGCACTATTAATTGTTTTTTTAATCCTTTTTCACACAAGCCATTATGAAAATTTGTGATGACTCATAATTGACTTATAATTTGTACAGAAAACGAACAGATTTGACTAATTATTTTCGATACAAAAGCTCATATCATCTGAAGGATTGATTCACTAATTTCAATGGTGATGAATTTAACCAAATGATTCCCCCAAAAATTTACCAGTAGATGGCCCGACGTACAATTTCATGTAGCGCATACTATAATACGATTACTACACACTGTGCTAATTCTGATTAAAGAGAGGAAGATTTTTTTTTAACCAGAATGTGCTAAATTAAAGATAGCACGTAGATCATCAACTCGATATCTTTTCGTGATTATTAACCCCAGAAGATAGTATTTTCAAAAAGTGTAACCATTGTTTAAAATCATTGATTGCATTCAGTGCTTACAGATGTTAACCTGGAATTGATGACGACATTAGTCTAAAAGCAATAATTAGTCCTCGACTAATAACATCGACCTTGAGTCCAGGAAGCTGATTCCATACACCTGGACCTTTGCTTAGGGAAGATTCGATCTGGTAGCAAATGCCACACAAATTGCCTCAGGACAGCGGATGACGTTTCTAAGCAACGCCCTGAGACTTGTGTCATGCTTAACTAGCCTCACAGCTACCGGATACATTGCCAATGGCACTAACGAGATACGCGCTTAAGTCGCACACAATGCACCATTCCAGTCTGAAATATGTTGAACAGATCACCACGATTCCTACGTCTAAGCTGCTAGGCAAGCAAGGGCATCGATAAAAATAAGTTGTTTTGAATTATTAGCTCCCAAGCACTTGTCTATGACCTCCTTCCCACATTACACTGATTGTAAAACAGTAACTACTCATCCATGTTTGACAGGACTTTCACCGAAATAAATATGTAACTGTTCCCATCTGCAGTATTTGCCTTTACTTTTAAGAGAAATAACTCAATTTACGAATGTCGGGATTAACACCAGGTGAGAATGCAGATATTCTTCGGCGTAAACGTCAATGCTACCAAGTGTAAGAAATATTTATAATTACGCCCTCGCCCCGCAACTGTTTGATATCTTACGAAACACATCGTTATACACACGGGCGTGCACTAACATCTGGCGTCTAAGAGACTGCGAAAATTAGCACTTATTTCCAGACAAGATTTTGCCTCGAGTGGTGATGACTTGAATTGTTCCCATCAAATCTATTCCTTCGTAGTAAACAGTTAGTACACAGTCATTTCATCCAATCGCTAACTAAAGTAATATTCTTCTCCATCAAACCCCCAAACATTGTAGCAGAAAAGGTATTTGAAGCTGACATTTTTCAACGCCGTGAAATAAAAAATTCAACTGAAAATGCAAACGTTGGAGAAAAAGTTTCTGTTGTCCTGATTTTCTCTTTCTTTAAAGTTTGAACAGAGATATTCATACGTTGACTTAAATACACGTAAGTTTCTAGAATGAAAATGTCATTGCTTCAATGTTTCTCAAAAAAGGATATGAAGAACAGTATTTTTATTACAACAGTGATATTATTTTATTAGTATCATATGTATTAGGTTAATGCCTCTTATAAATATATCAGATTAGTTCTCCGAAAACCAAAAATAAATAGAATGCCTCACAGCTGGAAAATAATTAATATCTACATTGAGTGTTCCTTATTATTTAACACACTCTCTTCATATTAGCCTGCAGAAATTCAAAGATTCGCCCAATTGAAATATATTGCTTTTCAAAATTCAGGTACATGTATAGTCAGGAGTATGCTTGACATCCAGCTGATGATAAACTTTGAAAATATTTAGATTCATATGTAAAATGTGAGGGTAGGGGTGCCTTATTATTACAAAAAAAATTGGTACCCCCATATCCTGATTACCCAAAATAAATATTCATTAAAAATCAAATACAGAAAATCGAAGATTTATGAATTAATAAAAATGTAAGGTACGATATATTATATCATTTAAGTTCAATGGTCAATAAATAATTAAGAAACTATGAACAAACTCGAGAACAGTAAAGAATGGAAAATAAACGCATGCATATAACATTTATCTAAACTATCGTCACATAAATACTTTTTAGGTACGCATATCTGTTTTCATTTGTGCCAAAACTTTCCTGATTTGTATCACTTTTACCAAAAATTTTACGAAACATAAATGTCTCGTTGTATAGCCGCAGAAGGAAAAGCAAAATTATTTTTACTTCAGTCCATTAATAATGCATAAAATTGGAACAACTTTACGTGTGTTTGAACTATTAGGGGCGGAGTTACTCAATTGTTAACGTTCGGGGAGATCATGTCATAGCATACAATAATATATGCACATTGGTGTGTGTATATATACATATAAAATATATAAATATATATGTATATGTATATATATATATATATATATATATATATATATATATATATATAATTGCGATTTTGTACAATTGCTTGCACGAAAAGCACTAGCTACTTAAATTTTCATGTGCGAATCTCTCAAGCACCAAATGACCCTGAAAGCCCTCCATGGGGAGACTCCATTGCAGTCTCGTCTTCCGTAGCGTGACATGTGTCAGGTCCAGTAAAGAATGAAGTGTACTTCACGACTCGTCCAATGCCTGCCTTTCCGTGATTCGTCTCTCCTGCGTGAGAGAGAGGGGAAGATATACTTACGGTTTCCCTACAAGGAATTCGGTTAACGATTGGGTGTGCGATTTTCGAAGAAGATAAATTCGATTTATATCCTTAAGATCGTAGAAATCTAATAATTTAGCGTCAAAACCTAAGTAATATGCTCGCAGCACGATAATTAAAAGGAAAACTGCACGATTTTCAAGGATTGCCGATATCATCGGCTATAAACATGAAAGGATAGCTGGACTCGACCTTGCACCCTGTTTGCTTTCATTTGGACACACTCCCAGGGTAACCTACTCATAGCATTGTTCTTGTGTTAGATTCTTGCGGTAAAAATAGAATCCTAGTTGGGAATTTCACCTGTTCATTAACGTGCATCCGGGATCAAATGTACCACAGTAGTTTCGACGCTGAGAAAATACAATGAACACTGTTTCGACTTCACACGTACGTGTCACTAATGTGACAGTAAAAGGAAAGGCGAGAAGAGAATTCCAAATGTCTCTAAGTACAATTTAACACGTTGTCTTGAAAATTGCTCGCGGATGCGAGAAACAATAAATCAGAAGGGTTCGAAAAAGTTTAAATTTAAAACTGATTTTTATTTCATATAAAAATTAATTTAGTGGTATTATTAAGACTTTTTATTTCATGACAACAATATGATTCTAATTTGTTTATTTAGTCCATAAATAAATGAAGTAAATTAGTGAATTTGCTAAAAATTATAGATAACATGACAAAATATAGTAGGCTAAGAATAATGATCGAAGGAAGATCGAATTCTCATTACTTTTTTTAGGTAAATACGACGTATTAGCGGTCTTTTTAGCGTTAGCGCAAACCATTGCTAATATACCTGAATAATGATGATTTTCGAACTGAAAAAATATGTAGGTTCCAATTGTCAACCTTGAAAACATTTTGGGTGTTAAAATCATTCTCTCCTTCTACTCTAAATCGCCCTTCTCTCATTGAATGCAATAGCAAACATGCAAACGGAAACACAAAGCATTTTATCTGCAGCATTTGATTACGGACGAAATAGCAGGAATAATTTGCGACAACTAGACAAAAACGGAGACAGCGGAGAAAGCGATGGCTACATCTACTCCGCTTGTAATGACCGCGTAAAAGCATTAACAGAGTTCGGCGTAAAAAGTGTTCACGGCAGCGCACCGCTGAGGTTTTGCGGGCTCTGATAACTGGTTGAGATAGCGACGACGACAGGGTGCTGGAGTGAGCTGAGAGGCTGAAAAGTAAGATGGCCCGTCGGAATGGGTAAGAGGCTAGAAGAAGTCGGAAGGGGGAAATAAGGTAATATGACTCCGGAGAGGTCATACAAGAGAACCTCTAAACCCTTTTCCGACAAGAGAGAAGCATGAGGCGCAGGAGAGATGGTAGACAAAGGAGAATGATGACCATGGGGCCGCTGAGAAGAGTGCGGGGCCACAAGCACGATATTTGAACGCGTGTGGATTAGCTGCAGGCGGCGGAGACGTTTACCAACCGTCAGTAAAATTAGGTGCAACCCCCGATGAAAAGTATTCAGTGGGTGTGCCCGTCTAAGTAAAAGTTTAAAGCTTTTATAGGGACACTGTTGGAGCATATTAAAACTATTGAGGCCACAGTTGTTCTCAATGAAAAAGGTCTTAACGTTAATTTAACGGAATATTTATTTTGGAATACTGATTGGCTGCTTCAACCTAAATTGTAATACCTAAAAGTTATCCACACATTTTAAATTGTCCATCATCTAATAGGATCGACTTTTTTTACGGATTTCAATGGAATTGAGACCACTGCAAAGTTTTAAACAATCCTTATAAAAGTTTTATTTCTTTGCAATAAATACTAATCGGAATGCCTTATGAATGGTGATTTTTTAAAAGAAATATTAATGGAATAGAAAATACAGATTCTGAAAAGTTTCCGACTCAGAAAATTTCACTAAAAATGTCTTGTATCTTTAGACCACCCACGCATACTTTACCTATCTTTTGCATTTGTTTTCGAATTGGTAATATTTTTTCCTCTACTAATTATCAAACAAATTTATAACGGAGGAAAGAGTTTCATTCTCCGTTTTGTGGATTTGAATTTTCAGGTAGACGTTGAAAAATATGTAAAATACAATTGTTGATTTTTTATCAAACGCAATGCGAGGAAGCCAGGTTTATATTACTTTAAAAAAATATTCTCTGTATTTAGGGATATTTGTTTCAGAATCTCCGTGATGATATAAATGCTTAACTTCCTTTGCTACATTCGGCAGGTTTTTTTCTATAACTATTTTCCATCAAGTAACTAAGTCTGATTGTGAAAATAAAGCAGGCTTTTACGCTTCTATTTCGCGCACCGATTCTGAGAGTTGGTTTATTTTATATTTGAAACGCTTAGGAGTGAACATGCACACCATGGGAAATACCGATATTGAAAATATTCCACGCAATTCTTCCCAGGGTTCAATGTGTATTTGCTTAGAAGAGTATAGAGTATAACTCATATGTGTATTTGCTTAGAAGAGCATTTTTCTGCAATAGTTGTTTTGGTTTATTATTATATTATATAATATAGTATCAGACTGCTCAGGTGCGAGTGGGGAACGGAGAGTCCGGATGGGCAGTGTTAGGAAGAGGTGTAAGGCAGGATTGCCCATTGTCACCGGTGCTGTTCAACGTATATGTGGAGGAAATGATTAAAGAGGCATGGGAAGAACTGGAGGTAGGAATGAAAGTCGGAGGGGAATTCGTAAAATCGGTTAGGTTTGCTGATGACCAAGCATTAGTTGCTCAGTCAGCCAAGGGGTTGCAAGCATTGCTGAGTGAATTGGAGGTTCAGTGCGATAAATATAGCATGAGAATCAATATTAATAAAACAAAGGTGATGCGATTTTCCAGAAAGAAAAAGGCTAATCTAAATATTAAAATAGGCGGGGAAAGAATAGAGCAGGTAGAGCAGTTTACATATCTCGGAAGTGTTTTGGACCAATACGGTCAAAGTGGTAGGGACGTAAGGAGAAGAATTGCGCTAGGCAAGGAGGCTTTCTCAAGGAGGAGGGAGTTGATGACGGGGACGTTGAGCAGAGATGTTAAGACAAGACTCGTAAAAACTCTGATATGGAGCGTAGCTATGTACGGCGCGGAAACGTGGTCACTGAAGCAGGAGGATAGACGTAGATTGGAGGCTTTTGAAATGTGGGTGTGGAGAAGAATGGAGGAGGTGAAATGGACCGAAAGGAAAACAAATGAGGAAGTACTAGAGATGGTGGGTGAGGAGAGGGGTTTGTTGAGAGAAATCGTATGGAGGCAGGAAAAATGGATGAAAGGCGTATTGAGCGGTAGTGGAATGTTGAAGAGGGTAATAGAGGGGAGGATGTTGGGCAAGCTAGGTAAGGGCAGGAACAGGATAGGGATGTTGGACGGGATGAAGGGAGGAAAGAAGTACACCGAGATGAAGAGGGACCTGATATAGATTAGTTTGATAGGTGGGGAGTCACAAAATGTTTATTTGATAGTTGTGTCCATCCAAAAACCTACCTTAACCGGTAGATTACCTAATAATATAGGCATGGTATATAGTAATATTTACCATGCCTATATTATTATGGTATATAGTAATATTTACCATGCCTATACGCGGTGGTCTAGCGGGTAGAGCGTTGGACTACTGACCAGAGGGTCCCGGGTTCGATTCCCGGGCAAGGCACTTTGGGCACCTGCAGCTCCACCCAAGCTAGTTGATTTTTCGGGTACCAGATCTTCCTGGGAAACCATAACCGGCACAGGGAAAGGAACTGGCCCCCCTACCCAGATGTGTTAATATTCACACGCCGTCGGGCTAGGTACATGGGTGAGCTCTACCATCACCTACTAAACCGACCTTCGGGTTGATTACTGTTTATGGTTTTATTAAAACTATATGCAGCAACGTTTTGTTACCCTTAAACATTTTTAGCTTTCATTAAAATACTAATTCAGATGTCACTCAATATTTTAGAATTACCACTAAAATAAATTTTAATGATTAGCAAAGTCGTTTATTGAGAAACGATTGATCATTATAATGTGTAGCAATTAGGAAAATACAAGTATGTGACTATTTATTGAGGCAAGTTGAATTTTTTCTATGGTTTCCGTGCATTGCATTCATTTTTTAAAACAGCTCTATTTATTTTTTATTTCAAAATATCCTCTTTTAAAGGTATCGACACTAAGCTAAAGTTTATGTTCTTACAAATCAGTAGCTTTTGATTAGACACAAAATTCTCAGCAATAATGACTGACAATTGTCGGAACTTTTGCTCTAAGATATAAATATGTCTAAGAAGTCTTTATTTTGACTACTTCATAGAGTACTCAAAGTCCCTAATTACTATTTAATGCGGCATATATATTTAAAAATTATTAATTCTTTAAAATTTGAAGTTTGTATTATAAAACTTAACTATTCGAAGAGCAGGGGTTCTGTAAGTTAAGGAATTTTAGTCATCAGAATCGACAAACATTGATTTTTAAGGCAAATTTTACATGAATGTCTTGACTAATCCCTGCTCCCAACTTCCCCCACAAGAGGAGTTTACGTGGAATCACGTAACACCGTAACCCTGTCGCCAATCATAACCCATCTACAAAAATAACCGTGCGAAGTAATTTAAAAAGTTAAAAGGAACTTAAAAGCAGCACACGTGGATATTTTTCCAAATATTTCTCGATGCGACCGTGTATTGCATAACCCTGGGAATGGGAAGGATGAGACCTCGGAGAGGAAGAGAATGAGGGACCTGAATGGAACGGTCGTGGTGGCCGTGGATTGGCGGTTGTGAGTGCTGGTCGAGGAAGGAGAAAAACGTTCCCCGCCGTGCATCTCGAGAGTCATGTATCCCTGCGCACGTAAAAACTCCTAGAGTGAGAACGAAGTGGGAAGGGGGAGAGCGAGAGAGAGATGGCGGTTTGACGGACGTTGAACAAACCAGCCCTCAACTACCTCTCACGCCTGGACAGGATATGAACGAATGGTAGGGTGTCATAGAAGCCACGTAAGTTCCGAGAGAATGGGAAGCGAGACTTGGTGATAGCGGGCGAAAGAAATTGACGCATTCGGAAATGGAAGCAAGGGGAAGAATAATGGGCGAGATGATGAGAGACTGAGAAGAAGAATGTGAGAGAGATACTAAAAATGGGCTAAAGAAAATATTACCAAGTTCATGTTATTGACTAATGGGGTATATTATTATTTACGGTTGTCCATAACAATCAATGGCAGCTATAGTGAAGGACGTTGATATATCGTAAGAGGCACTCGATTGCCGATGCGCAATAGCGCCGCTAATGATACCAAGGCAATTTAGAAATGGAGGTAATTTTAAAAATAAAGAAGGGTAGCAGTAAACAACAGTTAAGGCGTTCATAAGAGGAAACGAAATCTTATCGAATTTAGATTCTACTAGATGCAATGATATAGGTAGCACAAAAATTCCTTTTTTAATTCTGTCTAAGGTACATAATAAACTTTTCTTTTAGGGAAAAAATTTCCCAAAAATTGGTTGGTCTACGTGGTTGTTTGCTAAACACAATAGGGGAGAACTGCGACCTTATATCATAAGTAGCGATACACATCGACAGAAGACCCTCTGCAGACCCTGGAGAATTGAAAATATTGATCTATTGTTTTTGTATGTTATTTGAGCGTGCCTTTTAAATGCCCGCCTTACTTCCTCCAAGTCAGAGTTTTATGACTGCCTTCATTAAAGAGTGCATGCTGCAGTTGCTTGGTCAGCCTTGAACGTCAGTTGTTATTTATTACTGCAATTAAAAGAATACTTTCCACTCGAGCAACTTGTAGTAAAAATAGAAACTTCGTATCGATATAAAATAAAACTCTAAAACTATGGTGGAATAGCAATTATAAAATCCTGGTTCTATTTTTTTATCGATTGAAAACTGAGAGCATAAATTATTTCATCCATAAAGTATAATGACCAACGAACATAAAGGAGTTGATAGTAGTAGTTGGTAGTCATAAAGATATAAAAAACAATTTGTACCTAGTCCCTATTGGATCATCCAATTCAAGCCAAAAAATGCATAGTCAATCGACATCCGCAGTATCACTAATCCCACAGTGAAAACAAATATGGAGAAAAGAAGCGACCACCCAGCGCTTATCTCAATTTGTTTGCACTTCAAAAAGTGATATCCATGTTTAGATTGCCTACGTACATTTTCAAAGAGCATGTATCAATTTATGCGTTCCCTTGTAAGAATCACCTGGCAATAACAGATCATCTCTCAGAAACCACTAACGACAAAGGGAAAGGACATATTGGCTCCCCCTACCCTGAACGTCTGAATTTTTCTGTTGAGCTGAGTACACTACCTACAAAAAAAAACTTGGGGGTGACTTCGGTGGTTAGGTTCGGTTTTTGTAAGATGACAATACTCTAATATTTCCAAAAAATCAATCCACTTTTAAATTAGTTAAAGTCATATCATGAACAATGAATTCTCTTCGTGGATTAGTCCAATTTTCGAGTGTGAATTATAGGTATTGTATTACATTAAAAATAACACATTGAGCGACACAATCTCTCTTTTTTCAGAATAAAGTGATATTTTTAATGACCATCAGTGGACAAACTGGAAAACTATCCGGTATGCCTCTTTTTCTCACAGGGATCCATCGTAGAATAAATTATTGTTGAGGATGCCTTGGCAATTCACTTCCAATTATAGATTTTTGACGCGCAACTTTAATGATGCTATACTCGATTCAAAGTGAATGTCTTACCTTTGAAATCTAGGATTCCATTTAAGGAGTAACACATAAAATTAGTCACGAACAGTAAGAGCGAACAATCGTCTTTGTCCTTGTATCAGAATAGAGCCGGTAAACTCACGCACTGCGGCGAGTGATTAATTAGTCATTAAAACATTGGTTCCCATTTGCGAGCCTTATCGATCGATAGAGATAAATAGCTTCAGAGATATTAAAGCA
This sequence comes from Hetaerina titia, assembly GCA_037158775.1. Lineage (NCBI taxonomy): Eukaryota > Metazoa > Arthropoda > Insecta > Odonata > Calopterygidae > Hetaerina > Hetaerina titia. The sequence goes on from CM073768.1 coordinate 128,803,171, forward strand.
TTCCAAACGTCCGAGTGAAATAAGAGCTATTCCACACGTTCCGAAGAAGATCTAACCAGACACGACTGACATTTTTACATTGCGCATGCATTTTTGCCTTTAAAGATATTTCCTATCAAATCACTTGTAATAATGTATTTGAATTTCTATACCTAGACTGAAAATTAATAAAAACTCCAAATTCTATTAAAAATACGAATGTACGTGTATACGAATAAACTCATTTGAACTCGGGTTGAATAAAATTAATTGATGTACCAAAACAACAATTCATTTTCATCCTCCGTAGGAACTTATTCGATCGCTTACTGTAATTGCGGAAAGAAAGCATTCATTAAATCATCGAAGATATGGGGAAAAGGTGTAGCTCTACACCAAGATTGGATTATTAAAATTAAGCCGGCGTCCAAAACGAGCTGGCTGCTAATATTCAAGTCTTTGGCAGACATCAGTGCAAGTGGGTGGACCCCAATGGCGAACCCTATGTAAGGAGGTATCATTATTTCCGATCCATTTATAGGAAGTAAAGGAAGTCGAAAGAGTAACGTATCGCGGGTAAAAAATAGCCTAACACACGACGCAAAGCAGCGGCTGCGACCGCGTTTCTCATTCATAGCAGCTCGCGGTACCGTGTAAGTGCCCACTGCGCCCCTGATTGCTCCCTTCGCATCAAAGACAAATCACTCGTCCGAAGCGTGATTCCGGAGCAGGTTTTCCATTAGGCACCAAACGACTTCCAATTGTTATTTACGTCCACGTGATCGTGCCAAGCCGTCGTTGAGAATTAATACTTAGCATCACTCTCGCAAACGGAGCGAAACGAGAGATGAGAGAAGAAATGTTCAATCCACTTCCACGCTTGACGCTGATTATATATTAAGACTCAATAGGCAGAATGCATCTTTTCTTTTTACAAGAATGCATCTTCCCCAACTCCGGGAACCTTCAAGCTTCGCCTCCTTCCATCTGTCGACCCTGCATCCTACTCTGCGTCTTCCTGTCTCGTGCATTCCCCCCTAGTTCACCCCCAGAGCTAACTGTCTCGCTTAGACCGTCCTTTCCCTCGCTCTCACGTCCATCCCTGCTTCTCTTTACTTCTGTCTTACTGCTTCACTTTCCTCGGTATTTGAAAACGCCTAAACACCATGAACTACTTCTCCTGTTTTTTCCCTCAGAAACAGCAGCACAATGTTCTCACCTCACGGAATCGTTTCTGTCATGCACTACAAGACAACACTTTTTTTTAAACATTCTTCTAGTGCATGCTTGTACAGACCTGTCTAATGCCGTATTTCTCTACCTTTGGGTGAGTACTCGAAACCTGACAGGGGAAAATTCAAGAAACCTCGTCAATTTCCACATTTCCTATACAATATATACGCGGTTATTTTAGTGCATGCTACCTTTCATTTCAATCATTGCATTCATTATCTCTCGCCTCTCATACATACATTCATAATTTTATCCCAAGGGTTCTGTAATAGCACTTGGCCATTCCGTCGACATCCACTGTCTCCTTAATCTCACCCTTAAATACATTTTTCTTCTCCCTCTTTTCACTTATTATTCCACGTGTTTACGTCTTCATCTCCTCTATTTTCATACTCATTCTCCTATTGACAAATATACACTGTATGTAACCGTTATATACCTGGTTTATGAGCACAACCTATCAGGTAGTACGAAAACCAAGGCACCCAAGAACATCCACCGCATGTATTTCATTACACCAAATTTAATACTATTATCTTATCCTTATTTACTAATTTCATTTTTAAATCATCATAGTCCCTCAAGGATTGTCAAATTTTGCAATTGTTGCGTGTTTCAGACTTGAAATCGAAGAATATATGTTTATTGCTCAATTTTATCGCTACGAAAATCTGCAAAAACCCTTGAAATTGAAATACAACGTGACTCTACCTACTAAATGTGTATTGTTAGCTTGTGTGATCAATAATCAAGTTTGTATTCCATTATAAACACGTGTTTCAAAAATTGCTATATTTCTTTGACCAAATTAGAAACCCATGGATATGTTTTCCTGTAATTAAATGGAAAACATTCTAAAATCGTCTGCAAATCATAGGAATTGGAACACAAAAAATACTTCCAGTTTCTCTTCAAGTTACGCCAATGACCTTCTTAGGGGCATCACATGACTAGCTTTGCTATTTTAAGTCAAATGAGAGAAAACCAACAAATTTATTCCCCATAATTTTAATCTCCTTGTAAGATTATAAGGATTTCATCTTTCCTCAACTTTCTTCTCTTTCTTCCATGTCCCTTATTTCGTTTACTTTCGGTCGGACCCTGGGCCGGATTTATTGACTCTAATGTTTTTCTTCTCCCGTGCCATTGTTCCCACACCGGATTTTTGAACTCCCTCCAACTCTTTGAGCGTTTAGGAGAGTCTAGGAGTAGTTACTTACTATTAATACATGAATCGACGTAGCTACAAAATTAAGTATCGAGCGGGAGGAGGTTTCTGGGTGAAATTAAGAGAGAAAAGAAAAATTAAACAAAGTATATATGGAGCAGTGGGATTTTGAAATATGTTGGGTGAGCGTGGAAGAGGAAGAATTTAAGATAAAGAGGATAGAAAATTTGAGGAAATGAAGGAGAAAATAACGTAGAGTAGTAAGTAGAGTGGGGCCCAATATGAAGCCATAAGAACTTGTGATATTTTCGGAGAGCATGTAAACACTAATAGGTAGGTTCTCAGCCAGGATGATCACGACGTCTATTTTTTAGATCTAAAATGAGCTAAGAGTCCATAGGTCCGAAATTCAACAGAAACCCTTCTCCCTCTTGTCTCCTCTCGTACTTCTCGTCCAGTTGGGGAAAGAATTGTGTTTCTACACTTCAAAATGTAGAAATTGTGTAGATTCAGGCATATCTACTGTGCATTACTACAATTGCATTTTCGTATTCATCATTTGTTTCCTTCAGACGACGGTTCTAGGATTGGCCCATACTATCGTAATGCCATTCTAAACTGATTCACAAGTGAGTATTTTCTTGCTAAAGCTCCTTTATTAATGCATCCCTCACCAAATTAGCTTTCGAAAATTTTCTCAGGCCTTATCCTAGTGATTTTCTTCATTTCTTAATTGCTTTACACTGAAAACAATATTATTCCACTTCATCGTATATTTTCACAAAATAAATCTTCAGCAAGTACACCGACATTTGCGCACATGTGACGTCTTCTGTATTAAACGGTACCATAGCCAATTTCATTAAGTGTTCTCCAAGTTATGTCTGTGTGGTGAATAGGAGTTATACAGGTTATACCTGTATCCATCTACCTTTCGGAATTAATATCACATCTGTGGTTAAGACGACGAGCAAAACTTCAAAACATGCCAACTTAACCTTCAATTTTCTTCACCGACAATCCGGTAACAACGTCCCCAGACGCCATTCAAAAGTATGATGTTTCCTTGATCTAAAAGGAGATTACATCGAAGAAGTGTTACCACTTATTTCTATTAATTGCCCTCACAGTGTGGGCCCTCGCAAACCAATACAAGGAATTGATCTCTGCAGTAGTCACCTTCAAAAGGAGATATTCTGTACCCATTTGAATGAAATTCATATTTGTAAGTCAAGAATTTACTGTAAATACGCCGTTACTTAAACTCGTTGGTATGACATGGCTAACACTCCTAAACTCGACCCCTCGATCTGCAATTGATCGCTGCCTCTATCCCAATCTATCATCCTTCCTCCTCCTTGACTAGTTGCTGTCTTCTCTCGACTCCTTCTCCCACATTTATTCTACTTTTTCTGCTCATTTTCGAGGATGAGATGAGAGCGTGTCGCAATGGGTTTAGCATACCCCTTCGTTTTTCTTCTTCCATTCATTCGCACCTCGCCTTCTCGTTTCTCTTCTAATTCCTCTGTCAGCCACAGCCTTCTCTTTCTCCTCCTACTAAATTTCCCCTTTGCACCACTTCATTTTCTTGCCTTTCAACATGGGCAAGTAGTACTTTTCCCCCTTAGGCGTTATATAACTCACTTTCCTAGGACTCGATTACCCGCTTCTCGTACCATCAGCACCACTTTTGATTCCGTTCTCCTACTGCTGTAATTTTGTTCTCGTTTTCCAAGGTGATTTTCCGATTGCATGCTTATTTATTATTTATTCCAACCAAGGTTTAGAATCGTTTTCCTCCTTCCTCCACTCTCCCTCAAAATGTAATGCCTTTACTAAAAGTACGATAAACGCAGGTTTTCTCACGGGAGAAGAATAAGGAAGTAAACATTTATTTTGAATAAAAATATTAAACGCGGATAGAAATATCTTGGATAATTAGATAGAGATACATAAATTCATTAAGTTCAAGATAATTCACTTCGGGTCATTTTAAGGACTATGGGTTAAATTAAAAAGGCAATACATTTTATTCCACCACCATGCGATGGATTAAGATGCGTCACATAAACTAAATTTACCATTTGTTATCTCCGGCGTAACTTTATGGAATTTGCATAACATATTGAAATGAAATTATTGACTTTGTAATTCCACACACTTTATTTAAAAACACGACCCAGGTTTCGACGTTGAACGTCATCATTAGGTGATGATAATATAGTATGTTCAACGTCGAAGCCTGGGCCTTGTTTTTAAACAAAGTCAATAATTTCATTTCAATAAATTTACCATCTTCCGGGTGGAAAATAATCGGGTAACTAATATTTACTATATACCACTATCTATCAAACCTATACTGATATCTATATACTGTTATCCCTTAGGATGCATGCATTTATATCAAACTAATTTTGCAAAAGGGAATGATGTTTTCGAGATCGACACTCCAAGGTTAATTTCATGTTTCAGTTCATTACCATTGACGTATAATCCAACACGATGGAAAAAAATTTAAATAATACTTCTGTCTTCCTCTATTTATTTGCAGAAAAGATATTTCTCTAGTCCTAGCGTGGTTGATAGGTTTGATTTTCCTTTTAGAAGACAGTTTCACAGCCGTTGATTCGGTTTCTGCAGCAGGAAATGTGCATAGGGAAAGAATGACGTCTTCAAAAAAGCACGTTCTTGAAACTTAATCTTTGCAGGGATCAAAATCAACAAGGAATCGCCGATTTCCTTTCTCGATATGCATTTTACTAGAATACTTTTTTACTTACGAGGAGAATTTTCGTGATCGCACAAGAGCTAAGTTGCCTCATCCCGAGTTAGATCGAGACGCCGCCTCCGGCGCTTCATTTGTCTCATCACTCGAGCTGTTAAGGCGTTCCGTCTTCTCACGAATAAATTCTGTCGTCACGAATTCTCACAAAGCCTATCACGTTTCGGCTGGGCCTTCTGCTGTCAAAATCATTGAAAACAAATGAAATAAAAAAGTTTCATAAACGAAAATATTTTAACTCCACATTCCTTCCTTTAAAAGAAATATAAACATAATTTTGAACGAAGTCTGCCCTAAATAAAAGTCTGTCCTTCACCAAAATATAATTACGGGAAACCAGCAGTTTCGCTAAAAATTAATCTTAAATAAGCTTTGCATCGCATAACGGTACTATAATAGTAATTTAGCTGAGAAGTATATTTGGGATTATGTGAATACATTATAGGGCAGGTGATCATTTACATACCAAAATAAGGACAAAAAATAATGTGTCTCAAAAATCTCTGTTGAAAAATGGCGCTGAAAACCTTTTCCACAAGTGTTTGTATGTTTCAACTCAGTGGTAATGAATTACCGTATCTACGAGTATAAAAACAGCCATAGTATCATTGTAGCTCTTAGAATATAAGTACCTGTCCAAACAGAGATTTATTTTATAAAAAAATTATCTCAAGAAGCATTACCATCTATAAATCAAGGAAGGAACCACTTCGCTTAAAAGGAAATATTCCTGCCGTCATTATGAGAGAAAGAACCGTTTTCGAGGATTAAAACAAAACGGAAAATTACAGAGAATGCCGCAATTAGCTCCATTTTCCTGGGTTAATGTCAACACCTTGGCAAACAAGGGTGTAAAAACTCGTAAAAATAAACGTACACGCTCGAAGGGAAATGCTGTTACATTAAGAGCGGGTGAAAAAATAAAGAACGCATAAGAATCCCTCGCCTGCACCACTCTTATTAACGGGCCGTCCTTTTTCCTTCCTTTCTTCCTTCACCGGTGGATAAGTGTTGCTCCCCGGCCTATCGGGCGCATAAGCTGCGCGTCGCAAATTGCCGGTTGGCCGGCGCGGAGTCAGTCCGCTAGGGAAGGGGAAGCGAGAGGAAAGGGGAGATGCGTGGGTGGGAGACTGAGAGGGTGGGGATGAAATGAGAGGAGAAAGTGAAGGTAAAAATGAGAGAGGCAAGATGGAAGGAGAAAGGACAGGAGCGGAAGACCGTGCAAAGGGCGAAAAACGCCTCGCGATCCCTTTGTCTGTTAAAGAGTGCCCCTGTTTATCTTTCGAAAAGGCCAGGGTGCTCTCTCTCTCTCTTATAATTTGCTCTACTAATCTCAAGAAGGGTAGAAACGAGAACTGTTAGGAGAGAATCGGTGCGTTTAAAAAAAAGAAAATGGAATATGTAACGAGCTAACAAGCGAAGATCCAGGTCCTTACTTCATGACTTGCATCACACATAAAAATGATGCGATGAATTTTGAGTGATTTGTAAGCCTTTGTTTCTAAAAGCCGAAAGGAAGAAGTTTCTTATCGATGAGTCAGCATTTGGTAAAATATTTCTATAATCCTCATCCAAATGATGGTGGGCAGGGAAAATTTTTAAAATTGCATTAATGATATGGGATAGGCTTTATTTTTTACACTGTCAGTTAAACCATATCTGAGGGGAAAATGCCCATAATAGAATACCAAAAAATACATATGAAAGCTTAAAAATATCTTCTTACCATAAAAGACTTCGAAAATTCATGTCCATAATTAAAATATGCAGGTAGGTATCCGTGTGTTTTAATATCCACATACTATATTTATACCTAATTTTATGTATTATATCAATAATAAAATATAAATATTGGTATAATTTGACATAGACATTATCAAAATATTGTTAATTTCAGAAAAAGGGGCATGATTTTGCCATTTTAATGCACGTGAAATGAGTATTATAAAAATAGACTTACGTATTGGAGGACAGTAGCACCAGAAAAGTGACTTGAGATCCTAATGACTTCGATTTTTTTTACTATCAATGTAGGTATATTTTACCCATTTTATTTAAAATACTTTTACGGTGGTCCGACCGCAAACGAGTTTTCACGGTAAATCAAATTCATAAACTACATCGTAGAATGAAAGTGTTGCCACTTTAATGGGTTTTTCTAATTCAAGGTATTCGGTTCCTAAACTATTTGATAACATCTTAAGTAGACGAAAAGGGCATAGGAATAAGTGATAGTTCTACAGAAATACCATGGTCGGCATCTGACCCGACATCTGACCCGAAAGAACCAGTTGGAATGTTTGCAAAAATATCGTGGCAACAGATGGGCCAGCGCAGAGAAAAATTCGAGCGGCCATGAATACTACCATCACTCAGTTTTCACTCGAAGAGACCACTCGAATATGTTCATGCTCATATAAACTAACAGAAAGACGATCAAAATACCAGGCAAAAATCTTTGTTTTAAGCGTGGTAATATGGATGACAAATTGGAATATGCGTAAAGTTAAGGAAAGAATTTTTGAAATGCAGTGACGGAATGTATTGATGGAAATGAAATGGATAAAAATATGAAAGAAGGAGAGGAGATAGTACTATAAAAACCCCGGGTGAAAAAGTAAATGTAAGGAAAAAATAAGGAAATGTGAGGAAAAAATACGGAAATGTGAGGAAAAAATAAGGAAATGTGAGGAAAAATAATGGAAGAACTACTGGGGTGGACAAGAGAAAAATACCCAAGGAGAGTTTAAAAAAAATTAATGGAGCTAACCCTTAATTATTAAAAAATAATTGAAACAGGGAAAAATTGAGAAACATCAAAAGAGCCTGAAGTTTGTAACCTTTGAATTCTACGACTGGTAAAAATCTTCGGGTGCACCAGTGAGTATATTGCTTATATCATACTTTAAGAATCAGCAAGTTATACAGTGCATAAAGCCCACATCGGAAGATACATTGAAAATTGATATGAAAAATGAACTTAACTTTTTTAATGCAAACCGAAATCAAACTATCAAATTCACTACGCTTGAATCACGACGCAGAGGAGACTTTCAAGTGGTCAAAGGGCTTTTGATGAGAACGTTTCAACTCTGACCACCAGCGCACAAGTGACAACCAATAACCAATTTTCTTAGTGTTGAGAAGTTTCAACATGAATTCGAGGAATGCAATTCATATTAACAGGTACGGAAAATTAACCAGGTTGGTAAATTACAAATTGAGTAGTTTCAGCGTGATATGGTGGAGATCGAACATAACGAATAGTAGCACTATTCCACTGGATAAAATTTATTGTACCATTATATTTATGTATAATAAATTTTTTGAGTGGAACTGTGCTACTATTAGTTATTCATTGGTTATTTACGTTGGCAGTGGCATTCATTTTCGCTATAATGGAGACGAACTGTTCCGTATCGTTGCTCGTGTTGCATGAATGTGGGGTCTGATTAGTTAATTCCATTCTCTCGAGAAAAGTCCATTCAATACAACTGTGGGGCTTTCGAACCAGACTCTAAACTAGCATATTAATGGGCATTAAAATTAAAACTTGATTGAAGATAAAAAAAACGGCGGCGAGGATGACATCATTTACAACCACACACCATACACAGGATTTCTTCATTGGTAATTTGGAGACATCTTCGACGATGCGAAAGGAGTTGAGAAGAAAAGGCGCATCAGTGATGAGTAAAATGAGAACTAATGAAAAATTTAACCGTAAAGTTCGTATTAATCAAAATTAACCAAAAATTGGAACAAAATTAGGATTAGAACTCCACAGTTCGGAAGTTTATTTCACACGTGAGAAAGATCTCATAGCGCACCAATTCTAACGGCGGTTAATTTTCGTAAATTGAGGGTCAAGGGGTATTTTTACATTCCACCGGTGGTTTCCAGAAAGGATTTCGCACGCAACGTTTTCAACAACAAGTGCACAACATGAATTTAGCTGTATATGTCCAGAAAATTACCATACTCAGCTGCAGAACTCTGTCCTCACTAGTCTAACACAATATATATTTATATATATATATATATATATATATATATATATATATATACATATATATACACTTTTTTGGAAAACCCACAAACGTGTAATGTAAATTCACTGATAGTCACAACAAACACAGAAACCAAAACACACAAAAGAGGGACCCACCGGCTCCCGAACCCTCGGCGGTCCAACCACCCTTCTCAAGAGGAATTAGGAACAGAACTGTTCTGTTCCTAAGTTCTGTTCCTAATTCCTCTTGAGAAGGGTGGTTGGACTGCCGAGGGTTCGGGAGGCGGTGGGTCCCTCTTTTGTGTGTTTTGGTTTCTGTGTTTGTTGTGACTATCAGTGAATTTATATATATATATATATATATATATATATATATATATATATATATATATATGTATGTGTGTGTGTGTGTGTGTGTGTGTGTGATACACACACACTCACTCAGTAGTCAAGACAGGGTAGACAAGATAAACAAGTAGTGCTGGGGCTGCTTCCACTTTGCCATGGAAAATAGTTCCCAGCTACGAGCTGTTTTTTTTTAACCGTGGGAAATTATAATTTTTCATCACTCCATTCGTGTAAGCTAATAAGCACACGAAGTACTGCTGCCAAAGAAAAGGCAATGAGACGCGATTTAACGACGGGAAGGATATTAAAAATACATTGAGGCTCCAAGGGTGCGAATGATATAATGGGAAAAGAGCTGATTCGAGGAACGTGAGGATGGGAACTGGCTGAAAGGCCAGTGGAGGGAAGTGTTGAGATTGGACATGAGGGAGGAGGTGGAGTTAGGCAGATGGGGCGGACGATAGTCCCCCGCCGAGACGCCGCCATGGTGAGCGGTTTTTTTTTAGAAGTGGGTATTCATCTTTCTCATTGTAATGCCGTTGCGACACCACATCCTTTTATTCTCAAAGTTACGCAATCGCAATAATTTACATGCGCGCCCTCGAAGTATGTCAGCTTCTCTGATATCCCATGAATACCGTGGAAAATCGGACCCTTTTTTCCATTTCCAAGTCGCAAGGAGCGTTATTACATACGCGACTCCTGTGGCTACCGCTTTGGCCTTCGAGAGATTTGCGACGTCTCTAAAACATTTCGCCTCCCCACAAGTGTGACCTGCGCGAAATTCTGTAAATACCAATACTGTATTGGAATTGGAAATACCAATACTGTACACGTATAGGAAAACAGTTTTGCTGGAACAATTCATTACTGTCTATTTTACTCACCTTCATCTCATAAAGAGAAGATAATTGAATAATATTATGAAGAAATATTCGAGTTCATGTGTGGGACTATGTGTGACAATCCAGTAACATCGAGGTAGTCACCATTTGTAACCAATGGATTTCAAGTTTCAACACATCACCACATGAGCTTCAATGTTATGATCAGCTAGTGGAATTAAAACCAAGTCTCAAACCATTGATGCCTGTAGGACGTGAGCCTGTAGCCTTACCCTAGTTTAATCTGTGAATTGTCACATTAATCATGAAAATATATGCTCATTCAATCCAAAGTAATTTACCAATTGTAATTCCGATCTTGTGATTAGCCCAAAAATAAAATATCATTCACCGTTGAACAAATATCTACGTAAACTTATCCTGACTCCAGTTCCATAGCCAAAAACATGCGTAATTCAGATTTGCGGAGAGTTTAGAGACGTATATGATCGATCGATGATGTCACTATTATTTCCATTACAGGGAGTTGAAATAGAATGGTAACTTTGAAGCAATTATGGAAACACTTTACTAGTCTCGTAGGTAAACAAAATTATGGGAAAAAAGAAATTTACGGAACATCAATTTTCCTAGCGGTAATTTCTTTCTGTACCTAATATGATGTTACGGGGGCTTCCAGTCATTCTTAATTTGCTCTACTCATTTTGATGTATCTTCAATTTATTTCCAAGACTTCTATCATCTTTTCTGACTCAACTGCTTAGCATGATAAGGCATTTCGTAGTAGTGCAGCGCGTTAATCGGTATGCATGCTTCAATGTTGCTGGAAAATCTTATTTAAAAATCTTACTAAACTACATTACAATTTCCCTTGAACTCAGCCTGAAAATAAATTTTGAGCAGATATTGACACAGAAAAAAATAATGTAACTGAAAGCTTTGGCTAATATTCTGCTTGAATTGAGAACCTATCTTCGAATTATTCTAAATTTGGAGTCTACGCTGCAAATTTTTCCCATGGTGGTGTAATTCCGTTACTCGCCGAACTCCTTGCAATACGTGACGGGAATACCTCGCGAACGTAATTGCCTGAGATGCTCGGAGGAGACCACGTGGGAGAAAGCACTTCATTACGTCCACCTACTCGATAAATTTTGGATTATACTGATTCGAGGAAAATCATGCGATGATTTTCGAAAGCGATGTGCAGAACAATTGCGAAAGGACGGCGCAGTCGATACAGGAGGCGGAAGCGTCCCGAGTCAACGGAAAGGGCCGAGTCCCGAAAAAAAATAATAAAGAATAGGTACGTACAAAAATACTTCGATTCTCGCCGCGTGACCTCACTTTTGCGGGCGCGAAACTCAACGATGGGAACGATGGGCGGGTCGTGCAGCCGTGAGTAAACACCGGGGATCCTCGCCAGTGTTTGTTAAAGAACGGGGAAGGCTCACGGGCGGAAGGCGAGGGACGTGGGCGACGTCAAACGATGGCACGCCCGAAATCTGCAGCAGCCATCCCGAAGGCATGGGAACGAGGTGGATTGTGATGGTGAGGTCATGGCGGGGTCGAGACGAGCGAGAAACGATAAACACACTCGCGAGGTTTGGCGCGAGAATTAGCGACCCCGAGCGCGGCCACGGGAAATAATTGGGACAACTCCGCGTGGGACAATTCAAACGGAGAGGGAACTGCATGTGAGGAAATTGATGCACGTACTGGACGAAAGGGTGGGAGATGTGCGCTGAATCGTACGGTGCACGTTGCAGGAAAAAAAGAGGCAAGGCAAAATTTAAAAAAAAGCAAATGAAAGCCCAAGATATATACTTCCACGTTTTTATGCGTGGGCTGCATGTTACATGCACACCTATTTAGCTACGAGTGACAGAGAATTATGACCACAGTGGAAGGAATTCTTCATTGATGGAGACAAGGAGAATGTGGAAATTCTCGCACAAAATCACTGTGCTATGCTTGAGCTTTGATGTTCTTTATGGCTTGCGCTCTCCACCAGAAATGGATAACTAACGAACCTCTACAATTTCTCGTTTCTTTGAGGAGGTCTGAGAAATATCACTATTATAATAGAAACCGATGACACTGTAATAAAACATTTTGAGGCCTCAACATTTCACTCGATCGAAACTAAAAACAAATAGGGTGAGGAAGGGAAAATGGCAATAGTCAAGACATAAACCAAACGAAGTCTTCAATCTGAAAGCACTCCTCCTATGCAAGCTTAAACTTTATGTAGCATGGATTTCCCACATTAATGGAAATGCGTTTAGTTCCTTTCCATGTGTCGCCTGCGGTTACTTAAGAGAGCCCTATGGTACGGAGAAAACCCTTAAGATTTGGTTTAGCTGGATGTTTCACTCGGATTCGAAACCGGGACCTTCCATTCGGTAGCCATTTACCATAACCAAGACGGCAGAGCACTACCCATGCTAGGAAGTAGGCTTAAAGGGAGGACAGGTCCGGGAAAAATCGGACATATAATAACCCTTGGACAGATAACGTAGCATACCATTCTCGGGAGTGAACAATTCATTTTACGCTTAGAAGATCTTCTATATCCATTATGCTTCCCATTGAAGTACCATAAATGTGTCGACACACGTTCCGATGTGGCACATTCGCGATTTTCGAATTTTTCTCTTGGCGTTACCTGACTCATGAGTGCATCTTTAGGTAACCAATATTGCTTACGGTAATTTTTGGAATTTATATGGACACAAACATCTAAACATTTACTTAAATTATTCTCTATGATCAATGGCAGGTGCTCTTCCATTAGCAGTAAAGATTCTATAAACTTCATAGTTTCAGTTTCACATAAAACAAAGGTGATATCATGTGAACCGTGCGCCAACTTTCTAAAACTGACAGGGTGATGCTAATATCTGTCTGATGGGGTCTCCAATTTTTAAGAAGTAAGCCAATATTTTATTTTATAATGAAGGCCTGTGGCGAAGAGTGGTCGTAAATAATCTGTTTAATTGAAATTCTTTGAGCCATTTTTCCTAGACATGTTTATAGAGCCCGAAAGAATATTAGCGAATCATAAATGAGTAGGAAGATTAAGAATTTATTGACCTCATACTTAAGTCGAAGTCAAAAAATCTTTAATTTACGGGCATTATTTATAAATTCACAATAAATGTTTTTGTGGATAAAATTAAGAAAGAATTTTACAATGAGCTCCAGTAACAACGACCGCAGTATTCGTTGCATTAAACTAGTCAAGTATACCTCCCCACAATTAATGGCTATTGAGCCTATTTACCTTAGTCTAATAGTAAAACATGGCTGTCAAGAGTGCTTTTTTAATACCTACAGTTATTTATGCGATAGTATACTCCAGTTATTGAATGAGGAGATAAAATTGAAATGCCAAGCATCAAACTTTCCAAATTTCCGTTAATGGTTCCGACTCTTTAAAAAAGCAATATAACTGATGGAAAATTTAAGGTGATGGTTCACACATAGATTTTTTTTCCATTATAGAAGCCTAAAACTGCTCTTTCTGGTGTCCATTGTAATATCTATTTTTATGGGGAGTTATGATTAAAGTCAACTGCAATCGAAGCGCATGACGAAATCACGTGTACGAAATCGCATATGCTATTCTGAAAAACACATGCCGACGGTTAAAAATGCGACTTCTCCGTGAGCGGTATCCAGGAGTAAAACTTGAAATAATGTTGAAGGAGAGCGTGTAAAAAAGATGAATAAAATACAAAAAATACTGTGACAATTATATTTGAACTGAAATGAGCTGTGAGAATGAAATAGAAGTCAAAAAGGTAAAAAAATATGACGGTCCTTGGGGTGACATTTAACCCTGAAGATACAACGATTCAATCGTGACCCACATCATTCTTTTTCTCTGGAAGACCCTGAGAGAGGTGGGCCTTTCATTTCCCTTTCAAACGCAACGCAAGGGAGACTTTCCTTTGGGTGAGGTTTCTACCCTCTTCACTCTCAAATCGAAGGCCCTCTCCCATCCATACTTCTCCTTTATTCTCTGAAACGAAACAATAACTGTGATTGACGATCTTGTGCAATTGAAGTAAGCGATATGGTGGACGGAGAGACGCTTGTTAAACTGAAAGCTCGAATTAGAAGTAGAATCAATTCTAAGACTATATACACACCTAATGCTACTCGTCTATACTCCATTACACTTTGGTTTCAAGGACCCACCACATGCAATTATGAGAATAAGAGTGGCTTCCGGGTGAAATATCAAACTCGTGACCTTCATGAATAGAATTAACTTCTGACAAATTCAATTGCGACTAGCAGAAATAGTTTAAATAAAAATAAGATTAGAAGAAGACAGAGCAAGAGTAATGGAGGAAGTGGGGATTGCACGTGAAGGTATTCAGAAACTTGACCCTTTTAAGAAGAAACTTGAACCACACCAGTATATTCAAGAAATTTCAAAGATGAAAACACTCAAGAAGTGACCTGAAGAGAGAAAGGAATCTTGGACTCAATGGTTGAACAGTGAGAGAAAGTTAAAAGTTGATGTAATGTGATACATAGCCGACGTAAAATGAACAAAAAAATAAGAAGAATAAAAGGCTCAAAAATCAGCAAACTTCGAACATGTCCATAGATTACATCTTTGATCTTCATCCATCTCATTCTCTTTGGGGAAACTAAATACTTCCGCCAATCATTTGCATAAATGGAAATCAACAAGGTGTGTAGCGAAAATAGAAGAGATAGACTTTGCGGGAAGTGAATGCTAATTTGGCTTCTTCGGGGTTATTGGCCAAACCTCATAGATTGCTATCAAACTGTCGATACATGAAATAATCAAGTCCGGTAGGTATTCTAATGGTGCGGCCAATAGTAATGCGGAAGGACGTCGACTTAAAAGGGTTATAGATTACACAGATTTTGCATCGCTACCACAGCGTTACACCTCCAGGCACTCGATGAATCTTTCCTTATCCACCATTCATTGCCCTCCGTCCCTGTATTCATTTCTGACGTTCCTCCCTCTCTCCATTTTCATACTTCCGCTCATCTCCATCCCGTTTTCTGTCACACTCACATGCAAGCATGTATTCCTTAACCCCGCCCTCTCTCTCCACCATTCGGTACTCTACGCTGCATGAAACACCACCCTATCTTTTAATTTCCCTTTTACTCTTCGACTTAGCTCGTCTTCTCTCCATATGTATCTTCCCCGTTCCGTTGTTTCTCACTTGAACGATCGATCAAGCACCAACCTAAGGTAAAGAAATAGCGACTATCGACCTTTTCCGTTTTTAAGCATAAATATGCGCGTAGTTTTTGTGTGTGTAATCGAGTTGAGGAACGCAGCCTTCAGCGATGCAGAAACTGTCTTGAAGATGGTGAGGAAGGAAGACAGTTTTAGAAAAAAAAATAAAATAGATTGTAAAATTACTGGTGATGGCCCTCTTCTAGGAGTTTGGCGCGGTAAAACTCTCACCAAAGACCTAGAAGAGGGGTTATCTCCTGAAATTTTGTTTCGTAAACGTTTGCGAATGAAGATTTTGAAGTAGCTTTCACTCCGTTAGATGAAGAACACAATGCATTTTTTTACTTTTTTTATTTTGGTACTACTAATTTCAACGCTTCGGCGTGTTCAAGGTGTTGAAACTAGTTAAACCAAAATAAAGAACAGTGGAAAAATATATCGTGTTCTTCATTTAATGAACATCAACTTCCACAAAATTGAGCCAGAAACAATCGAATATATAACTTTCACTTACTTTACAGTCTTATGTTGACTGGGTGACTGCCTACAGACCTCAAAACATTTTTGAGTTTCAATAACCTTTCTTTTTCACTTTCAACTACGCACATATAATTCTCATTTTTGCAACAATTTCGCTAAAGATGGTGGCTATGGAACTGGGAAATTTCAAAATTGAATGCCCATTGTAGTGTGCGAGCGTTTTATAGTGTACTTCAAATTGAATTTAAATATTTACACACATTTATAACAGTCATGGGGTCTCACCTACGGTTTACCCCGTCTCGCAGATGTATAGGCGTATTTACAAGGTACGAGAGATGATGGAGATTATCCACTCTCCTCCGACCACGGGCTAACCAACCAGCAAAGCGCTCACCGCAGTGCGTGATTTACCCAATTCGCACACCGATTTCATTCCCCGCGTGTGCACCTCCTCTTCCCTCCTCTCCAGCCCCCTCTTGCCCAGCAATATTTACTATCCTCTTTCGACCCCTCCTCCCCCACGTCCAGTTCCCCATCCTCCAGCGCCACCTGTTGCTTCCCGCCTCCTGCCCCTCCAGAGTCGGGTTCTCTTCGCAAGAGGCTTGATCTACAGATGCCGGCGAGTGTGCCGAAGTGAAGACACGTGATTACATCACCCCGTCAATCAAAACGGCCAAGGAACCAACCAAACGGATCACTCGAACTTAAATAGGCCTGAGTGGGAGGAGTGATTCATGGTTTATTGCTCCATTCAATGACTCTTAGGAGACATTATTTGAATTGTTCTCCGTAAAATGACGAAGTTGAAAGCTAAATATAATTGAAAACTCTGTATAATGGGGACCATATTTCAGTTCCCGTCGTAAATAATGAACACACAAAGCACCAATCAATTAGAAATTCTATGAAGGTAATTGCATACATGCGTGACCAATTTATCCATAATGTACGGAAATATTTTTAATATTCAATCAAAATTAAACTATAGGCAGTCTTGTGAAAGAAATAATTTAACCACGCCTATAGTATTCTAAGAGGCATTTCTCCTTGGTAGTGATCCACGATTAGCTAAATAATAATTGCAAGTACTTTATATTTTCAAATGTGCTTAACATTACCCATTTTAAATATTAACTGATGATCGATAAAAAAATTGACGTTCGAATCCTCTTGGAAAACAAACTTTAGCACAACTCTTGCAAGGACTACGAAAAGCAATTTCAAGTCGACTTCATTCAAGAGTAAAATCAACTACGAAGGGCAAACAAGTCATTAAGAAGTTTGTTTGCTCAAAATACTTCATTGAAAATAAAAGGAACCATTTACTAAAACATTTTTCGAATTATTTCAAAATTCATTCTTCTTATAATCTGTATTTCATTAAAACCAGTTGTTGTGTGCTATGATAGAAGATTATCTTCCGTTTTCCGTTAATTATATTGTATGAATAATTAATTATCTACCCTATGTATTTCTGTTTATTCCAAATTTATACCCATTATAGAATGCTATCAATGAATAAAATTAATATATTCAACAGATTCAGGCAAGATGTAGTGGAAGCTCGTCACTATGTATTGTATTGTAACGTACCGTAAGTATGTTACAATAAATCTGTGGAAAAATGCAAGTTTTGTTTTTTTCCAAAATAAAATAAATTTAATTTAACAAAATTACAAACATTTTTGTCACTCATTTAAATCTATTTCTCCAGTTTTAAAAATATTTTAAAATAATTCGTCTAAATTTAGAAATTACCCTCTTGCGTATTAAACTAATCCCCTCCGTGAAGCATAAAATCAATTCTGACGTAAATTTACTATACATAGGGTATTTCATAGTCTTAATACATTTTTTAGAACGGTAATGTGATTTGCAGTGGCTTTTGTTTTCATTATTTTTAAAAAGGGATTGATTCAATGAGGAGAATTCATGAGGCGAATTTTCAATTCAAACATTTTAGTAGTTAATGGTAGAGCCACAATATTATGGTGCCATTAAAAAAATATTATAATTTCTATCACATATCGCACTTCAAAAGTAATTTTAGAATATATGCCCACCCATCAATGGGAATTATAAAAGTGAGTTTTGAAAACTACACAATATTCTGGACTAAGAGCTTCTTTAAGAAATGATAAAGGGCTATTTATATATACATCGCTCGATCACCAACTCAAATTAGTAGTTATTTATTGCGAAACATTCATTTATTTTATAAACGAAATACTTACTACGAACATCAAAGGTGCTTTTATCTCTCTCTAGATTGGTCATTTTGTGTGAAGATGCAACTTGCCAATTATAAATTATCTAAACCGAAATGAAAGTTTAAATGAGTCATTATTGTCCAAACTTTAAATTTCATAAATTCACACATTTGCTTAATGCAACTCTCGGTCAGTTATTTCCGTGATCAAGAGCCGTATTTTTGCTAAGCCAAAGTATTGAACAATCCCCATTCAATCTTGTTCATTTATTTAAAATATCAACTGAATTCGGAATAATTTTATGGTAAAATGTGACTAAGAGTTCTCCCGTTTTGTTTACAAACTTAATTCCATAATTACTTCGAAACTACTCCCAAAAGCAGGTACTATAACTCTCTATATTTGTTTTCCTCTCCCTTCTTGTTCATGAATAACCTTTAATGCCTCAATGACTTTTCTGTTTCCCACCAAGTAATACGCCGCAAACTCTGATTCCAGATATTGAGATATAAGAGAATCAGTAAGCCTACGAGGAATTTTAAAAAGGAAAGCGTTCCGATAATCTTGAGAGTAGGTACTGCCGCTGACTCATATTTCTGAACAATAGCTCTTGCTGGAAGGAAAATGTTCTTTTTTATGATGTCATGGTGCGCCCTTTGCGGATGCTCCGATGTACCGGCAATTAAGGCACACAACAAGATATCATTTTAAGTGTACTATCCTGTTGGCCTCATGCATCAAGCAAGAAATAGCGATGCATCACTTGATTCATACTCCTCGTTATTTTGCCTTTTTACCGATGAGGAATAAAGTATCCCCGAGCTTCAAATCAGTCCATTTACGGGACGAACAGGGAGCAGGTCAAAAGGAGAGGACAAATATAAAGAAGACGAAATCACATTTCAAGAGGGGTCACCTGCTGCGGTGGTGCTCAGCATTTCTTTCAGTTCGTTCTGGTGAATGGCTTCTCATCGTTTCCATATGCTAGTGCAGTTGAGCGTCATACCATAATTCGGAACAAGACTATATATAGCAATGCACCTATTACGTTATAAATGCCTTCATTTCTGCCTACTTCTTCAGTTGTCCGTTGAACATATAACTGCTTCCATTAAGAATACTATTACATTGCGTTATCCGTCTCTGGGATAAGATTTCACGAGAAAAGTGATCATTTTTACCTGCAGTTATAATCCGAAAGAAGAAGAGAGACCATAAAAGATGGAAATTAGATTTATAATCCTTCATTATGGGAGAAAAACTGTTTGCAATGATGTGCACGCCGTAAAGGAGATGGTAAAATTGCGACACATATTTTCATGGAATCAGGGATTAACGTCATGCCAAGGTATGTACAGAAAGTGACGTCGGCACGCGGTGCTCTAATTAAACTAAAATACTGTAAAAGCAAACTATGAGCAACAGTTCGTTGATTCCGAAAAACTTCCGATGTAAATGTTCTTTAATCGTTAACTCCATCTTAAGTGCTATAAAGGATTAAATTTATAAAAGAATATTAGTTTCTGATACCTTCTACTGTTCATGTAAGTAAATCAGAAAGATTCTCCACACGTGTTTCCTTCACACTAGATCAGAGTTGAAAATGAAAACTTACCATTCTTCTTGACCTAAGTAGCTCATGGTCACCCCTTAGTGTGTGAATAGTATCACAAATTTCATTCCTTTCTCAAAGGGATGTGCTGGTACCATTTCAAAAAAACTTGCTCTTATTTCATCTAAACCACCCGAAAAGAATCAGATCAAGATAAATCATTGACCAGGGATTGAATTTTTCATTTCCCTTTAATCATATATTGTTATGCATGAAAATCATATTGTTTAATAATCTTAAATTTCTGTTCATCTGCAAATGGGCGTCGCTATAGTATAATGTAAATGCGGGAAGAAGTGTCACTCATTAAAAAGATATCCTTTGTGTCATTTTGAGCAAATACCAACATAATAGCTGGGGTAACACCAGAAGGAGTACGAGAAGAAATAACCAACTCCATATTTCTCATGCACAATAGTATTTTTTTAGCATTCCCTATGATTCATATCAGTGACGCGATTGAGTCAAGCTGGAATTCCAGGCAAAGGATCCCCGCCGCTCTCTCTTACCCTCGACACGCTCGAAATATCGATTTACACCCCACCGTATAAGTATCATTGCCGGCCGTGACATTTCTGACATGATTATATGCCAATTCCGGCGTAAATACAAATTTTCGTTTCAGTCACGCTTCTTTCATTTCCATCTCTGTTTCCTTAATAGACACACCTAGGGAGCTGAAGTAGTTCCAAAAAAGAGTTCCGGTTAGAGGATAGGTATAACTAGAAAGATACATGATCTTTTCCTAGTTTTTATTTGGGCCCGTACCTACAAAATGAAAGAGATAGTTTAGGATTTGGATAGATAGTTCCTGTCGCAAGTTCTCTAGATCCATATTGGCCACGCCTTGTGATTGCCATTGACTAGCTCAGCTGAGTGTAACTTGTTTTCAACCCCACTAAATGAATATTAAGGCCTGTAATTGATCATATTCATTGAAAATTATCAAAAATAAATTTGAAACGGTAATTAAAGATTAAACCAGATTTTATTTACATTTGATTTATTGCTTCATTTAAAACGTCGAAATTAAGATTAACAAGACAAGTGGTCACAAGTGGAGTAAAGGATGGACAAATCACCGAATTTTGGAGAGAGAAGTTCCAGCTGTGCGACAGGTAGAGAGACTCGCAATGGTTTTTCTACAGGTAGGAAACTTTTTTTCGGAACCGCAAAAATGTAGACAGTCTCGTTGTACGACCACTTTTTGTATTTCAGATTCATTTTCCTCCATGCATTCATAAAGTCAACCGGATCTCTTCCCCCTCTCCTTGGATCTCAATTCCGGTTAAACAATTAAAATTTGAAATAGAATTTCATAAATACGTCCGTGGTGAGGAACATCATTCCGATCTCCACATTAAATTTTGCAGCTCAAACAATTACCACCATCCGATACCGGTGGGAATGTAAGAAACGCATCCTTCTCCCACTTCCCTCGCCACCGCTTTCCCCATTCCAGCTCCTTTATCTCCTTTTCGCTCCCTCTTCCTTCCTTCTCCCCCCATCCTCCTTCCCTCCCCGCCTACCCCCTCCTGCTGCCTACCACTCCCGCGCCGTGCAACACAAACACTTCCTCCTTTCATTCGTGGACTTAATGGCTCACGAGTTGCCCGTATCTCTCCCTCTCCCTTCCCTCCCTCCCTCTTCCTCCGCCCCCCGACCCCTCTGCCTCGACGCATCCAGCCATACGAACCCCGTCTTCTAACCCCATCCCTCCCCCGACACCCTTCCTACCCCACGCCCCCTCCCACCGACCCACCCGCCCGCACCCGACCTCCCGCTTTCCCTTTCGGAGCTTCCATCCGCACCCACTCCTCCTCATTCATCCCTCCCTCACCCACCCTCCCCCCTTCCCCCTTGTGCTCTTCTCACTCTTCACCCTCGCGCCTTCACTCCCCCAGCCCATTCCCCACATTCCCGCCCTATCATCCCTTCAAGGTGGTTTTCTAGACTTTTTTCCATAACCTCCTTTCCTCACGGGGCTGTTTCACCTATCCCGTGTCGTATTATTTTCCACGCTTTTAATCCAGCGATTTTATATTTTTAATACACAAAATAAAGTCTCATTCACGTGTTAATTGGTCTTTTATGGCCCCGATCATAACGCAATCGCCCTCAGAGTCGTGAGGTGGGAAATGAGATTTTAGTTGTCCTAAAAAGCGCGCGCCACTTAAATAGCAAAGTGCTCTGTGTCAACAAAGGGAGTCTATACTCACTTCATCCGTACCTGCCCTACCTCCCCCTGGTTACCTTAATATGCTATTCCGTTATTGTGGCTTAGATTTAGCTATCAAAATTGCTTTACCATATATGCATGAACCATAATCGTGCGTGTTAGGTCAGGGACACTTGGATTGGCAGGATATTAAGGTCAGTCGGCAAAATGCTGTTTATTACTGACTGCCAGAGTCATCACGTTTATGCATGATCGATGTGGCATCACAATCTTAAGTATGTATCATTTGTACGCTGAATGTGAGATACCTACTTAAATTATAAATTCCACGGAGAAATACCAAACCTGTGCGTTGGTAAGGGAATTTAATGCCCGTGTCACATTACACGCTACCGTCATAAAACACGTTTTATTCTTTGGAGTATTTACGGTTGAAGGGTACGCGCCGATTCATCGAGGTGTAGGTTATGGCGACAAAACCGTTTCACTTTGAATTAAAATATTCATCCCTTAATGATTTTCAGCTCACAGGAATGTTATTACTTTACATGCTAAATAATAATCATGTCGCGAATGACCAATATTGAGCAAGTCCGTTAAGATAAGTCGGGAGTTGAACTGATGGGCTAGCCATGTCTATAAACGCACTCCCAGCTTTTTCCGAAATATTATGGACATGGGCTGAAAAAGTTTGGCTGACGAAAGACACTGCACCAGAATTACAAGTACAAGAATCACAAGGTAATGCGGCGTTAAAATCGGCAAATTACAACAAAATAAATGCTATTCTTCCTAATACCCTTGAAATATTCACATTCAATAGTTTGTTTGAGGTAGTAGAAGGAAGAGAAGTTAATACATATTTTAAAGCATAATTTTTAAAGCAACGGATGATGCTAAGACTGAGCTAGTATGCACTCGATGACTGATAGTGTTTGTCTTATAAAGAATTCCAAATATTCACATTTCTTATTGATCTGAAAACAAATTTCTAGTTTTGTGAAGGAGCTTTCGTTGAGTTTCACTTAATTTAAACTGATGCCAATATAACATGTGCAGTATGATAACAGGATCTTAATATTATCTATAGTGATGTACTGAAATTAACCTAATGGTAAGGTCACGAAGACGGAAAAAAATAAAGGTAAATGAAAGCAGTGTACATGTATCATCCGATACGTTTCTTTATATACGTGTTTATCTTTTTATTTCACCCTATTTATCAATCATGTTCTAGGTTTTTAGTCGTGTCATCCTTCAGGCCATTGCAAAGGCAGGGTGAAAGCAAGGTAATGTAAGAAGTGAAGCAGTACCAAATAAGGAGATAAATCGAAATTACTCTTGTAGTAAACTCCTTCCCGGTACCACAAATGACCTTATGGGAGAAAACACTCTTTGTAATATTTTTCCAATTTTACGATTCATAGAGCACTCGAGCACAATGCTTAAGATAAGTAATCCTTTCATGGTGCTGAGACTGGGAGGAGATACCCGTTGGCCACTAGTGGGCCGTCAGAGGGTGGGATGGAAAAAGCGAAACGCTCCTGACTCCAGGGCATCTCGAAAACTTCATTGGAGCGTAGAGAAGTAGGAAATCAAGAGCCAAGAACATCCACTCGGGTCATTTCGACCGTCAAAGATCGCCACTGATCGCCATCAGCCAGCAATAATTTATAGAAAGCGCGTACATCTTTTTTTAGTCGCTGACAGCACCAGAGCTGCAGCAAAGATCCCACAGGGCATTCATGGGCTGCGAAAGCATTAGATGCAAGGCAAAGACGGATGTATATGTTTTGAATTGAATCGGTGACCGAGAAGAAATTAGCGGCAGCTAATGGAAGAATGGTTGAGGTGGGGTGGATGGACGGAAAGCGCAAACCAATCGTAGACATTTACGGACGAGTACGCTACATAACTCTCGACGATTGCACCGAAGGAAATATGTTGCAGCAGGGGATTAAAGTAAGGCGAGATTTCATCAAAAAGGTGCCTCCCCTTAGGAGGCGAGTGACAGAATTCACTTCACTTGACTTTCTACACCTTCATGTTTTTAAGTTACCGCTGCATTTAAGATTAACTTATCAACGTCGATGACTCGGAAATTAGTCGCATTAAATGGTAGATGCTAAAGGGGGAAAATGCCCATATTTCTCTTCCAATGAAGATGAAATCCATATTCCAATAAGCACTGCATGACGGTATACGACATACATTATTTTTTTCCTCAGATTTGCGGTGATTAGCGGTAGAACAAGTGATCAGCTAAGAAAATGGATTTTATTGGGTCCTCGTAGCTATTCTTTTGGCTTAGTGAAAACTCAAATGTTTATTTTTCAATTATAAATTCCAGAATAAGTCTGATGTCTGAACACGTAAAATGAGTGCTTGGTGGCTTTTAGGTTACAGGTACCAGTACTAGTTAGTAAGATGTGAAGGGACTTTTGGCACTTAGGATGGCGAGTTATTTGACAATAGTTCGCCATTCATATTTATGCTATCTGCAAGTATCGTTAGTACTACAACCAAGAGACTGAGACACGTGTATTTTGTTTATTTTCCTAGCCACTGGTGAGCACGAAGTCCACGGATGTGAGCTATGAGATAGTTCTAGGTTTGTTAGACTCATAATGCACCTTAATGAAGGTATTTATAATTTATTTCCTCCCATCCAGCGCACTCGCAGCTAACTTCAGTTGTGCCACACACTTACTATCTTCCCATCCTGTAAAATGCTGAGCAAATCAACAGCGAGAAAATAATGACATACCTCGACAGAAACAACCTTACATCTAAGGAGCAACACGATTTTACGCAACGTAGATTATGTGACACAGTTTGTCCTTGCCGAATGCTATCTCCAAATCAAGTAAATCTAACAGATAAATGCAAGCCTTTCCAATTTAAATCAATCTTTCAATAATATCCCACTCCCTGAAATGATTTGTTATCTACAAGCAGTTGGAATAAATAAATATATATTCAGGTATTTCTTTGCAACTGCAAATCAAGCGTAGTGACTGAATTCAATTGCGTACAAGTAAGTAATGCTATCTGTCACGGAAGGGTAAGGATAGCGCCCTCCTGTAGCTTTCATACGGGAATGTTCGAACTTGAAAATGAAATGACAGCATTAGTCCGCCGATGGTAAAGATATTATCAGCGAGGTAAGGATAAACGTGAACCGAAATTCTCTGCTTATTACTTCTAATACTAACACAGAATTACGGTTTAAATATGTCATCATACGAAGAAATAAATAAGGAGATAAAGGAATGCATAACTTTTCGCGTTTCATAGAAAATAATAGTTGTACCGGACTGTACACATCTTTGAGAACTTAGGAAGAACACTTTGAATTAATGATGAGGAATAATGAATCTAAATGGCAATATATTTTCAACCGATTCACACATCATTCAATAATGGTGTACTTTAGTGGTTTTTACGTAGATTAGTACTAAACAAGACACTATGATACTCTCATCAAAATCAGAACGCAGGGAGCGCAGAACTTATGAAAGTGGGAATGCTAAAATTAACGTACGGATCACGTAAGATATTCGAGTAATAACATAAAATGGGATATAATTTTCGTAGGAGTCAGTTTACCAACGCTTAACCAATCAACTATATTTTTACTGAAGGTACAGTGCATACATATAATACCTGCTTGAAGAAGCATTTATGAAATTTATTTTTGGAAAATACAGTGATAAAAATATAAAAGAAACGTCCTTTTTGTTACACCACCTCTCATCGAATACACCGCAATCATTTGGGATCCTTCATAAAAACATTGATTCAAGAAACGATTGAAATGCAGAAGAAAGTTGCCCGATGGCAAAAATCAACCGTGAAACCGGAAAGTGTCTTGCACAATCTGACATGGGAGGCCTGGAGATTCAAAGACTCAGCACTTAATTATAGCTGCTACAAAGGCAATAATCAATGTGATAAAAATAATAATTTACTTGCAACACAGATGTAAAAAAAGTCTCACAAGGCAACGGAAAATCGATAAACAAATACTGAATGGGACTGTCGAACGGATAGAATTGGGGATTCATTTTCCCACGAAAATTCATGGTTAAAACTCGTTAATGAGGAAAATTCATGGGCAAGGGAAGAGAAGAAAAACGAATTAATATAAATCTGCCGTTTGTTACCTTCTTCTTTGCGCATGTACGTATATATTGCCATAATACGCACTCAATTAGAGTTGCGGCGTTTCGTGAGTAGTTCAAATTTAGATGTGGAATACCATACTAAGGAAGACTATACACTCGTCAGACAAACATTATCACATTAATATTTTATTTTTATTTATACACTTTGGAAAAAAGCGTGACATGAGATTATGCCACATATTTAATCGGTCCAAAGTGAATTCTAATTTATGAAAATCATTTTGCAAATTGGCATATATTTAAGATTATTACTGTAGGAAAGCCAATGAGAAATCTGTACTTAAATTCAAAAAATAAAAACTTCTTTCACATAATTTATTTTTACGCTTTTAGTTTAAAAATCCACGTCAAGCCAATCTATCTTTTTATTTTTCCCTAAATCTTGTAGCGCAAATGTATTATAAGATCGATTTAAAATGGCCTCTTTCAAATATTTATTTCAGGGATCCATTTCAAAAGTATCCTTTATTTGATCCAATAAATCTGTTACTTGATACATAAAATACTAGAAAACCTTCAGGGGATATTAGAATGATTTTAGCCTTTTGCATGTTTACAAAGAGCCCATTTTTAAAATTATATAAGAATGTGTGCATGGGATGGAAAATAATTGAGTGAGAGGAACTCATGGTGTATAGAAAATCCTTTCTAATTAAGGAGTAATCATAACTCAGCTTCCCTCCCGGAGCTAGAGATTCACCACATCACTTGATGATCCGCTTTGATGAGTATTTAATGCATTTGCGTTATTTCGTTTGAAGCTCATGTCTCTATGTATCCTTAAGAGCAGGTTGAAGAGTTTATTCCAAGATGTTAAAAACTTCATGAAGATTGTATCGTACTTATCCAAACATCTTCTTAACAGGTATTAATTTCAGCTTTTATTTAAAATTGACTTCAAGAAATCTCAATTATATAAGGTTTTCTCACCGAAAACATTAGATTTTTTCAATTATTACATACTTAAGAAGAATAAAATTTTGATAGACGATAACTGCCCCTATTTTTTTGTTTTAACTAATTTCCACTGTCTCTTATCTTAAAATATCTTTTGGTGAGTAAATGTTGTGTGTTGAAGCGCGTTCATATCCCCACTGCTAATCAAGATTTAGTAACAGGTAGATAGAAAAGAAAAAACGCGTTAACATTTATTTTTATGATATTTTAAAATACATTATAAGAGAAAAATTTCTAATTAAGGTATTTTGGAGGTTTCCAGTAAAATAAGAATTTCAATAGAAATTACGAGAAAAATATTTCGTTTACGTAAATGCAAATAGATGTTGGGAAACTAAGTATTTAGGTATACTGCAAGAAAGTTATGCGAAATTCAATGAAACTTCTAATTTTTTACGACTGCCTGTTGTGTTCTACTTAGGGAATGGGTCTCATAAAATGGCCTTCTTATAGATCACATCCATTAATACTAGTCGAGCTTCAAAACCTTCACTTTAATGCAACATGATTTTTAAATATATATTTTTAAATTTAGAGCAGAAGAAGTTTTTAGTTGTTGCCATAGGTTACAGGTTAGGCTGCTGTGAAACCATCAGAATAAAACAAGTCGTAAATCAGCGTAATAACTGGATGGATCACTGACAAATGGAATTGATACAACCCGATACTACTATATAGAACGACATGCGACAGGGCAATGTGTACCGTAACGGTAAATCAACGAGAATTTAATGAGAAATTTTCTCAATGTATAATTGGGAATTATACATTGATGATAGAAAGTCACTAGCTTTTATTTGATTTGTTTTGTTGGAGTTTATTTTCTTAATCAAAACATTTAATCAGCCATTTAACCAAATAAATTTACCTAGGTTTTTAGGGGAGAAGTTCTTGCATTTGGAATTTATCGCACTGCGAACGCAAGTCCTTCCGAATGAAGACATCAGTGGAGCACACATTTAAACAACATTTGCATTTCATGCACCCCCAACGCTCGAGCATATTAACTTTTATTGACTTGTAAAAGAGGCGAGAAAATGCATGCTGCATGGACTCTGCCGACGAACGTAGGTACTGTGATCTCAGCCCATATGCGACCTCGTCTTCCCTCCACACGCCACGAAGATTCCATCGGGCGGTGAAACAAAATACTCGATCACATGCTATCGCTGCGCCGAGCATGCGTCCATCTACGATCTGCATGCAATCCCGAGCGCAGAAATTACTCGCTCCACCTCCTGCCTCTCTCCAGCTCCCCCCCCCTGCTCACATCACCTTTTATCCTTCTGCGAGAGGAGCCCTTCTCCTCCTTCCGCATCGCACACCAGCCATTGCTTTCTCCTTCGCCCTCACCTGACTGTCGTCGCCATCTTCAAATAATTGCAGGGATCGCATCACTCGACGAAAGCGCTCCAGATTGATCCGAACTCACTCACTCACTCACTCGCGGTCAGATTTTGATCTTTCCCCCATCCTCCCTCGCTCACTCCCCACTCAAAAAGGTCTCCGCCTATTCCGGTACCACCTCTTCTCACGGGGTTACAATACTTAAGACTACGCCCCTTTAACACACCCCCTGTTCTCCACCCCCTCACCCGCTCCCTGACGGGGCATCTCTTCCCTCCCCTGCCCTGCAACGGCCTCCTCCTCCACAGGGAGCCTGAATGTGTTCCTTCGTCTCAGGTTGGAGAAAGCCTCCAGGGAGATTGGACGAAAAAGGATATCGAAAGACTTAGCTCACGGAAGGGTTTTTAAAAGCCTAATGGAGTATGACTGCTAGAGTGCTACGTGTCGACGGTGGAATTTTGGCTCGAACTTTTAAGGTTGTGGGTTCGCCTCGGGATTCCGAAGGCATGGGGGATGGAGACGCCTCGTTGCGACACGATACCTCCGCTAAAGGGTTCGTTGTCTTATGCTCCGAATGGTTGTCAGATTGAGGGATAAAATTCCGCAAGTAACGGCTCCAAAACACGACGTGGAAACTCAAATAAGTCGAGTGAAAGAAATCCAAGGGGCTAATGTAGATCATAAAAAATAAAATGTAAGGACTTCTCAGAGTTGAGGCGCGCCGTTTCCGGGGATGGGCAGTCGAAAGGCGCGTACGATTAAGACTCGCTAATTACTAGAGAAATGAATGCTTCACGGTGGTTATCTTGCAATTAGTAACCCGAGGAGAAGAAGAGTGGATGTAGAGGAACGAACTCGGGGATAAAGGAACCCCGGCATGCCTAGAGGTTACATTCATCTCAAGGAGCAAGTAGTTCAAACTATAGAGTAACCGGGACCGCAGAAGGGGTAGAATGGAGGTCGATCTAAGATACAGATTTGGATAATATTAGGTAAAATGTATCTCCAGTGCGGATCAATATAAATGTTTTTCACAAAGCTTTACGTGCAAAACTGTCTCAGGTATTATGAACCAAACCAAGAGCTCTCAACTTTCCCTCCTTTGCATAGGTCATCACGTATGAAGCAAATGATGACTGACCTTAATTCTAATTTATCATCTAATGGGTATGTGAAGTGGAAATTTGCACCTCAAGTTTCCCCTCGTAAACGTGGATTTTTTCGGGGCAGATGCTCACGCCAAGACGTCTGCGAGTGTCCTAAGTTTCTGAAAGAGATATTTACACCTACTAATCCGTGAAAATGAGAAAAATCAACCGACAATATTTAATGAATAACGACTTCTAGTGGTCGAAAATCATTAAACAATTTCAACATCATCCGATGCTATAATTATGGAATGAAAGTAGAAAGTATTTATCAGAAGTAAGATGAGCCGATGAACCGATTTCTATGGCATGGCATTTAAAATATGACCAAGTGCATTGACCACGTCCACTAGCATCTCCTTTTTTCCTGCGCACGTTTATTGGAAAGCACATTTGAAAATACTTTCGCTTTAGGCGTTATTGATCCTGAGCTAAAAATTCGCCATTTTGGATTCACATGTAATGTAGGGTGTTATTTATTCATTCACATTATGAAATTATCATAAAAAATTACCTTCGGGGGTTAAATCTTCTTTCACCGCCATTTTGATACACACAGATATTAGAAAAAGACAGAGAAAACAAAATGTACATCTCTTAACTCAGTAAAATTTTGCGATGAATACGATTTGTATATGAATACCCGTAACTGGGAAATAAGAAAGTACACAAGATGTTAAAATTCAACAATAAATTAAAAGATTAGGTGACCCAACGATTAATGTCGTTCTTACATCCTACTCTTTTCGTCCATTTCCATAAATTAACCTGAACATTTTTCTAACGTTTTGGAATTTCAGGTCAAAAGGTGCTCATTCAATACCTTATCCATCATGGCCAATCAAGAAATAGATAGGAGCCTTCACGAAGTGAAATTGAAACTGCAATAATTGGTTAATCCTTATAGGGCATATCCCTGTCTATATTGTCTTGGGATAGGACTACGTCTCTAAGCGGGGAGCAATTGAAAGAGAAGCGGGCAGTAGCTTGTAATTAGGAAAGTAGGAGGAAACTGGAATCAAGTCACGAGAAGCCGATTTCATACTCCCTACCATTTAATCGCCCAAAGCAGTCACGGTGGAATTGGATTAGTAAGAGACGTGAAAAAGCGTTTAGTCTTATGGGCATATGAGATTTTAAATACAGGTAAAAAAGCAGAAAACTGATTTCATAGGAGCCAAAAAAATTTGAATTATAAACAACGAAAATACCATTGACCCAAAGACATTTTTGATAAGGCTTTATTTTACATCATGCAGTTATTTCAACTAATCTCAAAACCTACCAAGCAGTAAGAGCTTAGTTAGAAAATGAAATGGGATGCTACTGTGTTTAAACATATCTTAATACTCCGCAAGTTAGCATAAATCCCTAGCACAATGCCTAGAAAGCATCGTAGAGTCCGAGTCCATATGAGTAATCCTATTATCTTTCTACGGATACTAGTTCCTACTGAAGCAAGATTGCGGGATTGGTAAGCGTAATGGTAGTAAGGGATAGAGGTTTAACAATGAAGTATATTATAACCATTGCATGTCTATACCATGTGCTCCGCGACAAGGGGGCGCACGCCCTCACGAGGGCGATCTCGGTCCTCATTGTAGAGGATTACGTTGCCATTCAATATGTGATTTAATTATTTATTACTCGGACAACAACTTCGCCACAAACTCTAATTAAGATGTATATTATGTAAAAAATAATATTACATATTAATAGGCATATATAAGTGTAAGCGCTATTGAGAGAAGAAATTAAAAAAAAAGAAAATAATTTTTTTTTCTTGTTCCGCAATAGCAATCGATAAAATCCTTTTTTGATTCAATTTGCGTAGCAAACCTTTTCTGACGTTTTCACGTACTTTAACTCTGCGATTTCTACCCCTTTTTTCGATAATCTTTATTAACACAGATGTAATTGAAGCAACCCATTTGGAAGAAGCTTTTAACAGGATTAATCAACGAAAATGGATCACGTTTTGAAACTGTCAGAGACAACAGTTGTGTAAATAGGCCTATTTGCATACTTTGTCAAAGTTATTCCAGTGAATATATTATGCTCATGAGGGAAACAAATAGAGCATTAGAATATTAAAATGCTACAGGTTTTGTAAAATGCTCATAATTTAACTCACTAACGCTTAAACTGATGGACATGTTAAGTCTTGCTATGAAATTTAGTATAAGATCAACGCCACTAACAATCAACACCAATAACAGAAAGAGGAGGGATTTTGCAAAAAAGGTCTCCAAGTTTTTATTTTTGCACGTTAAATCGAAATGGATTTTATTTTTTGTTTTGAAGTTCAGTAGATCATATTCCGAACATATTTTGATACTTTGTATAAAAATATTATATGATGCATCTTATTTTTACTGATTTATTTCACAAGCACTAAAACGGATATTGATACATCGATCCGTTTTTTAACAAACTGATCCATGATATTCATTACTGAAAAATAGAGCATAGTAATAGCAATACCCCTCGCTCGATTAGTATGTGGGTAAAAATAAAATTCTACCGACTGAAAATGGAGCACGAGTTTATACTCGAACTATTTATTATTTTGGTAGAAACCCGGCAGCTGGTGGTCGAGTATGGACGAATAATTGAGCAGCATGCGGCATTTTTGGGAGAGAGTAAAGGTGGAGAGAAATTGGGCGTCGGAATTTATCTACATACATTAAAATTATGAAGAGAGTCATAAATTTCCGTCCAATCGATGAAGTACTGCACTTAAAGTGCTCACTGTCACAGGCATCGAGTCAGAATCAGGATGCTTAAAAACACACCCCTCAGAAGTTTCGATGTCCGATCCTCTGGGTGATAAGACGATTGACTAACGACCGCAAAGTTTCAAATTATTGCATCACAGCTTGTATATCCTAGGGAGTTATTGACGCAGAAAACACAACCCTTCATTTCCTATGAACACCATAAAAAATTCCCAGCAAATATGCAAGTTTAAAGAAAGGTATGTTTCATGATAGATTACTTCGTCAGACCTTATTGACTAATACAAGCAGGTTTATTTTCTCAAAGGAAAAAGATAATTTCATAAACTGCGATATGCCTCGCCTAAATACAATCAAATTTTTAGAAAGTTCACAAAATCGAAGCGAAAGAGACTTTTATAACACTTATATTTCTCTTACTAGAAAAAAACAGTACAAAATAATCCTCTCGCGGCTTTTGATCAACAGTGTTGAAACTCGTCATTTTCCTTTCAAAGTGACGCTTTCATCCTATAATGGACTCCTTCTTTATAGTAAATCGCAAAAATTTCATCAGATAAACGAATCATCTGATCCTCCTTAATCCTCTTTCCAGGAAGCTTTCTAGATTGTGTCTTCATGGAATACTCACCTCAGCATTTATTTTTCTTCGTTCATCTGATTAGTAGGAGTGAGTTGACCTTTTCCGAAATCGAACGGAAAATCACAAAAATCCAACGCGCGCTCTTTTTTAACACTTGCGAGGATGAAAGGTCCTACGGGGTAAAGCACAGGCAACGGATTTCGCACTTATCCCCTCCATTCTATCGGCAGAAACTAGCGATTAATGATATCCGTTTAACCGATCCAACAATTAGCTAAACGTTGTACATCATGTTTTGCTTCTTACACCTCCGCATTAACACAAACAATGAAATTCTACGATAATGAAATTAAAAAATGTAAACCAATTCAAATTCTAATTTTCACCTGAATAATCTTCAATTCTACAACGTATGTTGTAATATAATAAAATAAGAAGGAAAGAAAAAGGAAAAGAAGTTGAAAAAATTTTGTAGAAAAAAGGAAGAACTAACCCGGAAATGAGTTCAGGCATTCAGAAAAAAGGAAGTAATAAAGAACAGAGAAAGTACCAGAAGACCAAAAAGTCTCTTGAGTAAATCGATCTAGCTATGGAATAATTTTAATAAAATTTCAAAAACTAATTCTCAAAGTAATAAAATATCTGCCTTAAGAACTCCTGTCAGCATCGAGATGTCAGTCCTCTGCTCAATAGCTAATTTCAGCGGTATCCCTTTTTGAAAGAGTATTATATCCATTCTACTTTACTACTTGGAGTCCATGAATAGAAATGCGAGGAGAAATAATTAATATACAGAAACAGAAGTAAGAATATTTGCAGCTGAGATTAGGACTCGAGATCACTCACCTGCGTCAAAGACTAAAATAAACATTTTAAATTGACCTATGAATTTCTAAACATTAATCAGAGAAAACAGGACATTACCGACATCTGAACAAGACATGTTTTCCAGCGATATGAAAAAATATTTTTAGAAACTCATTCATTCAGAAAATTTGCCTAAATTCAGAGAAATATTCAAAAGCTAATTACGCGGGCATATTTGAAATATTTACGTTTTTAATTTATTTGAAAACGTACCTCGTTTCTTTGATTATTTTATATTTTCTAGTTTAGTGTATACACTCGTATATGTGGGTCGCGGTATTCCTGGGGGTAGAGCGTTGGACAACTGACCGGAGGGCATGGGTTCGATTCCCGGGCAAGCTTCTCTGGCCCATAATGAACTGGCCCCCCTATCCTGATGTGTGAATTTCACACGCTGTTGGGCTTAGTAATTAGTATCACCTACCAAACCGACCTTAGGGTTGATTACTGTGTTTATGGTGAAAATATATAAACATACACATTCATATACATAATAAATGTATATATAAAAATACACATTCATATGCATAATAAATGTATGTACATATATAATATATATCACTTTTCACGAGTTTAGGGTCACGATAGGTTATTAGACAACTTACATCCAGAAAAGCTAAGATTTTCTGAAATTAACTTATTTTTACTAAAGCAAATGTCATACATCATCTCTGATTAACTCTATGAATGGACCGAAAATGTATTAAAATATTCTAAACAATGTTTTAGTTAGGGTTTTTTAAGCAGAGATAGATAACACATTTAGAGTTCTACTTGCAGGTTATTACTTTATTATTATAGTTTTCCATATGTGACCGTTAAAGATGTGGTTGAGACCTCCAGTGGAGTTGTTAACGATACCATTATTAAGAGATTTTTTTGTGTGCAGGTGACTGTTGACTCGATTTAAAAATGCATCCGTTAGGGCAAGACGAAAGCGACGTGCCATTTACTGGATTGGAATTGCACGCCAGAGCGAGCAAGTAATACTTCCTCGTTCGGTTACTCATACATTTCCGTTCATAACTCGTACCCCAGCCCGGTTTTTCACCAACCCCTAAGAACAAGTTTTACCTTAACTGGTAACTCTTGTGGAGAGTAAGCCGAATCGATTCATTTGGTGGAAATTAAGAATTGAGAAAGACTTTTACAAAATATATCATCTGCGAGTTCACAATAAAATGCAGTAAGAAACATATGTCTTCTAGAAATATTAGGTAATTGAGAGAAAAATAGGACGCTGGAGGTTATTTGGAGAGATCGAGAGGAAGAGGAGTCATTGAAAAAGAGAAAACTATAACTCATTATTTGAATGAGTCTAAACACATTTTCGTTCGCTCTACTAACCGTGATGAGAACGATGCATGAGAGGAAACCGGCGGTGATACACAGATTCATTTTTCATACTATACAAATTAGCTTAAGGGATCATTTTACTTGAAATTAAATTCTGATTTAAGCGATGTAAGTCAATGTTTTCTGGAACAGCCATCTGTATTTAACAATTACATTTCCTGATAACATGTTTCTCCACGAGTCCTTTAAATAAACTTTTTAAAGGGTATATTAAAAAGTTTTAAAGCATTTATATATTTTCTTTAGACAGTAAACCTACGTGTTCAGGTTCAAGTTTGAACATTTTACCATACAAGTCGACAGGAAAGACATCAGGTAGCGTTTAATTAGTTGCAATTTTAATATATGTAGGACCAGTACCCTAAAGAAAAGAAGCTTTTAACTATGTTTGTTTACAAACTGACTCGTATTTTCTGCCCAAGTTCCCAGCATACCCAACTTGCCCAACTGAAGAGATTCAACATGCTTGTTATAATTCTCTCCTATGAGCTGTCCACACCAACTTTAAACACCGTCTTTTAAGGTCATTGAGAGCCCTGTTATATTCCCGTTAATAATGAATTAAAATTCAATATAAATCTCGTTACCTGGAGAGGTTTTGAGAATGAAGTAGTAAGGTTAGCAATATCTGAACTTGTTCTAAGATTTTCATGAGAATGCACATTTTCACTGTTTCCAGTGCTTCCAAACACAAATAATACAATAAAAGTATTTCAAAACAAAAAGATTAAGGCTTAATTATGTAGGCTAGATTTCCATTAAAACATATCTGTTTCACCAATATTTTTTATCCAGCTCATTGCATCGGAATGATTCATATTTTAATTTTAAAAAGTATCACGACTAATATATTACCGAAGGAAAAAAATACTCTCAAGGAGACCGAGGGCATTTTTTATCGTATTTTTAGAAAAGAAAACGCTCGGCTGGTCGAGCGCTCGCCCATTAAGAGAAGAAACCAAATAAAGCGCACGTATCTTAATGTAAAGACTCTCGGGAAAAGATCAAAATAACTAGCCGTCCAAGAGAGAGAGAGAGAGGAGGCTTTGATCGCCGCTTTACGTGGTGGAAAAAACCGCCACTTAAGGTGATTCCATCGACGTTTCCATGACGTTTCAATACAACAGACCGTTTCCCTATCCTTAACGCCCCGACGACTTGATTAATTGATCCCCAGCCGAAATTACGGTTCGCCTTGTCACGTAGGTAGGCGAAAAGAAAGGAGCAAACAAAAACCCACCGCGCTCTTCTCTCACCCACTCCCACACCTCAACGCCTCGCTTCCCTGATACGACGAAAGTCCCGTCGTCGGAGGGATCGCCGAAAAAAAATCGAACCCTCGCCCCACACCACCCCTCCCTCCCTCCCAAGAGCCGGCCCTGATTTACGGCGGGGTCGCCCCCTGACACGACACGAGGTCTTGTTTACCAGTATTCCGACACGGCGAGGAGCTCCCCACACTCTCTCCTTTGCCCTCCTCCCACACGATACCTGTGCAAGGGGGGACTGGCGGGGTGGGGGGAGGAGGGAGGGGATGGGGGTTTAGATCAGATTCGCGCTCCCCCACGGGACCCCAAGAACTAACCATCCCCCCGCTCCACCTCTCCCAGATCAGCCTCGACCCTCTTCCCCGGGGCCCGTCCCTCCGATCTCCCGGAAGGCATCGCACGCTCCAGAGGGCATGATGGAGTGAGCGGACGCGCGCGAGAGAGAGAGAGGCGAGGAAGACGAAACCCTTCCATTCTCCCGGGGGTGGCGGAGGGACGTGGGGAGGGGCGGAGGGCTGAGAGCTTCGGGGACTCTCACCGCGGCTCTCAAATGCTTCTCCGCGAAATGCCGGGGGCATGGAGGGTGCGAACCGAAAAAATTTCCTCACCCCACTCGTAAATTTCCGCAGGTTTAAATTGGAAAAAAGAACCCTAAAATGCGCGTTCTCTTGAAAGCTCCAAGTTCTCCAGTAAATATATCCCGTCTATATTCGGATAAATGAAGGTCCTCGATAATACATCTTCCACAAACGAAGCTGGCACGTGACCGACTGGAAATAAGATTTCATCAGCTAAAATAAAGAAGATTTGGAACGGTTGGGAATTTCCACGTGGCAAAGGTTACATTTGATGCAGGCTTCCTCTGTCTTTCTCAAAATGAATGTTTCTCTTTTTTCACCAAACACGCTTCTAATCTCCTGCAGATGCCTTATTCTGCAATAAGTGCCAAAACAATCATCTTACTTGGAACTGCAGAAAGACTTCGTAGTTATCTGTTCCCTCATTTCTGGGGAAACCATATTTTCAGTTGACTTTGAACCACATTTTTCTCCACAAGTGCTACAGGGAAATACCATGTCGTGTCATTTGTGTCAATTTTAGAAGCATTTGAACTTCAATTTAGTATATACTCCTATTCATTGTTCTGAAACCCCTGAAATTACGAAAATTCATCAATCTTTCATGCTTTGCCTGTAATAGAAATATCTACTATAGTTATATTTGTTTGGCTCCGACAATACTTCCGAGGAAAATGAAATATAATGTAAAATAAAAGTGTACAAACTTACGGCTTATCTAAAACAGAATTTATGGAACGGAATGAACATTTTCTCACCATCAGTATTTATTTAATATGAGGAAACCTTAGTTAAAATTACAGTGCGGGGACCATTAGGTACATGGGCACATTAATTGATACGCGAAACAAGTGACAATGATGAGAGGCGAATCAAAACCCCGATGTGGCCTGCTCGTTTATTATTATATAAATATACAAGTAGGATATTAGTATTTATACTTTATTAAACAATAAGTATATATGTATGTTTATGTAATACGTCCATACGTGAAGTCATGGTAAAACTATTTATTATTTTACCATTGATGCCAAGAATGACATTAATTTTATATGACACGCTAAGGAACAGGGATGATGGCTGATACCGAAATCCGTTTCTTGTTTTTTGATTTCCACCTTCCCGCAGATCTAGTTATTCCGCAATAAGGAAGGGCATTTTTATGGGCATTTTTCCCGGGAATTTCAATCTTTGAAAATGGGTTGGTAAGATGGACTGAAGCGATGAAAAACAGCTTCAATCCACAACTGGCTTGCTTTTAAGGAGAAATACTGGAGATTGACACGACTTCTCCTGAATGGTAGATTTGCTTGCTGTTGAATCCCAAACAAAATAAAAAAAACGAAGCACTTCTGCCGAGGGAGCATTTAGACGATCCTTTCCGCCCCAGCGCCGTCTCCTCGGTCCCTCACCTCCCCTTCCTTCATCCCTCTCCAGGCTCTCAATGACTTCTCTCTCCATTTTTCCAGAAACTACAGAACTTTTTGCTTGAGATAAGAGATCACGACGTGCAACAGCAACTCACGAAGAAGAGAATACTTACACCAAA
This sequence comes from Hetaerina titia, assembly GCA_037158775.1. Classification (NCBI taxonomy): domain Eukaryota; kingdom Metazoa; phylum Arthropoda; class Insecta; order Odonata; family Calopterygidae; genus Hetaerina; species Hetaerina titia. The sequence continues at coordinate 128,841,839 of CM073768.1, forward strand.
GCAGACCACCGTTCACTCCAAAAAATTTCTTTTTGAAAAAATAGAGGATATTCCTCACGATTAACGATTAAACCGTTGAGAACCATCAGTATTTTTCCGATCGTGGATGCTCCGAATTCAGCATTCGGTTGGCTTGACACCTTTTGGAATCGATGGTGAAATTCTTTCTTTGGGCGTGATACACTCTCACGCATGAAGTATTATTTTAGGTGCCTTTGTATATACCAGTGCAATATAGTATTGCTAAATTCTAAGAAACTGTGGGAGGTACCGTAACAGTAAGTGCAACAACATCAATCATTCGCCAGCGGCAATCGATCCCTGGCAAGGCGAGTAACTGTTACACTTTGGATTTGTTGCATTTTGCAGTGCTGACATTTGAACCTATACTTCAACACAATCGTAATATAACATCATTTTATAGTTAAAACGTTCTTCACTATCAATACCAGTAAGTGCTTATTTTGATAGGAATAATTTTCCAATGCAGCCTTGCAATTGGCTTTTATACTTAAAAACCGATAAAATTGTTTCTGAGTGTGTCTCCTTCGATAACTCAACTTAAGTTACCGCCGGAATGGTTTTTCACGTATATCGGAGACTGAAAGCATCCAAAACTAAGGCATGAGAAAATATATTATTACTACTCGTAGCATACAAAACTACTTTGGAGACCTGATATTTTTAACTGGTCCGTCTGCTAGGAGACAAATGTAACGCTGAAAGGAAACAAATAAAGCGAATAATTCTGGGGGAAATAATCCAAATGTCCGATTCTCCACATCTCTAGGCTGCTTAAGAATTGAAACTAAGAACTTAATTAATATAATTTATTTAAGCCCCGTTTAGTCACACTAACCAGGAAATTATATTATAAATAAATTGGACCCTCGCCTGTCATAACCTGTATTGGAGTTAATTTTTGTAATGCTATAAGTAAAATGCTTCATTAAAAACACTATTAGAACATAAATCCTTAAAGATTAAATGTTATAAAAGAATCCATTTATAGAATTAAAATGCTGAATAAATGAGCATATATTTATCTTCTACACTTCTGCGAAGTTTCTACGAAGTTTCACAATAATATTTATAGAAAGGGAATTCATTCGCAAGCATTGAAATTCTAATTCCAAATACTTGACAAGGTGAGAAGAGCAATTTTTATTTCTTAAGTGTGACTGATTTGAAAGTCCGTCCGATGCTGAGTTCATGTGTAACGGTAAAGATCGGTAATGGATGATTAGAATGAATGAGGAAACTGAAAAGTGGGGTCAGAAATTTCTCATCCAGTCCATAAACCTTACGTACTATGTAATGAGTTGGTGAAATGAGCTTTTATTCCAATAGATAATCATGTAAGAAACGTTAATCCGGTAATAGCATGCAAGGGAGTCAAAAGCTGATCCTAAACTTGCCCGGACATTCCAACTTTTAACCCAACATTTTTTTCCAGCATCCTTTCATTTCCTCATTTGCAAAAATCACGCAGTGACGAGAGGTCTGCTTTTTTTTGCTGAAAGCCAGGGAAAAAGTACCCTCCTCTCTCCACATCTTGGCGAGAAACCGCGATCAAGCGTGCGCTAATCGGTGCGATCGATTCTCTATGGCTTTCTTTCCCTCCTCGGTCTGCTTTCATGTGACGACCATTCACGATGTTACAGGTGCACGACACCCTATCCCTCCCCAGCACTTTTCTCTCTCACTCCTTCCCTCTTGTCCCTCATTCGCATCCACCCAGCAGTGTTTCTCTTTCGACCCGCGTCCATCATTTTCCTCCTCTGTGGATGGCGGAGATGCGGCACGCACTCTCTGGAGCGGAGACACTTCCTTCATTCCGGCTGCATTGCAACCTCGGCTCGTCCCATTACGCGAGGTATTCCTACGCATCTCCCCGGTTTCTTTCACCTCCCCATTCATCCCCCACCGCCTCACCCTCCCGCGTCTCCTCCGCAACCCTCGCGCACCGCCCCAAACGCCACGGCACTCGGAAGGGCGGAGGGCAAGCGAAGCGTGTCCGAGCACGAGAGGCCGCGGTTATCTGTCCACCCCGGCGGCAGCCCGCCCCCACCTCACCAACCCCCGGGTGCCCGCCGCGAGCATCGGAGCCGTGTATCTTCGGAGATATTATTTATCGACTGGTTTACGGAAGTCCTTAAAGAGGTTGTAAGGACTGGAAGGGCATATTGGGTCTTTGAACATGACTTATGTGGCTAAACAAGGCTTGGATTTATTCTACTTCCGAGAATTTGCCCAGAAAGCGTCCTCCGACAGAGGTCCATTGAAGAAAGCAATGTATGGGGTAGTCAGCCTGCTGGAGAATAGGCCTGAGCAGTTAAGGTTTAAATGGACTGCATTCCTTAAGCGACAAGTGTATGTGATTTGCTCTCGCAAGTAATCCATACATGGAGAGATGTGAAATTGAAAAACGAAAAGCCCTGTCATGAATATATGCATGCTAGCGAAGGAGGATCTTGTGAAATATAAATAATAATAACGCATGCTGCGGAAAATACACGATCTTCCTTCTCCCTTCCAATAGAAATATTGTACGGCGTCGATATTATAAGTTCATGAAACATTAAAGATAATATATAAAGAAAAAAAAACAAATTGACACCAAATGCCATATTTACTAAGCATATTACGATGTGTAAGTAAATATAGCATAACATATATGCCATATTTACTTTCTTGAAATGTTTTATTCGAAATAAATATTCCATCACTATGAATAAATAGACAAGATAAAAAAATAACACTTGGCCATGTGATAAAATAAAATGCACATTATATATCTGATTCAATCATATAACGATCCACTTCACATTCAATAAATCCTTAATGCCAATGTAAAATATTTCCAAAGGTTTTAAAATCTCAAATATTTAAAGGCTTTATGTTTTATCGTAAATACCGCCATACATAAAATATACATGTACATCGTTATAAGGCAAATTAACAAATCAGCCTACTATATATTTCCTTTCATATTCTAAATCCGGCGACCTTATCCTTTAGGATATTCCCCTAAGGTTTTCACATACGTCATGTATATGACGATATGTCGATATATGGAATTACTGTCAGTATTTATATTGCTGTCGATATAAGCTAAATTACAGAAATGCTTTGTCAAATATAAACAATAGTCAATGCAAAATTTCTCGTCACTCATGCCGATAAAATGGCTTTAGTCTACAAAAATGCCATAAATATGGACACAAAGATTTTTCATTCCCACATGATCACAATTCCCTTACGGAATGAAATTTTGTACCTACGGTTGAATGAATGACAATTCACTGAACTTTTAGCAGCATTGTTTAGTGAAAAACAAATCTCTTCGGTCCTATATTGAGAGCTTTTCAGTGGAGTACACCGTCCGTCAAATGGGACATTAAATTGAGTGAACCCTCGGCGTCTCTCGTAAACAGAGTAGGCTAACGCTATCTACGCTTTTCTATCCACTCTTCCCCTCAATACCTGAACATCCTATGTCTACCAAATAACCCGTCTATTTCTAAATGCACAAGAAACGATATTAGCTATCAATCACTTCTTAAAACAGCCACTGTCAATACTTATTATAACTAATGGACGAGTACATGCAATTTCTGAAGAATTTGCTCTAAAATTTGGCAGGTCTCTTGCCTAACAATTAATTAACACTAAATCACAAATACCTATGATTAATTACACGATTTCTATGTATCGATTCCATAAACAAAACATTCCTCATTTACTGAGGAATAAATATTCAATATCTTTATTATAAAAGTAACTTATTTATCATCCAAAATTTAAAAATGAAATTATGTTTTCCACTTATGGAGAAATGATAAATCCTACCTTTCTCATTTTTCGCAATTAGGACATAATTCCATTGTGAACAATGGCTTGCATATTACTGGAGACCTCACACCCTATGGTATATTTTTCTTTTGAATTAATTAATCATGGATTGGACCGCCGAAGTGAGTTAGGTAATCTACCGATCTGACAATGCGAATGTCGTAATTCTGAATCTCGAGATGGAGATTTGGTCTATGACTGATAAGTTAGATTAGATGATGTGATGGCCACTGGAGTACTTAAATTTAAAGTCAACTACTAGTTGAGGACAAGATAACTCGAGTCACGATTTGCAAGCAAGTTTTACGCAGTAACAAGTAACTAATCTGAAATTCCATATCTTATAATGAGATGGGGTTCGTATCCAGAAAAGAATAGAGTAGTAGTAGTTATTATGGGAGGCGACCGACGACTGAGCTCGCTTGCACCATTATGGATAGGTGGTTGATTTGTCACGGGTAAGATATTCAGGGAATAAAGGAAGGTTGGAGAGAACCCTGGCACCGGCATTAGCCTACTCTGTTGACGAAAGGCGCTAATGGGTCCGCAGTTTAACGTTCGAATCGAAGGACTGCGTGCTACACTTCTCTCCACGGCTCTTCACATAGCAGCTCAAATAGCGATCGGGAAACCACTGAAAAATTTTCTCTGAGGTTCGAACCAGGGCCCTCCTGGAGGGAAGTCAGTACATTAGCTACCGAATCATCCCAATTCTCTGAGAGGAATAGAATAAAGTGAAATAATAGGAGATGAAAAGATTAAAAAGAAATTAAGCAGAGAGTTACATGAAATAGGAATTTCGGCAGAAGATGGTGGTGACCCCTCAGACGAATTAACGACAACTATGGAAATATGTTCCAAAGATAACTCAGAGGATGGAAAGTTAATCAAGAAAGAATACGAAATGGAGCCAAGACTGAGAATATGAAGTGATTACCATAGGACTTAAAGGAAATAAGGAGAAATGAGTCCAATTCGTGTCCATTTAGTAGGATCATCACTTCTGGCGGTCATAATGCCAACGAAACATTATTATGATAGGATTACAATAAATTCTGCCTAAGGAATCAACAGGAAGGTGAAACAGTCCGAAATCTAATGGGCTATTCCATTTTTTGAGGTTATTTTTTTACCCTTAGGAAGAGATCTATTGCCCAATGAGAGAGTAAACCTCCTGTACACCAGGTGCAGATGAATCCGAGCGATGGCTATATGAACATTGATTCAGTTAAGATCACTATGAATTAATTGTGCGTAATATAAAATAATAATAATTTCTATCTTTTAAGCAACACATCATTGCGAATGAATTTCTATTCATTTGTATCGAATGCATTTCTCTCACAAACTTCTTTTCTCCAAATTGCATTAAACCTTCCGGTTATCTCTTTCACACAAATTAGTGGTTTAGGATGCCAGATTACGCCAGGTAAAGAAACGGGAAATTTCCTATGTTCTATATTATCTTTTTCTACTGTAATTGTCGCGGTTTCATTAGACAATGAAGTCTGTTTACCTAAGTACTTAATACTGCTCGAGTTAATCTTCGATATAAACGTTCAGTTTAATCATTGAAAGATTTTATTTTGAAATGATTACGTAGGTAATAAAGCAAGGACATGAAATATTTAGATACAAATATATGAAATCTTTATAGATAATATTTACGATTAGAAAAATAAAATTATTGCCTTTTGGAAAAAGTTCCAATGAATACGTTAAAAATTTGAGAACACAACCAAAAATAATAAAACTCGCATATTATGAGGAAATTATCGATTTATGCTCTCAATAAGTTGCAAAAATTATACCATTGACTCTCATCTCGTCCTTAGAGTAAAAGCCTGTGCAGTCAAGTGGAACGTCCTTTCACTTTTAAAATCAACCAGAAAAAAGTAAATTCGTTAACATAGAAAATTTGAAGAAGTGGCTCATATTTTGCTATGTCTAACCTGTATGAAGACTATTAACAATAAATAATTGAAAATTAGGTTTTTTCCTGTGTTCAAAATTAATTTTTTGCCTATGCTTAATACAAGAATATACTTTCATTGAGTAATTAACTGCAAATTCTAATGGAGAAAGATTAATGGTGAACAGGAAAATTGCTACCTACCTTATGACGCCAGGTCTTAATTCCTTTCTCAAACAGTATGTGAATGCAGGAAATCTGGAAGAAAAACAAAATGAATTAATTAAAAAATGATTTTAGCAGAAAATATGGTATCCCTTGTAAACTTTCATTAACTCCACGGCTTACAAAGATAATACGTTGATATTAAAATCAATTATGATAATTATATGATGGGATAATTCTACTACCTTTTCCTTGAGAACTTTTCCCAAAAAAATGGAATTTCAACTGAAGGAATTTATGCATACTATATATTTCCAGAAATTTCAAGTAGGAGGAATTGCGATCTAAGTTATTATTTTTTGCCCTTTCCAAATGGCAGAATCGATGCACGAATCGTTCATCGGACTTTTTACTAATGGCGGCAACGCTTCACTTTCACCGACATCAACGGAGAATGAATCCTTAGCTTCGCATCCCTACTTCAGCCATCAATTCCGAACTGGAGGATTTTGACAAGTCCTCCCGCTCTGAAGTGGAAAGCGCATGAGGGAGGCGGGGGAAATGGAGTTGGAACGACCCCGGTGGAGCCGTTGCTCATACTAAACGGCAAACACAGCCTCCCTCTGGAAACCACCCTCTTTCTCTCTGTCAGTCTCGCTTCGCAGGCCCCGGGCCTAATTATCAATCATCGGGTGGAGAGATAGAAGAAGAAAATAAGAGGACCGTGTCTATTTCACAATCCGTGATAGTTGGGAGCCGGAATGTCTGGCCCGTCCGCTTCTTCACTTTTGAAGAGGTAGCCGGTCGGTCCCTCCTCCTCCACTCTCTCTTTCTCCCCTCAAATCCTACTTCCCACTCCAGGGACGGAGATGAGCCATATCTTTGCGGTAAAGACATGGAAGGTGAAGGCGGAATGCCTAATCGAGAGTGGAGAAAAGTCTCGGCTCACCTTTGAGTGCAGTGTACAGATCGATTCTTTTTTACACATTAATTATGTTACCCAGGAGTTATAATGGTCAAGAGGAGAGACTGATTGAGCGCTATGCAAAGAGAGAGCTTTACTACAGGTTGCTTTCTCACAGGAACACATTTAGAGACCTCATTACGCTGTTTCGTCCACCTCTAACTTTCTTGTGGAATTGAGGTGGTTTGCTAGCATCTCGCAAATGTAAATTTATCAGATAATCTACCGTTTAAGGTAGGTTTTTGGATGGACACAACTATCAAATAAACATCTTGTGACTCCCCACCTAGCAAACTACTCTACATCAGGTCCATCTTCATCTCGGTGTACTTTTTTCCTCCCTTCATCCCGTCCAACATCCCTATCCTGTTCCTGCCCTTACCTCGCTTGCCCAACATTCTCCCCTCTATTACCCTCTTCAACATTCCACTACCGCTCAATACGCCTTTCATCCATTTTTCCTGCCTCCATACGATTTCTCTCAACAAACCCCTCTCCTCACCCACCATCTCTAGTACTTCCTCATTTGTTTTCCTTTCGGTCCATTTCACCTTCTCCATTCTTCTCCACACCCACATTTCAAAAGCCTCCAATCTACGCTTATCCTCCTGCTTCAGTGACCACGTTTCCGCTCCGTATATAGCTACGCTCCATATCACAGTGTTTACGAGTCTTATCTTAACATCTCTACTCAACGTCCCCGTCATCAACTCCCTCCTCCTTGAGAAAGCCTCCTTGCCTAGCGCAATTCTTCTCCTTACGTCCCTACCACTTTGACCGTATTGGTCCAAAACACTTCCGAGATATGTAAACTGCTCTACCTGCTCAATTTTTTCCCCGCCTATTTTAATATTTAGATTAGCCTTTTTCTTTCTGGAAAATCGCATCACCTTTGTTTTATTAATATTGATTCTCATCCCATATTTAACGAATTGAACCTCCAATTCACTCAGCAATGCTTGCAACCCCTTGGCTGACTGAGCAACTAATGCTTGGTCATCAGCAAACCTAACCGATTTTACGAATTCCCTTCGACTTTCATTCCTACCTCCAGTTCTTCCCATGCGCCTTTAATCATTTTCTCCACATATACGTTGAACAGCACCGGTGACAATGGGCAACCCTGCCTTACCCCTCTTCCTAACACTGCCCATCCGGACTCTCCGTTCCCCACTCGCACCTGAGTAGTCTGAGACATGTACAGGTTGCGGATCAGTCTCCTGTCCCTCCAATCCATTTGCAAATGTAAATATATATATATATAGATAGAAGGTATTATAATATATATATATATATATATATAAATATATATATATAGATAGAAGGTATTATAATATATATATATATATATATATATAAATATATATATATAGATAGAAGGTATTATAATATATATATATATATATATATATATATATATATATATATATATATATATATAGTAATATATACATGTATACATAAATGACTTTAGTACCGTAGTTAATAGCAAGCTCCGTCTTTTCGTCGATGATACAGTAATTTATGGGGACAATCGAAGTCACGAAGACAGTCGTGTTAGCCAACGACCTAGATGCAGTTCAATACGGTGCGATACATGGTAATTGGAATTAAATTTTTAAAAATGCGTAGTAATACATTTTTGGGAAAAGAGTAATTCCCTCCCTTACAGTTACCAAGTGAAACAAACCAAAATCGCGAGGGTAGATTCCTTTAAATACTTGGGTGTAAAAATTACTCACGATCTGTCCTGGGGAAAACACATGCGAGAAATATGCGGTCGTGCTAATAAAAAATTGGGGTTTGTGAAAAGAGTGCTAGGAAAATGCGACGAAAAGGTGAAAGAACGATGTTTCTTTGCCTTAGTCAAGCCCCACCTAGAGTATGCTGCCAGTATATGGGATCCTCAAAATATAAATTTGATTCCGGAATTAGATCGAGTTCAGCGGAGGGGGGCTAGATTTGCCAAACATTGTTATGACCAACGCAGCAGCGTATCCACTTTGCTAGACAAACTTTTATTATTACTGGTAATCTACCAGTTACGGTAGGTTTTGGAAGGAAACAAGCTACCAAGCGGTACAGAGACAATTTCCTTGACTCTCTCCTAACAAAATACAACCTGACATCCAACATAATAATAAGGTCCTCTTCAATTCCGAGTATTTTCTTCCTCCCTTTAATCCGTCCAACATCCCTACCCCTTCCTCTCTTGCCTAACATTCTCTCCCTATTACAGTCTTCAACATCCCGTTACGGCCTAAGAACAAGTTCGAAAGCTTAAACTATCTCTAATATGAGTGTTCTTTTATGTATTTCTATCTATATTTTTTGCTGTGTTGGGTCGTCCAAGTGATATGTATATTTGTGTGCATGTATATGTGTGTGCATGTATATGTGTGTGTGTATATATATTAGGCTGGGGAAAAGGAAATCCATTATTTTCTCGGTAGATGGCTGTAGTGATCGATATCTCGTAAAGTATCGATCTAACAATTTCAAGTTTATGCTCGTTGTCAAGGTGACATTTGACACCAAAAATATTCTTTTGCTGTTGAGAAAATTCGATACATTTCACAGTTTTTCTTTGATTATGACGCTGACTAGGCCGCTGAAATCGAGAATAATGTTCATGGTGCCGATACTGTAACAGCTAATTACGTGCAATTTTGGTTTCATTGATTCCGTTCAGGCATTTGTTAAAGATGCAACTCGCACAGGCAGGCCCGTCGTCGAAAATGTCGATAAAATCACAGAAATGATCGAAGTTGAACGGCATGTTAGTAGTCATAGTATCACCCAGGAGCTAAAGATCGACCATAATACATGGTGAGGGTAAAAGAAAGAGAAAAAAAAATTGCACTTCCACACACTCTTAATACAACAACAGTGTTGTATTAAAAGTGTGTGAAAGTCAACCTGTAAATTAGGTTCCCTTAATAGCGTAAACCATGTGCCCCGATTCCTTGCCAGGAGATGGCGTTAGGGAGCTTTTTCGCCCACACAAAGGAAATAGACGACACACACAAGAGGAAGGACAGGAGGTAAGCAGTTATACGACATAATAAAGGAAAAGAATATTGCGTTTCGTGGCACGCATAGCCAGAAGAAAGAGTCGAGCTACATTGGCCAAAATACACATTCAAACACGAAATCCCACCATACGGCGAACAATATATATTAATATATAAGTAAATATATATATTTGATGTCTCATTATGTTGATAATTGCTCTGAATTATCCTTAATGAATTTCATTATGACGTTGCTCATGTTGAATGTAATTAATGAGAATTTATTCTGTTTTCCGCTTTTTGCACGGAAGAATCAGCGATGAGAATGATGATAAATTAGGCATGTTACTTATTTTATGTATTTCCACTTTCGTGCTAACCGAATTTTAAAAATATTTTTTGGCAGTATCTGATAAAAGTGTTTCCTATGAACACCACATGGAACCATTTACAAATTTTACTCAACCACAGTCATTGAATACGTTGTCCTTATGGAATTGAAAAGACATTTTCATTCTACTATTGGAATAGTAGATATCTCAAATTCATTGATTCACGACCGTAGCTACATTGTCCATTGACCTGTTGAACCTTGCTTTCTCTTATGCCTTCGTGAATCAATACAATAAGTCCTACTGTTGCGAAATTTACTCAGGTTCCTTTTTGGAACTTCTTGACTAGTGAAAATATCCCTGGCCACTCCTCTCCTTAAGAGCATATGTTGAGGTGGTGACGTTTGTGTCTTGGCTCTCCTCGTCAATCATTATCTGTCAGCCGGTTATGCTGGAAATGTGCTGGGTGCTAAGTTGGGCGCTCAGTTTCAGTTATTAATCAACATGCAGCGGCCGTTAACCCTAAGAGCAAATGGAACCAAGAAGAACGACACGAAAACAAGGGATGACCTCAATACTTAACGTAATTCTAGAAAATACCATCAATTCCTTGATTGCTAAAGATGATCATTTCCAATAAAATTAATTCATCTTTAGTGATTCTAGGGAACAGTGCCAGTGAAAATGGTTCAAAGGTTTCCCCAACAATTATATTTCATGCATAAATTTTAGTCGTTTTAAGTATTATTAGGAGAGCATCTTAGAGATGTGTTTGTTTGCATCAATTTTGCCAATAGTAGCACATATTTATTTTCAGACCTATATTAACGTTATGCGGGTCGCGGTGGTCTAGTGGGTAGAGCGTTGGACTACTGACCGGAGGATCCCGGGCTCGATTCCCGGGCAAGACACTTTGGGCACCTGCAGCTCCACCCAAGCTAGTTGATTTTTCGGGTACCAGATCTTCCTGGGAAACCATAACCGGCACAGGGAAAGGAACTGGCCCCCCTACCCTGATGTGTGAATATTCACACGCCGTCGGGCTTGGTACATGGGTGAGCTCTACCATCACCTACTAAACCGACCTTTGGGTTGATTACTGTGTTAATGGTTAATTAACGTTATATCATCTAATCGAAATTTCTACTCGAACTTCATTCTTGTGTATTCCTCGTGACATACTTTTCGTTTTCATCACCAAAGCCGGCATCAAAAAGAAATACCATATCCTACCTTTTGGTAAATTCATTATCGAAGATCAAACTCTAAATTGCATGGAATCTACAATATATTCAAATACATATAGAGTTCGTTTCGACCCGATAATTTTGTCAACAATTAAAGAAACACAATTTCATTAAATATTCTTTAAAAAAACAGTGATTCCACTTAACCGAACATATCGGAAAACTGCCCGACCTCTTGCCGATTGGAGACGTTGCACGAATAATTGCATCATTAATTTTTAGTGATTATGAATTTTCATGTTGTTTATTTCGAAAGTTTTTAACGAAAGAGCATCACTTCTGGCTCCTAATGGCTAGAAAGTTAGGCACAGAGGTATTAAAAATAAATTTATTTAAATCGAGCACCTTACGTATAATTACTTGGACCTGAAAGACTAGTACTCTGCATTACTTTTGCCGCTTTCTCTTTTCTCCTCGTCACGTAGCGTTCATTGTTCCTTCCATCGTGCAGAGAGCACTCCCACGCGTCCCAAGCCGCCTCTGTCAGCATTCCCGTCCGGTATTTAATCCTGCATCGCACACATCTCTGCGTATTCCTTTCACCCATAGGAATTCCGCCGCAGTACCATTTCCATTCTCGATCTACCTTGATTCGGTTAACTATCAATGGGTTTTCTCCCCTGACTGTTTTTTTTTTCAAATTTAACGTGATATAAATTATTTTTCTACGATTCCACTTTTTGGTAGTTTTCCTGTATAAAATTTCCAGCTTGATGAAATGTATAAATTACGTATCACTTCTTTTTGACCTTTTTAACGCCATTGATTGTAACCATCGTCTTACCCAGCCGGGTAAGTTTCAACGTTAAAATCATTATTTCTGTCGTTCTATTCTGAATGAATTTTCAGAAAGTCATTGTCATCATCTGTTTATCCTGTCATCATAAGTTTTCCCTTGTAGACTGTATTACGGATAACTTATTATTACATTACTTTCAACACGGAAATATACACAGACTCCTCACTTCATGACTTCCAAAACAATATTAACCAATGCCCATCACGACTGGTTTGTAAGTATTGAACAAAGGTCCGTCAAGGAAACGTCCAGGTGTGTTACGACACCATGATTGACTGTTCGTAAAATATTCATCTAAACGAAAAGTGAAGAATCAGGCGTGATATTGTGGAATCGAGACATAATGAAAACTTCGTTGCAATTTTCCACAGTTAAACTCTGGAAAGTTGCAACGAAGTTTTCATTATTCATCTAAAGCTTTTTGAACATTGCTTTCTCATAGTGTTTCAGCTTTCAGTGATAAAAAAATTGATTACCGAGCGTCAAAAGTAAAAAAAAATCTGTTAGCTATATGAAACACTATCTCATTATTAATATATTAACTGAGATTTATAGCATCAATGAGAAATTCCATCAAATAATTTTATTGATATAAAAAATCACTACGCTCAGCCACCTTATTCTCTTTTTGTGCCATGAAAACAATTACGAAATGGAAAACGAACGAAAAGTGTTTAGATAATACGAGGGACAAGTATAATCACCGTAATGATAATTCAACACTTTTCCGAATATTTGGCATTGAAACAATATTTATGAAGTGATGACTGAGTGTATTGTTATTGATTGTATGAAATTACCTTTTTATACTAATACAAACTAAAACAAATTTTAGACTTTGGATCTTATTGATGAAGAATTGATTAAACTTTAGCTTCACCATTCAATATTAAACTTAGGAAATTCACAATTACTTCTACCAGAAATTTATTGAAAGCTCAAATATACATTGCTCATCAATTTAAAAAAACCGAACTTCATTATTTCCCTACATTTTTATGATTATTATAAATATTTTTCAAAGGGTGACGTTAATTTTAGAGGTTTGATTACATTTAAAGGGTAATTAATTTGTAGAAACCTGTATCAATTCCATGTGATCAACGATGAAATTAGTTATGAGGAATTACAGGTTTAATCGGCATGCGGTACAATCAAATGCACGAACACTCAAAAATCAAACCATTTCTACGATTTAATTTTCCTCATGGATTTGAACAATCAATTTATTAGATGAGGTTTTGCAAAAAAATTATGTGATCGGAACATCCTTTTCGCTTCCCGTCATCTCATTTACTGTGATTAATAATTTATAAATGCCTCATCTCTCAAACACAATTAGTGTTATTCGAACATTTCTTCAAGCAACAAAGCCTACCTCATCCGAAGCTATCGTCGTGTTTAGTAGAAACAACAAATTGAAACAAGAAAAAAGTAGAAACAAATCTCATTGATGTTCTCCTTTTGTTCTTCTCCTTTGCGAAGTCATTCCCAATGCGAGTGAGATAAAGGGGAAGGGGAGATAAACAACCGGAGGGGGGATCACAGGAGAACTGGAGGGGGTTGTTAGGTGAGGGTGGGAGCAGGGGATGATAGGGGTTCTCCGGGTAACCCACGCCAAACAAGTGTAGTGGGTGACCTGGTGAGGAGGGATAAGGAGGAAGAGGGATGGTGGGAAAAAGAATAGGATGCGAGTGGGATAAGATGCTAATGAATTGTTGATGAAGACGCCGAGGAGGAGAGAACGGGGAAGGAGTAGAAAGACGAGGAAGCGGCGAAACGAAGGAAGATGCGAGGGGCGCGACTCTCGAGCGAGTAGGATGTGCTCGAGTGAGATAATGTGGGAAGGAGGAGGGTGGGAAGGTCGGTGAAAAAGAGGAAATAGGGGGAAAAAATGAAAGACGCTTAGGGCTCGAGAAAGTGGGAGGAATTCCAATGGGAGAGAATGCGGAAAGGAAAGACAAAAAAGTACGTCCTTCGAGGTAAAAAAAAGAGGCGTAAAGGTTGAGGTGAAGAGTTTCGTGAGGGATGGAGCAGGACGAGAGGAGAAGGATTGGATGCGAAGGGACGATTAAGGAGACGATTAAAAGGAAGAATCTTCCTCTTGAATATTAAGAAGAGGGGGAGGGAAAGAAGGATGCGGCTCACTTACTTCATCGCTCTCAATCTCTCTCTTTCTCTTAAGGAGGTCGACGGAGGGTGGAAATACCGAGAAGCAAGTCTCTTCTTATTTGCTTCTTCTCCCCCGTTATGTGCGTAAAGGTGGCGGGAGGACGAGGAGAAAGGGCTTGGAGAGGCGGATGTGGGTACAAAGGAGAGGGCACCATGCGACGAGTGGAAGTCGCCCGGGAAAGTCACGTGGTTAGTGAGACGAAAGAGGGGTAGGCAGGTATAGAGGAGAAGAAGAATATATATCTTTGGAATATATAAATGACAAAATTATCCCCTAGCATGACTGTGCGTCAACTTTGTAGTAGAACTACGATTTTCTCATATTTTTCTCTATTGTATTCGCAAATTTTTATATTTTTTCTTTGTCAAATGAAATAAAAATATTCTACTGAAACACAAAATTGGAAAAAAACATCTTAGAAGGAAATGAATCCTCGAGACGAAAATGACGGATGTATTCCTTCATATACAATTATTAGTGCAGGGCTTACAGTAAAAATAGTCAAACATAGTTCATTGAATTTAGAACATTTGAACACCCTTTTAAAATTACTCTCTGCTAAAGAGCCTGAAACGGAAACATTGCAACACGTAATACAGAATTTACTTTGATTTACGAGCTCGTACATATTGCAAGGAATAATAGTGCCCCCAAAAATTAAAGGGAACCGCTACATTACATTTTGTTAACGAAGAGGTTAGATCACCGTTACGTTGAACGTCTAAATTACCCTATAAAATTATATATTACTTTAAATAATTAAGCTATTTAAATCAATTAATTCCGTCTTAAATATATAATATTGGGCATATAAAAACGGACAAAAAGAGGTTAATATGACTGTTGTATAAAATATTTTTACTCCTTAAATGATGAACTCATAATATCATTATAAAAACTTAATTGAGCATGAACAAATCAACGATATTGGACTATTCTGAAGAATTATTTTGTGGGATAGCAGTGAGTTTTTTCACCATTATCAAGATGTTGAAACTTAAATAGGAATTTCACGACACTTGGAAAAGGAAATTACTGGCTGAAATATAATATAATGCAATAAGCAAAGCGGTACTACTACAACTTATACAACATTATAAGGCCAATTACCTTTATGTTTAGGTTGCCGAGTTAGGTATTTTTTGTCGTCCCCCAACAGGTAATTCAAGTGTTGTGCCATCGCATTGGAAGCTTCTGGACTCGCAAGAAATAGCCAGAATGATTCCAAACAAATACATTTTCACGCTTCCTTGATTCAAGAAAACCTGCTTGCATTCCCTTTACTAAGAACTCAAAACATCTAAGTCGCCGCATGAACCATCATGAAATTTTATTATGAATATTCAAATACGAAATTCGTACCAGCCGAGTACAAATGCGACGACTCATCTAAATATTCTTCCGGAGGTATTTTTTTCCTAGAAGAGTCGTGCAGTCATAAGATTCATGCCTGCATTTTTTCTCCACCGCGAGGATGGCGCAGAGTGCACTGAGCGTAACTTAGGGGGAAAATGCCATTCAGCACACAAGCTACGTTCCACAGGGACGTCCGCAGGAATTCCGGTGACAATGGGGAATCAAGAGGGAGCGGCGGGCTGGTGTGTCTATGTGTGCATGCGCGGTGATGTAAGAAGCTAGGGGATGGAGGAGGGAAATGGAATCCGCGGGACGAGATGCGCCCACGAGAAAGGATGCCTGATTGAGGGAAGGGACGTGGTAGTGTGTGCGTGTCTGGAGGGGGAGAGGATGAGGAGCGATCGCCTTGCGGAGGGAGGAGACGGCCGATAAAACTTGCCGAGTTACGACCCGCGGCCCCCTGCAGACGTGTCGTTCCTCCAACCACCCTTAAGTCCACCGTCCCCACGCCGCAGCGCTGTCTCCCTGGTAGGCCCCCTCTTACCTCCACCACCCGCTAAACACCCTCCCATCTCAGCCCTCCCTCACACCCCCAATAACACCCCTCCCGCCCCGCCTGCCCCGCCATCGACCGCCTCTGGTGCCCCGCCCACTGCAAGCCGACTAAATGAGCCTGCTCGTCTGATCCTCACACATAAATCCGCCGCAGAATAAACTATCGCCCCGATCGGGAGTTGCGCGGGAAGGCAAATCCGCGCCATTTTTACGCCTCACCTCCATCACCAAGCGGGAAAATCCACCCCCCTTCTCTCTCCTCAGATATCAAATTATTATTAAGCAGCCCCCTCGAGACAGCGGGGCATGAACGAGCACTTCTCCTTGCGATACGTATGCTCAACGGCCGAGGACAAGATATTTTTATCCGGGGACGAATCTATGTGTGGTACTTGCGCCTCTTTATCGGTTCCGCTCCTCCAAAATGAAACCAGTCGCGATTGAATTTCAGTTTTACCAGTTCACAAGTTGGAAATTATTCTGATTCACTATTACTCTATGGCAAGAATTATTGACCCGGGTATCGACCAAATATGGAAGTGACGAACGCGGAGAGCATTTATAGAGTTGTACCGCTGTCACATGTATACCTTTTACTGGGCTCAGTTTTCACGGTACATGCATTCGTCCTTTGAGGTATCTCACATAATCCACGAAGGAAATGAGTGGATCTTATTTACGAAGCCAACGACGCTTCCGCAATGAACGGATTTTCGAGATGTAGTCTTTCATGCCACGACTGAGGTAGGATCGCTCCCATTTCGCTTGTTAATTTTTTCCCACCAGCGGATACCTTTCTCATATTTACGCATCTCTAAAGTGCATATCTTTAACGCTGGTTCTTCCAATTATATAAGTACTCGCATATTTAATCAGCTTGAAAAGGTTGGGCGAACGTAAAAAAACAAATGAAGTATCCTAAAACCCAATGAACGGCACTTATCTGTAGAACGGATCGGTAAAAGCTTCTTTGGAGCATCTCATTCGAGCATTCTAAGCTGATAAGGCACTCGGCTCACTTACGTTATTCACCATCAAACAACTCCAAAAGGAGATGCAAGACTTGATGCAGGTAGAAAGACCAGTTTTAAGATGAATATTTGAAGAGATAAAACGAAGGACATATATCATGTATTTTATACAACTCCTCTCTAGGGAAATTCGTGGTATGTCTGCACGCCGTTTCCCGGGAAGAACCTTGGTAATTCATTCGAAGAAACACCTTTCCGAAATAAATACTAAAACCTCGGATACTGAGAGCTCTTTTTGCAGGAAATGTGAAACGGAAATTTACATTTTCACGTGGCAGAACGGTGCAATCATTTTGGGAAGCATGCTACCTCAAAATATCTGCTTTGAAATTAAATCTAAGTATTTTTCCTGATTTTCTGATCTGGAGCCTGAGATATATTTAGCCCGAGTAAATGCTTAATCAATTGATTTCATCTGATAGGTTATGCATCACAAGTGAAGGGTATTGGAAACAAGATTCATTGCACATTAATCCGAAAACAGCACTATGGCCATTACATCGGAGTTTTTTTTAACGATGACATATAACAATAGAAACAATTATAAACACCCAAACCCTAGATGAAGAAAAACCCACCTAGGCAGGAATCGAACCCGCAATCTCTGCATCGGCAGACAAGCCACGCATTCCACACTTACAAAAAATACTTGAATTGGATAGTGGAAATGTTTAACTCGTGAACATAAGTTTAGTGCTCTTACTTCTTGTTTAGCCATCCTAGTTATACTAAGACCTCTTCCTTCAGTAGTCATTATTCGATTTATGATCAAAATTTGATTTTAATTAATCTGTAAGTGATCGTGCAAGAGAGTGGAAGGCTGAACTAAGTAGAGAAGTTGGAAGTGATTCTCTTTTAATTATTAAATATAACATTTCCAAGCATCTCAACAAATTGGAATTCCCAGTTTGAGTTCGTATTGTACAGAAAAATCAACAGATAAAATAATCTTTCTAAAAAGCCTGCAAATGACAGAACGAGAAGAAAACCTTATCCAATTCTACTTCTCTTTAAGAAAGATTTATTTGCGGCTAACTGGGCTCAGGTGATCGAGTCGACTGCTCTGACTAAACCTTCCGAGACAGGAATGGCAACACGGCTTACCTAACTCTCCACAGATCACGCAGCAAATTAGCGCGCCCCTCTGCTTCTTCCCTCGGTTTTGGGACAGTTTCTCTGGTTACTTAGTACCATCATTATCTCGGAGGAAATACGGAGATCGAACGAGAAACTCTTTTACTCTCTCCAATCCCTTCCTTGTCGAGTCAGCATGCAAACGAACTCATTTCACATCTCTGCCCCATTCGCCCATTCCCTCATCAGCAAACTCCTTTTATATTTTGCTTGTTTAAACAGAATGGCTGGGGAAGTTATTCCTGGTGTCGAGCCCTTGAATGCTGCCCTAATTATGATTTCATTAATTCAAATAAATTTGGTCTCATCGAGAATTCATCACCTACACCACTTGTGATTATTACCAAGAAAGTAAGTTACGAAGTTCTGGCATAGAATTTAAATGAAAATTTTCACAATAATAAGCTTCATTATTTCATTTTTTTTAAACCTTACTCCTTGCCCAACCCTCAAGATCAGTCTTCCACACGTCCGAAATTCCGAGCTTTCATATTCATAAGTTCGCTTTACCATTGAAACCCTTCAACTTCTTGAGCCAAAAAAAGGCCTCTACCTTTCATCTCATCCTCATATCCTTCCGAAAATGTCAACCGCAAAATTTGTCACGAACCCAACAAAATTTCACTTCGAGTAAGTCTATTTTCAACATGCACTTATCGCTTCTAAGAAGGATATTATTATATTTTAACAAGACTGATTTGTACCCAAATTATTTCTGTAAACAGGCGTATTAAGCTGGTTGTCCCGTTTTCTTACTTAGTGTACATATATTTCGTGAATGCAACTGTAGAATGAGACATAACTGCTGGAATATTTACCGGGATGTATAATATAAAACGGTCCTAATTTAGAAGGGGGGAGGGGATATTCATCTAGCAGTCAAGACTACTAAGATGCCATTTCTAATTTTTTTCAAAAGTCCCACTTAGTAAAAAAATTGATCGACCTTGTTCCACGTTAACAATTCTTCACCTTAAGATTTGGACGACACTTTTGATTGCCAACTCCTCTACACTTTCGTAAAGAATAATATTATTAATCTGATTTGTAGGAGTAAAAAATAGAGTAGACTAAATAAGTGCTTTTCCGCCGAAGTATACGAAAGGCAAATAAGCCGTGAAGGAACCCAAGAACTTCTATTAAGACGCCAGGGTACCCACTGCGCGGTTTCGAAACCAAATTATGTACTTCATAATACGTGATAAAATCGAGCCCCACACTTCCCTCTCCCCCCCTTTCAATTTAAAATAATACGCGCGGAAGTCAGGTTTTGAAAACATAACTATAATAGAAATTGCGTTCGAAAGCGTTACTTTTTCACGAAATAATATCCGCGGGCTCATATGATGAGAGCACGATTGATTGCGACGGGGAGATCGAAAAGCATTATCTTCGAGCAAGAATCGAAGAAAAGTTTTTCCGGTACAACACTCAGGAGTCATCGACTCCTCGGGGAGTTTCCTCTGCTATCGTGAGCAACTGGTGAGGAGCGTGGGGGATGGTGTTAGGGGTGGTGGAAGGGGTTGGCAGGGACGCTGTCAGCCGAGGCTGGCCTGGGAGGATGGGGGGTAGGGCGCGGAGGGCTGTTTTCCCCGTCATGATGACTAGCGGTGGGCGCGCGCGACTTTCCTCTTAAGGAGTTGCAATTAGAGGCGCTATTGGCTCTCCCGTTGTCAACCGCATTGGCTTCATCACTTTCACCCCGGAGACCCAACAGCACATCGTGAGCGTACAGAATCTCCATAAATCACGTTGCCCTCCACCCAGCTCCAACCCATACTCTACACCCTCTCCAAACACCCCTCCCGCAACCCTTCTCGCACACTCCACCTCGATCCGAGTCTCATTCGCCCTTCCCGACGCCTTTCAATATCAATTCATTCATAGCAGTCGAGTTTTATTTCTCACCGTGAGAACCAACTCCTCCCTGCCTCCTGACACGGAGTATATGGATTTCCACTACCATCTACTGGTCAGGTAAGAGCTGGTTTTTCACTTTCCCTTGTTGGCCAACGTCTGCCCACCTTCAGTTCACAGTCATATTTTCATATATGCATAAGGGTGACTGAAAATTGTGAATATTTCATTTTATTCGGAAGACCAGTAGTCGATACGCGACGAACATTATTAAAACTAAAACCTGACGTAAGCTATCTTTTATTCTATTTTATTGGATGCTCATTCGTTCATTCATGAATTCCTTATTTTTCAGTTATTGTGCGTAGTAAGTTTATTACGCATATAATCAATCAATGGATGTGTATTCTTTACCTGTTGCCTGGTGTATTGGATACCTGTTGCGATTTGCAATGAGACTTTTTGTCAAAGTATTATGGGCTGCATATTATATCCTTTGTATACATGATACTATGCATGCTAGCAAAATTTTATTGCTAAAATAGTTAAATATCTATTACGTGTGAACCCTTTCATGATAATCTAAACTCAAGATGCCTTTCATTTCATTCAAAGCTTTATTGAACTTATGTGCAAGCTTACCTGTTACGTTCGCTTCTCTATTAAGGGAGTCCAGTAAATCGTTAAGTATAGGTTTTCTTTCTGCTTACAATTTACTGTCGTACATACGAGGAAATTCAAAATGAAATTATATTTCAACACATCATACCTATATTTGAACCGCATGTCCAGAAAGAAAGTTGTTAAAACGGGGTTTATTATTCTGAGAGAAATATCTAACGTCTTGAGTTCTCGTCTGCTGCCTGCTTTTGGGATGCAAAGAGTTAAAAAGCGAAAAAATTACTCCGTTCAACTAATTTCTCGCTTTTCATTCATCTCTACTCCTGCCTTTATCTCCTTCCCATTATTCTTCCTCTCCAACCCCTCTCTCTCTCTCTTCCTCCCCTTCTCTGCTTCCGATGGGCACGACGTACTGCTCCTCCTCTCCCTCCACAACCCCCGAGCCTGCACGTACCGACATGCACTCAGCTCCCCCAGCCACCATCCTCTCCTCTTAAATTCTCCCTCTCCTCACCCTCTTGCCTGCGCAACCCACCCTCTCCATCCGCCTCCCTGCCTCTTTTCTCTCTCACCTGTTCTTCATATGTTTACCTTTTTATATCCAAGAGCACCGTTACCGGATTTATTTGCTGCATGGACCATAACTTTTGTTCTCCAGTCGTCCAGTAAGAATACTTGGAGGGAAGGAGCAAGGGTATTTTACTTAACGATAATGGCGTCCCGATGATACAATTACAGTTAAACATAATCAATACCCTAGAGTACAATCTATTTCAAATAATGTGTACAGTTCACAAAATAGATGAGCTTATAATCATAGAATATTTTACCACATTATAAAATAAACTTTAACGAATAAAATACTTTTCCTTCAACGTCAACCATTGAAAATACACTCTCAGATGTCCCGTGATGGCCATTCCACCATTAAGCTGAGAGAATAATTAGAAATGCAAGACATAAGGAATAGGGTAAAGAGATTCGAAATCCGTAATTGCTGGTCCTTTATTAATGACAACAGGAATTGATAATGGTCACCACCACCACTCATAAGATGGAATCGGATACGAATATCAAATTGGAGCCAGTCTAGAACCACATTTGTGCGACTAATACGATAGTTTCTCACGAAAGGTATCCAGTGAAACGGAGTTCATCGTTCTCACATATCTACTGCAAACACTGATTTCCCCTCTAGCCTTCATTCACGTGGGAAATGGAAACAATGCACGATTTTGCATGGAAACCAATAAATCCAAAAGTATTGCAAAGTCGTTTTCACCCGGTCAAATTTTCTCCCAAACATCGTTTAATAAATTTGAATGTAACTGACGTAATTACCGCGGTCATTTTAAACTTGAATCAATATAGACGGCTCATTTTCCCTCCAAAATATTGCTTAGATTCCCGCACGAAAAATTTTCTTGTACTGATATTCTATGGGATTAACAAAACAGAGCCCTCGTCGTTTGAACAACAAGTGCAGTGATCCACAATTGTTGAAATGTCAATGCATGATGTTGCTGTTGGCTCTCTTCAAATCCTTGCACTGTTTTTTTAAGTTAGAATACCTATAAACTAAACAAATCAAATCATTGTAAAACTTAAATGCCTGCAATCGATTTTTGTAGTAAAAGGGTAGCTCTGCATGAGGTTTTGTTAGCGCTTGAAGCGAACTTAGTTTTAACACATCAAACTTGAAAATACAAGTGATAGTGAGTGTTATCAATGTTTTAATTTTCCTTCATCGTTTAAAACGGCCAAAATGGTAACTATTCCCCAAAATATTCTTGAAAAAGCGCGCAACCTTAAGTTATGGATTTGAAACGCTTGAGACCTGCGTTTTTTATTTAAACTTCTTTTAAAATTTATCTTACCAAGGTCTTCTTGTATCGACGGAAAAAAAAGAAGCTTGGGGGAAGGAAGGAAGCTTCCTTCCTTAAGGGAGTTGACTCTTCCCATACATGCCATTAAAATCTTCCCAGAAAGCACTAGGTAGTAAACAAATTGAAGATTTTCTATTCCAAAAGTTAAAGAGCCATGGGATCAAAACCGTTTATTTCAATTCAATTATTGTCCACGATTTTCCAGTTCCCGTTTGCTGCTTTGACAACCAGAAAACCATGGAGTTAAACAATTCCATCTGGCATTTCAGTACAAAAAAAGCATGTTAGTTTACTATCTTCATGAAATGTATAGATTCAAAAATAACAATCATAAAAAATAGACGATAATAATGAGTGAGCCATTCTCATATTTTACTTGAAAATCATCGTGGCTTTATAACAGCCTACACCCAATCGCGATCATTTCATTTTAAATTTAGCCAAATAGTCTGGACTCTCTCCATCTTGTCATGCCTGGTCTTTCTCCCAAAGGATTTAATTTTAAATGCTTATCGAGAGAAAACCACCCCAGTGGTCGAGAAAAATCTTCTTCCTGCCAACTAGGACCGCCGATGTGGGCCGCACTAGTGAGTTTTACTGCGCAATTAGTATTCTTCATCCGCCAGAAGCATTCAACTCCCGTGGTACGAAAATTGACAATATAACATTCGTGCGAGAGGTTTTAATTTGATCATTATCTAAATGTATCGATCTGTTATCGCTCTATAAGTACGTGCCTAAAAGCATTACATGGTTCCCTGCAGTCCCCTTTGCTCTCCCTTTCTGGCTCCACAGCAACTTTTCCCACTTCCATTTTTCTCTGCTTTCACCAATGCGCGCTGCCTTTCGTAACACGTCCACCTCATCACCCAGCGAGTGCAACCCTCTTTTCCCACTCCCGCTCCGCCAAAGCTCTTCCGCCTGCTAACCCGCCCGCTCCCCTACCCACCCCTTCATCCTCCCCCACCCTGTCTCTCCCCACTCCACGCTCCTCTTCCTCGCTTTGTCTCTCCGCAGTTCCCCGAATGCAGGGCTCACGACTTTGTTCCTGCCCTAACCCTCTTTTAACCCTCGATGAGATATTACCCTAGAAGTTCAGTGAAGTTTCCTAGATCGAGGTTATTTTTGCCCGTGCAACCGACGCAAATGGCACTTTCTGATGCGGCTGCGCTTTGACTTGCCCTCTACCTTATAATTAGTTCATGAATTATGTTGAATCAACGTGACATCTCCGGGTGGTTTTAATGGAACGAAACGTCAGTATGGCACTGATGAAGTGCATGGTGAAAGCCTAATGTTGATCCTTTACCGTTTGGAGTTATTAAAACAAACCTCATGAAGTCGATAAACCTGTTATTATTTTCACCTTGGTTTTATTTAAATCTCTCAATGATTTAAAAATATTTTTCTGGCATAATTCGAGGGGATGATTGCAAGAAATATTAGAAATGCATATTTCTACCAGAAGATGGGAATTTGTTTTACCCTAAAATTTAATGCGGATTTTAAAATTAAAAACCATTTAATATATTTCTTGTCCACTTGACATGAATTTGAAAATCTTTTCATAAATTATTTATAAACACTTGCAGATATACACTTAATTAATAATCATTTAAAAAGAATAAACGTAATTACGTAGATATAACTAGATGCTCTAAATGCATGATAATCAAAAGAACAGTTAATTCGCTGGAATATATTAAAGGGTTTATTCAATTTAAATGGCAAAAATATTTTCATTATTAGCAAATAAGCTATAGTGCACTTAATACCCAATTAGAAAACTTTCGATACTGAGAATCATTATTGTACAAAATAATTGCTTTACGCTTATCGCTCGAACTGCTTTCTCAAATTCCATTAAAGCAGTCAATGTTCATTGCCTAGAAAATCAGTAATAAATATCAATGTCCCATAAGTTATTCTTCAGGTATCAAAACATTGGACAAGCCCAATCATAAATTAAAGTATTTATAGGAAAATCAGGATTATCAGGCAAATCCATCAACTCTTAAAGAAGACATCTTTTTTTTTAAATCCGTTTTAGAAAATCGCGACCCATCCGACACAAAGGTGAGCGTGCCAATAGAGAACGATGATGGATGGCTGACTTTCGCCGCCTTTTCCTGGGTGAACTCGAGGTTGCAAGGAATCGCCACGAGCTAATCTCACCCATTGACACCCCAATGGCCTCGCGTGACACCGAGACATGATTGTTGCAAATTCATAAATGGGACTCCGATTCACGTGAAAAGCAATAAACTTTCATTAGAAGCAAGGAAATTGCAGAGTGTGTAATTCACCTCCCACCTCGCCTAATCCCCGAAAGTCTCGTTCACTTTCCCTCGCCTTCCCTCTAACTCCACCCAACACGCACACGTACGAAAATCTCTACCGGCGAGAATTTTTACACCTTATTTCAATAGTATTAACAAATTTTAAACGCCCCTCAGCCCATATGGTGGGTATCTTGGTTCGTACATTTGAGATTCAGTCATATGAATGGTTTTCACGGCAGATATTAAACCGAAAACCTAAGCGAAACTGAATAAAAACGGAAATATTACGCACATTGTTCACTTCCGTTCTGAAGGAAGGGAAAATATCAGAATAAGCATCTGATTGGTTTATTGCAAATCGTTATGCTGCACCATAAATATGTTGCATATAAAAGAGGTAAAAACTTTTATGGAAAAATCGTACTAATCGGTCCCGTGATACTTATGAAGTATGTTTTCTGTACATAAATGCATGATTCCGTTATTTGTTATTCACAATTAATTTTTTCTTTCGCCTTCATTCCATTGGGTTCTCAGTTACCCAACCCCCTCCATACATTACCAAAAGCGCACTTCTCTTCTTTACTTTAACATCTCCTTTGAATAATATTGTATATAGATTTTTTCAATTGTATCAGTTTTTGAAATTCTCGCTGCACCTTAGTACGAAGCTTACGAAGCACTCAAAATATTGTGATTCATAGATGGCTCATATGTGTATTAGAGAATAGTTAGTTCTACTTCGATTTAAGGTGATAATTTAAAGTTATTATTCCACGTCTGAGAGACCCGATTATTTATTTCTTGCCTATCCAATTGTTCGACGCCTGTGACGAATTATCTTATTTAACCACTTTAAGTACTAGCTCCCAAATATAGATTACTCTTTTTCGATTACTCTCATACAGTCCAGGTTTAATGCAGTGAGGTTGCTCATTAAAGAATTGTGGAAATCCCTTTATCTCCAATTTGGTACTCTCTTTCAAGCATAAATAATAATTGAAAATCCTGATAATGAATCAAAACTATCAGCATGTCAATTTGTCAGACATAATATTTCCTGACGATCAGTGAAAATACTTCGGCATTTCAATCCCAAAGTATATGAAAGTCAAATTTATGGCTAAAAAGCAGTTCATAATATTTACAGATTAGGGCTACTGACATCGGGCACAGGACAAATCTCTCCCAAATGGGATTTTTAGCAAATGCTGTACTTGGCTGAAAATATTTTCCCATTATCTCGAATTGCCATACTCCGTATTTCTTTCCTAAAAGTTGCAAATCGAAGTGTTTTTTAGTCCATTGAAAGAAAAAGAAACGCAGTGACTTTACAAAATCTTCTCCTGGCTAAAGCAGAGTAAACTGTGGCGTGTTAAGGGGGAATTAAAAAGCATGTCGAGAAAGTAGAACAAGAAGAGAAAACTGAAGAAGGAATAAATTTAACGAGGGACATAAGTATGACTTATGGAAGGCAGAAATAAAATATGCATTTTTTTACTGCGAGCTGAGTGAAATCTTCACCCTTCCTCTCTAGACATTAATTTCGACTAAGATTGCAATCACCATACGTTCCACTCTTCCTTAACATTTAGCTCCAATGGAATGCATAAGGGCTTTTGTGCAAAGCCACCTCGAAGCATTCATTCTTCGAGAATAATAGATATATCTACGAATCTGTATAGCTATATCCGTGAACTATCTGATCAATACTTTCAATGTAAATGAGATGAAGAAGGGAGAGAGGGAGCAAGACTCCGGGGCGATGCGCTCGGGCCCATGCACGGATCGCCAGCCCTCCCCCCGCCCAACGTTACCCCCTCTACTCCCTTTTCCCCAATGGATGGGGAAGAAGAACCATCCGGGACGGGGAAGGAGGGAATGGGAGAGTAGGGAGAGCGGGGGGAGTCAAGGAAGGAGTGGGTGCACGAAGCAGGTGTGTCGCACTGCCCTCAGACGACCCCGGGGGCCGATCCTCCCGCACCTCTCACATGCTAAGCGCGCGTCCCGGATTTTTAAACGCGCTCACGCCCTCTCTCTCTCTATCCATTTTACGGCCTCCAATTGAATAAAATACAAAAAAGCCACGCCTCATCCTCGGATCACGTCCTCGAAAGTATTCCGTTGCGAGCCCGCTCAATTTTCTAGGAAATATCCACACTCATTCGAGCGAAATTATCACCCTGAAAAATTAATCTACATAATTAGCTAGTCGTGTTTGGGCAAAAGTTCATCAAATTAAACGCGATAGCCAAGACATAGCAGTGTCTGCCACTTAATACGGAGGTTATTAAAATTATTTATGTAGTTGATACTTTCATAGAATATTCATCTCCAAAAAGGCATTCATAGATTAAAATGACAGCAGTGAGGAAAAAAATGGTGTCAAGCCACGACCTAGAACATGAATCACACAAGCGATAATTGTGAAATAAATGTATGTGCAAATTATTCGGATGAAGCATTAACCCTTATTGGCCGCATTGGAACAGCTCTATGTGACATTATACGCATAACGGAGTATTGTTAACATGGTAGCCTAATAAGGCAATGTATTAAATTAAGATCAAGTCTAATTGAGGAGTTCAAGTAGCATTACTCAGCACTACATTCCTGTCAATAACCTTCACCTACCAAAAAAGTGAAAATACGCCTTATTTATAAGCATTGAAATTGTTCGTATTGATTAAGTAAGTTATTTTCCTTATGTCAATGCATATCACGCAAGAGTATGCGCCAATCGTTAATCTTACTGGGATAAATCCCAAGGGCTCAAAGTTTTACACATTTGACTATTTGACGGTAAAGAAAACAGCCTTACGATAACAAGGAGTAGCTCGCACTACCGTCATTTATTGCAGGTGGCAGCTCCATACCAATTTTTAAATAGCAACTGTGCATAGAGATTACACCAGTTATATGACACTATTCCTTGAAAAAGCAATATAATTATTTACGATATTTTTATATGGAATAATTATAAATTTCACTTTGATAAATCATTCCTCACTTGCTTAACTTGCTTGGGAGGGTAGCTTCAAATTTTCAATAATCTTAAACTATTAGCAAAAGAGATTAAATATGCTAGTAATAAGGAGTTCATAAAAAAATTTGGTTGTATTAAGAAATGATTTCAGTGTTTTTTGAATGAAACTACATTGCCTAATTGAACTTTCTCCCGACAAGTAAGGTAGGTACATAAAGAATAGACTTTTTCTCTTATTCCAGCGTGCTGATTTTAAGGCAAGGTTTGACATTAATATATTTATGATGACCGTTGTGGAGTGTTGAATTTTCCGATACGTATAGAAAAGAGGTGAGTTCGGACGGGGAGCGAATCTGCAGCGCAACAAACGCAGCCCAGAAGCGTGGATAAGCGCGAACCGCTAGCTAGACGCCGGACCAGAGATGTGGTGAACTGAAGGATACCGTTCAAAATCCACCATAAAGGCATCGGAAGAGGGTCAGCTATTGCTAATGCGAAACGGATTGCATTAAAATTGCCTGGGATGCGAAAACCTTTCACTGGCACGACGTAAATAACCGGTTACCTAACTTCAGTTCGAGCAAAATTGTGAGAGACGAAAAATCACATCGAAATTAAGCATATAAATCTCCGAATTCAAGAAAATGATATCCAATATGAGTAAATGAAGAAAAAAATATTAGAAAAAATTATTAACATTTTGAATGTGATACTCGGAATATTTTTCATAAGAGGTATTCCTCTCCATACAAAAATAACAAGTTAAACAAATAACCCAAGGAAAGTACCAAGGATATTAAAAAATTTATTAGCTCTTTGTCAAAGCAATGCTATACTGGTTTCTAGCATAATATATTTTCTTCTAAGGCGGAATATCTCATGATTTGAATATCAAGTTTACCTCTAATATTGGGAGTTAAAAGACGTAATATTAAAATAATAAGACATTTTTTTACAAAAAGATAAAAGCTTAAAGACCCTTCCCATTCAAAACGAAGACCTCTAATTTCTCGGATCATACGTATTACCTCTACTTTCTCAGATGGATTTTTTACATAAAAACTAAGGGAAAAAATCAGGAAGCACAAAAATTAACGAGAGAACAGAATAACTTAGATGCCAACATCTCATCTTGAATTGAAACAATGTCGCCGTGAAAAAATATGCAGATGATGTTATGCAGAAATGACAGGGAATGCGATACCCCCTTGAATGTTAATACTGATATGGATGAATGAATAAAACTCTCAATACAACATTCATTTGTCCCTGAAAAATGTGTACGTAGCGTGTAGACGTACGCTCATTCTTGATGTGAAGCATGGCGAGGCAAGCTAGTAGGAAGACGCCACTGTTATTACTGTTATAAACTGAAAAGAAATTGCCTTATCTCGGTAGTTAAGGGTGAGTGTAGGAGGCAATTTTGGGTACAAGGAAAGTTTGGTCCATGTTGAGGAGCAAATGAGTCAACCGGGGTTCAAAACAATGAACCGTGGACCGATCAGGTAGAGTTGATGTAATGACCCATCCCATGCCCCTCCCGTTCGCCGGCACCCGTCGCCCTTGCGGAAAAATGAAATCTGAGGAAAAAAAAAAGAGGGAAGCAAAGCCGATGGGTAATAGGTTGCTGCGCGGTAACCGTAGTAATGGATGCAGGTGGTCGGCTTTCGCTCCGTTCTCTTGGTCTGAACCGAGGAGAGAAGGGGGGAGATCCCGAAAGGATTTCAAGCCCGCACGTTTGAACCGGGCGAGAGAGTGAGACAGGGAGAAAATGAGGACTGTTTTGAGACGGTGGATTGGAATGTCTCGACACTCGTGGAGGATTGGGAATTTAGGCTCAAGTTCTGCCGCAATCTTTTGACTCCGGTTTGGTCGACAAGCGAGTGCGATTGTCGCGTTTGTTGATTAATTGGGAAGCATAAAAACATCTAAGTTTATTATGTAAGAGGGCTTTCGGAACAGAATGTTTTATCTGCTGAAAATAATATATCATTAAAACTTTAAAATATAAATGAAAACACTCCTTAAAAAAATGAAATACCCTAATCTCAAAATCTCTCGCAGAAATTATAAAGAAAATGTTCCGACTACAACTTCCTCCTTCATTATCCTCCAATTCCGAGGCACGTGCAATTGATGCTTTAAATATTATTAAAATATTATTTCAGTGATTTCACTCACGTGCAATGTTCGGATAACATAAGGGTGCTTGAAGATCCCAATCTTCAATCGATACACTCTTCGGAAGCCTCCACAGCGAGCCTAACGGTGCACTACAGAAGCATAGAATTGCAGCACAGTACTAATAACATAAATAGAATTATCATACATACTTCTGTGATTGGGAAATAATGAACGGGTACAATAAAGAAGTGAACGCAACGAACGGTGCAATTTTGATGTTGATAAAGCCACGTAATCTGTACCTAACTACGTATCTTTTTACACTCATTTGACGGCTAGATATTCGATCCTTTTAATGCGATAACTGTAAAAATACTGGTTTAATTTATTTTGAGTTACTGTTCGACTACTTGTCAGGCGGTCCAATTTCAAATCTAAGGTCTGTATGTTGGAAAGGAATTTGGCAGCCACACTTATTCATGCGCCGCTTGAGATCCGAGGTAAAAAATATGAAGCAGCTACTGGTTTCTCATCCGAAAAACAAGTATATTTGTCACTGCAACACTCTTTGAAAGATATATCACAATTCATTTTCGTTTTCCTGAGATTGTTCAGGTTCCTGTCTCGATCTTATGCTTCTGCTTAGGAAGCGTTCAATAACATTTTTCCCGAGGTACAAACGAAAGGAGAAAATCATAACCCCGTAAAAACTCGCTTAATGAGTGTTCCTCTTTAGTAGAAGTTAGCACGCTATGAATGTTGATTTAGCAACCACCAATTTTAAACCAACCGTCCATGGATTCATCAGTCCTCTTGAGAGAAAACAGATTAGCTGAGAAACCGCATAATATATTGCTTGGTGAATACTTTCACACAAATATTTTGCCAATGCTTGGGAGCCCAGCGAACAGAACAAAAAACCGGATTGTTAAAAAATTGACTGCATAAAAAATCTGTGAGTGAATACCTCAATTCGACTAACATATTGAGAAACTAATGTAAAAACGACTATAGTTTAAATGATTTTTCAAAGAAAATATACGAATTTAATATGTCATTTCAAACAATTTCACGCACTGCAATAGGATTTTTTTATGCTAAAATTTAAATGCAACTGGAAGAAAATATTAGTAGTATCCTTATCAGTCTTGATTATTTGTATCGAACAAAAATATTTATAGTTGCATTGATGTAATAAAGAATTTGTAAATTAAGCAAGTGTTACAGTAACAACAATATAGAGAATGTCACAATGTGTACTTTTTGGAGATAATTCAAGGGTATTCATAATTTCTTCATCTCGTGGGAATGATATCCTAGCCATTAACATAACTACTGCTATTTTATCACAGAATAAATATGGTGAACACTTCAGTGTAGTACCAACGGTATCAGGCGGGCGTCACTCGGGCGTCGCGGAGGAAGAAAATTAAACTGTTCCACAGAATTTACTTCATTACTTCCATCTTCTTGCACAAGGAGATGGCACTATATTGAAACCTGTCGCAAAATATATTCTCCAAAACATCAAATCTTACTCACTTCACTTCATTGTCACCTACTCTAATCACTAATCCACCAATTGATTTTATCCTTGAATGAGATAAACGGCTATTTAAAAAAATGAAGATTACATATTCTGAAGGTTTCGAAAGCGTCTCTTCGGTGAAGGTTTCGAACTTCTACCGAGAGGTTCAGCCACATATTTTATTAACTAAATGTTGTGGAATTAAGGGTATTTCTTGATTATGTATTACGTGATCCAGCTTTATTGACGCATAAATTATCTTATCCTTCCCATTCATTGAATATTGGAAAAGCGAAGGCGTTCTTATTTCACTATAACTAGATTAATTTATCAAGGGAACCACATTACATCTGGAAGAAAGCCTTGATTGATCAGTATTTATGGAGTCAATCGAAAAATTTTATAATCCCGTAAAATGGAAACGGAATCTGTATCACTCCATTAAAACCATTCTGTCTAAACTTCATGGATCACACGGGGTACCATAAAACAACTACGTTACACCTCTCGATTTTATGAGCGAATGAAACGATTCTCCATATTTCAGCGTCCTAAAACTATAGAAATGAATTCTTCGCGCAAGAAAGGCAAAATTACAAGTGCCGCCGAAAAGAAAAATCACGCAGCTTCTGGCACGAGAAATGCAATTTTGCTCATTCGCGTGGAAGACACCCGACGGACTGCACAGTCGGTTTCTCTCTCCCTCTCCGTGGCTATTCATTCAATTCAGCTCTCACGCCTCCGCAATCTCCAATACGTCGTCCACCCCCAATATAACTCCTCGCGGTGCCGCAATGCAAAGTTGCAAAACGGCAGGGCGTCCTCCCATTACCAGCTCTAAGTCGTGTAAAGTCGTTTTTCCCACAAAAGGGTGGATCGGAAGGCATTGGAAATGGGAGATCGGGTGATCGGACCGAGATGGTGAAGGGGTGGCGGAGAGGGAGCACCGAGGGAGGAGAGAGAAAGAGAGAGAGGCGCTCGTCTTACTCGAGACATTTCCATTTGAAACACGCCTTCTCACAGCATCCACGCCTGCCCTCAGTTCGACGCAACGATGACTGGATGAAGAGAGCGCCGTTAGTTGTTCCTAGGCGGTTAGGCAATTACTCGTAACACTCACGGCCATTTCGTTTCCCTCTCACGGCAACGTTTGAAACACGAGACTGATTGGTCTGAATCGTAAAGGAGATCTCAAAGTGGAATTATAAGGTGCATCATCTCGGCCAAGCAATTGAAGGTTTAGTAGTCGAAGCGGCGCCCGTACAATGGTGGCACACGAGCCATATAATGCATTTTTTGGTGCCAGATAGAAAATGTGTTTTTGCTCCGACCAACTCAATGATTTAAATAAAGTAAGATTCACTCCTATCACACAAAACAAAAAAAATGATTTCTTTTGAGCTGGAAAATGAGACGTTACGTGGAAAATACAAAAGTTTATCGCAAAAAGTGGCTGGATTTCATTATTCCTGGGTAGGAAAAGAAATTGCCATCGATGATTTGGACCCTACAATAGTGTTGCATGAGGAAAATACGAGCTAAGGTACATGCACGTGCGATGGTAGATCATGCTTGAAGACGGTCTGAAGAAAAGGTCCGGGCTGCCGCTCATTTTCCCTCAGCTTCCTGATTACATTAATATGTTAAGACCTGTATTATTTCTACCATCTAATATCATGTACCAAAATAATTTCACGTGCATTCGGCACTCGCTAATCAAGCTAATATGAATTGTCAAAGTGGAAAAGTTATTTTTGGGAATATGATTGTGATTTAGTGGAAGAAACGTAAGGCGAAACTTAAAAAAAGTAACGAAATTAATGAAAAACTTTGTTTATCCTCATAATGATTCATTGTTATAAACCAAGTATCTTCTCGGATCTTTAGGTAGCTGAAGGTCCGCGAATACTGATGATGACTGAAAAATTCCAAAAATGAATCTCGTATAAATTTCTTCTGTTAAAAGGAATAATATGGAGCAAA
The DNA here is from genome assembly GCA_037158775.1 of Hetaerina titia. Classification (NCBI taxonomy): domain Eukaryota; kingdom Metazoa; phylum Arthropoda; class Insecta; order Odonata; family Calopterygidae; genus Hetaerina; species Hetaerina titia. The sequence goes on from CM073768.1 coordinate 128,875,643, forward strand.
GATTTTTTTAACCGAAAGTTATTATTTTTCCTTACGTACACAAAATTAATAATGTAGAGAAACAATTAATATCCCAAAATTGGCAAATAAATATTAAAACTCTATGGGGGTGATACTTTTAAAATTGAAAAAAAAATTCAATACAATAAAATTCAATACAAATAAAATGGAAAATTGAGTTACATTTGAAAATAATTAATTTTTCAAAATAGTAATTTGTACACTGCAAAGCACTCTGCAGTAGATAATTTTATACTCATCTCAAAACCGGTATTCAAAATTAGTGAGGGGCATGTAAGGAGTTTATCTAAGGAAGGGGTTATGATTCCCATATTCCCCCTGGGATAGACTCCCGTTTCACGACAAAAAACGAAAACACTTAAGGTCAGTTGGGCACTATTTAAACTTTCATTTGAAATGGGTTCTTGAAAATTGCAAAAAAATAAACGAATAAGAATTCCGATGGTAGAAAATTGTTTTGCCCTGTGAAAGACTTTAAGGTAAATTTACAGTAAAAACTTGAGACGAAATTATAACGAGGAGCTCCAAACAAAATAATAAATTTATATTTCATACGTGAAGCACAAAGTCCATAATATTTTACTCTAATCAATAAAAATCCACGTTATTCACGCATTTTACAAAATGTATGAAGATTTACGTAATAAATGGGCGAGATTAATGCCTAATTGTCCTCAGCTAACATTATTAGGCGCACTGATTCAGTCTTTCTTTTATGTGTGTATTTATAAAAGTCAAATATATAGTATGTCAGACGATTTGAACGACGACTCGATTGAAAATGGATAAAGAAGTCCAAGTGTAAATATCAACTTTTCACGAGGAAAGGACTCCCCATTTGACATCCATAAAGAAAGAAACTGAATTCAAATACCACAATCAAGTGTGTTAAGTACGCACCATTGAATTAAAAATACTTCCCACAAACACAATAGGTCAGATTCAGCGGGTTGTTTTATTATAATTTCCAGGCTCAACAGTGCTTCACTCACATTTTATTTTGAGTGTACTTCGTTTGAAATGAAAAGTGAGTCGTCCAGCTTATTCCCAGTTGACTCCATATGAACTGGCAGCAGAGCAGCTTGGATTTCACGGTAACACAGACCCTTGTATTTAAATCTAATATGATTATATTTTCCATGTTATTTGAGAAAATTTATATCCATTCCTCTATATCTTCAAGTCTCAGATGCTTTTTCATGCTTTTCATGGCGATGAGAACATCACCTAGCATCCAAGAGAGGAAGCCGCCCGCTGTATCATAGGTAATGCAAGGCATCGCGATTTTCAGGTTCTCCAAGAAGTTTTTGAAGCTCACGATGTCCAAACACTAGCAAAATCACACATAAATATGAAATATCTCAACCTAACAACTGTAACGATATTACGGTATTTTTTCCACAGAATGCATGTTCACGATAGTTATCCTCAAACGAATGACATCATTTTAAAAACCGATAAATTAACTGAATAAAATGCTAGTCACATAGGTATACTTCATTTGCGCTGAGTGAAGGGATAAATTTTGGGCTACGTTTACCATTTTAAATAAATAAGTACAAGCCAGGGTATGCCATAATTAACCTATTTTCGGCAATAATCGGTTAATCCGTGAAATTTCAGGAAACCATCATTAACATCATTATAATCATAGTAATATATCTGGCCCGAAATGCCGAACGACCTTGAATTTCACCACAATCTTTATCTGACTTTTCTGCCTTTTTTTTAAATAAACTAATACATAATAAAATTGAAATTAGGTCAAATGTAACAAATGCTAATATTTGTGGATGATTGACGCCCTTTGAACGTTTTAAATAAAAACCATATTAAGCTTCAGAGTACACTTAGAAAATAGTGAAAGCTGAGTATAACCGCGGAATAAGTTCCAGATAATATTTCATAATTGACGAATATGGAGGCGAATATTTCTTACTTTTTGTCAAGGTTTAATTATCTATCCATGAGATTTAGCATTTGATTAAAACTTTGTGATTCATAAAAATGCATATTAGTTACTTACTATAAAATGTAATTTCAGCATTTATTCTTTATGGCTTTTTCGCAATACATATATATATATAAGATGGATTGTCCAAAGAGAGTTTGGAGAACGCATATGCATGTGTGATTTCATATATACCTCATTTTTCTCAAACGGTGTGACAAGTCACAGTATGTAAAACCTTTTGAATCAAATCAAGAGCAAGAACTCAACCAAGGTGAAGAAGGTGATCATTCATCATGGGTAACTACTCAACAGTTTTGCCCAGTCAATTCGTAATATTTATATGATACCCGAAATAAGTGATTATTCAACAGGTTTCAACCGCGTGATTTAAGGAGGTTTTCATCGCATGCACATAACTATCACAGCTTTCCACCAATTCTCTTTACATATTTATATTTAATTCAAGCATTAAATAATAATATTACAAATTCATTACACAAAAGCATTATTTTAAAGAATGAGTACTGATATATGGTATAATCTTAGTAGGATATTAAACTCATTTAAATATTTCTTTGAATGGTGTATTCCATCACCATCAAATTTACGAGCAAAGCGGAATAGTTTGAATATAAAAAGATTCAATCCAAAGAGAAGCGTGTTCATATCAAATTATATATTTTCAAATAATTCTTCTTAAGGTGCATGTTTTCCAAAGTTATTTAAAAAACTCAGGCACCATGAGTTCTAGAATTTCATGACTAGTTCATCGGTAATATTAAATGAAGGGAAGAATATTGAACGATTTTTAGAGTAATAGCTCAAAATTATATGAAGTAAGGGTCATTTGGTCCATCTGTGGGAATACATAGAGATATATTTTAACGGAGGGGGGGAGGAATGTGACAGAGAGACAGCAACTGATGAGCTGTAGGTCAGACACAAATGTGGTTCCTCTTCCTCGCTACAAATTAGAGTGATTATCATCTGAGACTCGAAAAGAGGTCGATATATATTTATTATAAAATTTGGAGTTTTGCATCCTAGAGTTGATAATCAAAGTCCCAAGATCCGGCCTTTCCCCTTCTCCTATAACGCTATTGAATCATTCAACAACTTGCACTAAACAAAAAATACCGGGACCGTAAACGTCCGTTTACGGTCCCGGTATTTTTTGTTTACATTGATTCACGACCGTATCTACGTTCCTGGTATATTTGAACTTGCACTAGTTTTATCTACAATTATGAGTAAAACGCAACATTATAAGCAATATCTTCAAATTTTCACTGAGTCTCTGAGAATTTTCCAAGTATTCCTACGTCTATTGTGGCATTTAAGCCAAGTGTTCATTATGATTTAACCCTTTCTCCTTCAGGACTCAAAACTTTCACCCCACAGTCATTCCTACTTTCTCAACCATATTTTCCTACCTCACTCTCATTTTTCCCTTCGCACACCGCCTCATTTCAACCCCTAATTCTTATTAAATGTGTCCTTCCAGAGAAAACTGCAATTATTTTCTATAATGTATCATACACCCTACCTACTTCTTCCTTAGATTTATTGTCGGTATGTAAACTTGAATAATGACCAGGTTTGTTGGTCTATCTTTACCTCAGCTAACAATATTCTTTCACTCACCTCTCCTATGTTCACAAGGCTTTTTTGTCACTTTCCATTCAACACACTACTACCACCTCTCGCTTAATCACTTCCCCTTTGTTGTACATTTCCCTCCATTATACCTCGCTTTTCTTCCATCTAACCGTGAATAACTTTTCTATATTTCCCTTCTCCACCTCCCACTTTATATTTTTTGATTTCCTTGTCCTCAACATCGTCCTTATATTCCAAGTCCCCATTTTAACTGGTTTGGTTTTCTCTTTTACCTTCTTTGGCTGCAGTTTGACGATTTCGTATTGCAAATTATTTCGTTATGTTATAGTTAGGTGCAGATTTAGGAATAGGGTAATTGATTCACACAGTTTCTCAGAAGCTATTGTGGATTAAAATCATAGTTTACAACTAATGGAGTTTAATGTCGAATCTAGGAGGGTAAAACTAGAAAGAAGAATGAGGAAATGCTTTGTAGAAGCATTAAATGGGACGAAAGGTAAGGATCAACAGGATGCAGTGGAATAATTGAAGAGTGGGGACAGGAAGACCGTTGAAGTGGAAGAAAGATGGGAACATCTCAAAAAGTGATATCAAAAACCACAATTAAACTATATGGACAGTCAATAGGACAATTATAAGAAAATATATGATATAATTAAGATTATGGACAGAAGGAAATGGAAGAATGTAAACAGAATTAGGAAGAATTATGTTCAAGTAGTTGACTTATCAAATTGGCGAAAAACGAACAAGGTGTAAACGCAAGGTAGGTGAAGCAGTGGAACGATGCAGCGAATTTATAGAGGAGGGTAAAGCGAAGAGAAGAAATGGGTACAGCGTAGAGAAGGTTGCAGCACTATCAGTAGTAAAGGGAAATCCGTACATACTGTTGAATACAAGGCAGGAATATTATAATTTGACAAAAGAAAGACTCAAGAGCAAAACATACAGGATATATTGATAAAGATATTACATCAGCAAGCTTAGACATAGAACGATGACGTAGAAAACGGTTACTTAGGTCAAAGCATACTTGATTGCAAGATAGAAATGCCATTGAGAGACTTGAAATCATATAAGGCAGTGAAGAAAGATTATCTCCTCAGAACTACTAAAGAGTCGAGACAAGCGTGGAAGGATGAATTTTTATTCATTAATTCGCAGCATTTGTGAAGGAGAATTTGGCCGGAAGATCAGGACAGGTCAGCGTTATTTCCTATTCTAAAAAAGAGATAGGTAGCCATATGTGAAGACTAGAGAAGAATAAGTTAGATTTGCACGCAGGGAAGGTGGAACTTCGAATCTTCAATAAAAGGTGGAAAAGAGCGCAACATTATTACTTAGGGGATGATCAGTTTGAATTTAGGAAGGGCGTAGGTAGTTGTTCCGAGCATTTTGATCCAAAATACTCGGAAAACGTTTGGACCAAAATGGTCAAAGTAGTAGGGACATAAAAAGAGTTGTGTTAGGCAAAGAAGCTTTCACAAGGAGGAGGGTAACGTACGTTATTAATGGTATCCTTTGAGCAAGGGCGCTAAGAAAAGACTCCTTAAAACTTTGATATGGATCATGGATTAGTACGGCGCGAATGTATGACCGGTGAAACAAGAATAAAGGCGTTGTTTGGAGGTTTTTTAGTGTAAACATGGAGAAGGATGGGTATATGAAATGGTTAGAAATGAAAATCAAGGAAATATTAGGTATGGTGAATAAGGGTGGAGAAAGTGTTGTTGGGAAAAATCCAAAGGAAGCTGGAGATTTTGATTCAGAGTACATTGATTGCTATGGAATGTTGAAGATTGTGATAGAGGGCAGAACGCTGGATACACGAATAAGGGATAGAAAAGGAATGCACACGTTAGACGGAATGAAGGTCGTAGAATGTATACCGAAATGGAGAGCGGTTTATCCAGTGTGAGTTCCGGCGGTCGAAAAGGAAATCTAAGAACTAATACTGGAACAGGAAGGAACTACAGCTACAACTAACTATGGTAGCTATTTTTAAGATATGGTAACTATGTATAAGAGCTGAGGATATGATACAAGAGTAACTTGGGCCCTCTTCATTTAATACGGTTAGAAACCTGACAATAGAACAAGTCTGGTTTGTTTTACAATCAACAGTACCTAATTTGGAATAGGTAGCACAATGATAAATAATATAATTTTCACTCCTAGACCAAGTTAGTGACTAGGGCTGTAGAAAATAAATGGTAGAGATATGAATGAAGGGCAATGTTTACTATTTTAGCTTATTCTTTCGTAACGGGATCAAATTTTTAACATAATATTCGATAAATTACGCAGAGCTCTGCATGTGCACATCATCCGATACCTTAGCAGGAATTGTATCCCAGCCATCGGATCAATAGGTTATTTCACCTATCTCATAGGTTACTTAGCCTTATGCAACATATTTTGTAGTTTCGTGGTGATAATCACAACCTTTGTGAGATGCACTCGCCCATATCATTGGAAAGCATTTTTGTTATTATCAAGAATTGAGAATGGACAATTGAAATATTTCACTCTTCCAGAAAAACATTTAACTTAATGACCAAATTTCTCCTACCAAAACAGACAGAACCGGCATCTCTATATTTAATATCATAACAGTACTTTTGCACTCATTTCGACGGCCTTTACACAGCCTCGAGTCGGAATACTACTAAAAAGATCCATAGGATGCAAAAGCAGAGACCTCGGCGATGGCAGGTAGACAGATTTTCATTAGGTTTCAACTTTCGAAGGCAGGTGTTGACTGGCTGTATGAATTTGAAGAGTGGCTGAGAATGTGAGTGGGCCTGTAGTAAGCGAAAGGGGGAACTTGCAAATCGTGCTCTCGCGATGTGGAAGCGAGATGGGTGCGGACTGGAACGAGGAGGTGAACCCATTTCTAGTAACCTCGCGGATCCCATCTCCGACAGTCGAAATACGATAACCACCCCACTCGAGGGCAGAATTACTCATGAGGAAGGGATGTACTTGCTCCTTAATCAAGCAAATTGTTATTTGAAGTAAGAGGTGGGATCTCGGATATCTTGGAAATTTTTTTCTTTATTCATCATCCACTTTTTACGATCGTCGGCGAAGCAGAGAGTTCCGGAAATTATTTCGCTCCCGCATGTGGATACCTTTTTCTTTAAAGTCGTCCTTGAGAGATAACATTACATCCTGATGCTCCGCGAAACGCCAAAGGATACGCGATCAAGGCGTACGACGTCGCTTCATCTGATGGCCTCGGCTCTATGAAGACATAAACTTGGCGGAAGGGATCGTTTCTCGACATGCCAGCGTCAACGAAGATGTCACTTTCAGTATTTTCAAAGAAACGACATTCACCATTCATACGAGATGCTGTCAACGGCAAAAAAAAACACTTTCGTGATTCGAACTGTTTTCCCTAATAAAGAATAATCGCTATACCCTTGCTGATGGTGGTATTTTACCCAACAAATTATGCAAAATTACGATTCCTGGAACGTAGATATTTTATATTTCCCTGCCTAAATAAACGAACACTTGTTCAAATGAATAATAAAAATAATACTTCATAACACACCTTACACATAAAACTAGTTTAATATCTCCTAATACATATGTATTGCAACAAGTATAAAAATCGCATATTATGACAATCGTATCATTCACAAAAATAAATACGACCCTAAAATGCAGTACTCAACTATTAAACGACAAACCAAAATGATTGTTTGATTAATTTTCTTCGATTAATTAATCACCTTAGGAGCAAAGTAAACAAATTGTGATTAGCTGTATAACTCAGAATATTTCTTATTTGAATAACATCTATGTCGATCACGTATCTCCGCAAAATTGACTATTTTGTGTCTGCGAGGATTCGTGACATACTAGTATTTTTGATTTCTTGACAAAATGTTAATATAATAATTATTATTATTATGACAAACTATAGTAAATAAACATTAAAATAAGTACTAACCAGATATATTTCTACTAAAACCAAAATGAGTACAACACTTTTGGTTGATAATTAATGGCTATAGTTTTTCCTTTTTTATAGTTTTTGAGTTGTGATTGATTTCATAATGTAAAGCCTTAGGACTTCTTTTATATGAAAGAAAATTATATTCTGTTGGTGGTGGAGTGTACTTTACATTTTACCATATAATATCATGAATTTAAATTTCATTAGTGAACCATTTTTTAATATTTTATAATCTTTGGATAGGATTAATCAATTATTAAAATGTGATGAAAGTGCAATACCATCATTGAAATAATTATCGCTCGTTATTGAGCTCTGAGCATGTGAGAATACATTAAATCGTAATTCAAACCCTCATGCTTTCTTGTTATTCTTTGAAGGATCACTGCAGTATTTTTAACGGTTGAAGAAATGTGACTAAGCAAGTTTCGCAGTTCTTCACCTTACCCTTACGTTAAATGTTTCGTAACATTGGCATTACTTATAAATACAAATATTTCTTACTTTTATTACTTTTTCTATTGCCGAGGGAGATACACTTTCGGTGCTGGTCAATGAAAATGGGAAGAAATCAATTCGCTTTTTTCCTCTATGCTTTTCTTGGTAGTATCGTTCATGAAGCCTGGAATAGCTACTGAAAAACACGATAGACCGCTTTGAAATAACCAAATTCACACCTGCATTATGAGTTAAATTTTAAAATTATAAAATAATCCAACTCATTTTTTAATTAGTTTAAATTAACAGCGTTAATTTAGTTTCGGTAATCTTCGTAATATTGGGAATAAAACGCACATTTCCTTTTTTATTCTGATTTCTGGTAATCCAGAGGATGAAAGATATTCTTTTTTTTTGTACTCTGCAGTCATGAGAGTGGAGCCCTTGAGTAGACAAAAGGTTATTACAGCTGAGCTTTTAATATGGGGTAACCGCACTCACTTCCAATGATGCACATATGAATATACGAGAAAAATTAAAATATCTTTTGTATGCATTCTAACTTTCCGAGTTGTAAATAATTTAAATTTACTTTGTACTTGAAACCCTTTGTTACAAAAAGGATACGTATCAAAAAGGTATGCATTAACGTGTGTGTGTAAATTTGTAAATAAGACCGAAAACACCAGAGTTTAAAATATTTACACTCTGAGAATATTGTTTATTAAGTTGGCGATAATTGGAACAGAGGTGTGACTGTACGATAATCCTTTTACCGCGTTATCGCTTAAGCTACCCGTAACTCGTTTTTTTAAAGCAAAGTTTACGATCATGGATCCTGAAACCGAGCGTCAATGAATCGAGCAAGTGCCAGTATTCACTTCATGCTCGTCTGCATCGCGTGAAAGTTAAAGGATGTTTACAGCATTTTCGCTATCCGTTGCATAAATAATGATAAAGCGAGTTATAAAGATTTGTGACCGTTCCTCCGAAGAGAAGGAAGTTGTGTAAATAAGGCATCGACGTCAATATTATCTTCACAGAATGCATAAGGATTATTTACAGCCCAATATTCGATATTGTCATTCGTGTTGGAAAGGCTTTCTAAATAGCGATTACGATACCTGCACTGAAGTACTAACTGATTACGTATTACTGAGGTAAAACTGGTCCACACCTAAGTTATAAAAGTCGGAAATTATCCGAATATTACTTCCTTCTTTCGATGAATTAAAAACTAGAACATAGTTAATAATTTGAACCGTACAGTCTGTCGCATAAGAAGAATATTCTGTCTTACCTAAAATTTCCATGATTGCAATGTGTGCACACATAAAAATCCTTCCTCGTTTTACTAATTAGTAAAATTATTTTGCGCAATGAATTGCAATAGAGATAATACTTGTAATAATTCAGTAATATATGGGCGCTTTTAGGAATAAAATAAAACATCAATTATCAGGCAAATTACTTTTGTCACTAATGTCTGATTAATGACACTTTGAATTTGAATAATTATTTAGAATGAACTTCCTCCGAAAAAATAAAATTAGAGATCAAAATTGGCCTCTAAACTACTCGAACACCTAAACTTTACGTGCCTAACCTGATAATTTATCGATGTTGCCTTGAACTAATTTACAAATTAAATATCGACCAAAAATAAGATATTGAGTTATAAATAATGAAATATTACATCCATGAAGTACTTAAGTAGATTAGTCAGTGGAGTACATTCAAGGAAGTCGTTACCGGAGATCTGTTGCATAAAACGTAAACCATAGCCTTGTGTCTAGCATAAGTGTTAAGACGAAGACCATCTGTTGCATCACCCTCGCATAAATCTTGGCGAGCCATAACTTCTCCCCCACACGCGCTCCGTGGACCATTTCCCCCCCGTGCCCATTACGCCCACCGTCTGCTCCTCTCCTGCTGACTTATTTCCCAACCAGCGGCGAACCCAGAATAAAAGCACACACGTTCCCATACGCCTACAAATGAGTGGCCAAAGCGATGGGGGTGCTAATGTCTCCTTAACTCTTTGTATCACGTTTGGGTTTAAATATACATTTATTCATCGCTCCGCACATGCATGAATGCTCTCCAAATGCAAACTCGGGCACCTTCAGCGTCTTTGTCCCTTATTGTGAGGCATCGTACTTCACGGGTTTATCTAGGTTTTCCATCAGAACTTGTGAGTTATTCGGGACTCGTATTTTAAAATTTCCTGAATGTTCCGGCCACTTCTCTTTTTGAGGAGTAAAAAAAATTGCTTTCTAATGTTCGCGCACATTACGACGAAATTTTAACAAAAAAATTGATCAATTTTGAATTGCTTATTGAAATTTAATGAATTCATTGCAGTCAAGATTTTTTCCAAGACTAACGATGTTAATCGCCAAACGTGACGAAAAAATTTGATTTCGAGATCTAAATCTGTTTTACTCAAGCAAGAAAAATGCTGTATTGCAATGAAAATCTCTTACTAGCACGTTTTACGAGGTAAGACTACGGACGTTGCTCCATTGATTTCCATTCAAATTTATTATTATTTAATTAAAAATTTGAGTGGCAGGAATGAAAAACAGAAAACACAAAATATATATGATTCATGTGTCTTTTATATTATATGCATGTAATTACACGTAATTATTACTGTGCATGCGCGTCTTTGTAGCCTCTTAGTCATGTGCCCCTGTATTAAATTTTTATCTTCTGTCTGCCATTTGTCTAGTCAATATATTACTCAGCTTAACCAAATAACAAGGATTATTACCATTGTGCATATAATGTTATGGCAGTGGAGTTTTGGTAATTTAATTATACCTTAAACCTCTGAGTTCAAGTTTATCATTAATTATTACGTTATCTTTATTCATTCCATTAACATTTAGAATCGCAGATTCGAATTGAACAACAATAGCGAAGTTATAGTTAAGTATGATTATTTTAAGCATGTCAATTATTAGCGTAGTAATGCGAACGTATGAGTCACGCAATGCCAGCGGTTTCTCTCGTATGTCTTTTATTAAGTTGAATTGGCAGTTGATAAAAGTCCAAAGATTCATTTCTAAATACTAAGAACTATTAGATTGACATTTGAAAATTTAATATCCTTCCCTGAAATCTGAAATGCACCAATTTTAAATTTAACTAATATGTTCAAAAGTCGAACCCTTGATTTCTTTTCTTTACTTATAGCGTTATTATTACACCATCTTTAGTAGAATCACGTTGTATTTAGGTTTCAAATATAGCATAAATAAAAGTTATTGGCTAAATCTAAACAAAGAAGTTTTAGTTTCAATTCTTAGTAATGGAAGCACAGTGAATTAGACCGCTAGTCAGTCTGCCAATGTGAGTACTTTTCCGTCATCCTTCATCTAACCATAGTTTTTCCTAGAAACACGAGGAAGACAGTGCAGGGTAGCTCACTTATTTATTTATTATGTAATCTACCGGTTAAGGTAGGTTTTTGGATGGACACAACTATCAAATACACATTTTGTAACTCCAAACAAAACCCAATCCAGCGAACTACTCTACATCAGGTCCCTCTTCATTTCTGTGTACTTCTTTCATCCCTTCATCCCGTCCAACATCCCTATCCTGTTCCTGCTCTTTCCTCGCTTGCCCAACATTCTCCCTTCTATTACCTTCTTCAACATTCCGCTACCGCGCCATACACCCTTCATCCATTTTTCCTGCCTCCATAGGATTTCTCTCAACAAACCCCTCTCCTCACCCACCATCTCCGTAGCTCACTTATTCCACAAAAAACGTAATGGGGTGAAACAAGTATTTTCAGAATATATTCATCTTGGACTTGATATTCCTTAGTTTTGCTGACATTACGAAAAGTTTTATTGCTCATGGTTGAAGGAATATCCCTCATAAAACAAAGTGTCACTGTTTTACAATAATCCAGTCAAAATTTAACTTACATTTATCCTGTCGGTAGCAACAAAACAATTATTAGATTACATTGTCACCAGATGGCAATCAAAAAGCTCCAATTATGGATTGGATTTCGCAACTGGTGCCCTTTTGATGTTTTATCACTTTTAATGAGGAAGAAGGAAACAACCAGTTCATCTTACACTAAAACAAAATCTTTTCCATAAAATCTATTCTGAATTCTAAAAATGACTTGCATTCAGGTATTGTACCAATTATAGCGGATAGTTTCGCAGTTAATCAAATTAAATTCTGATTACCACCCACGAAACGATATGAAAATATCATAAGAAATTATTTCATATTATGGAGTGGATGTATTACATCAAACTCATTAGAGTGGACAATTTAGCAAGCCTAGTCGTCTAGCCTACAACTACCTTTTTCATATAATCTATTATTATATGATTATTGTTTTCTCTTCTAATATAATGTGGTGGTCAGGGGTAAAAAATTGGACTGTTGACCGGAGGGCCCAGAAACGATTCCCGGGCACGCCTTTCTGTACACCTCAGCTTCACCCATGTTGTGTGATTTTTCGGGTACCAGAACTTCCTGGGAAACCATATCTAGCACAGGAGAAGGAACTGGCCCCCCTACCTTGATGTATAAATTTCACACGCCGTTTGACATAGTATTGGGTGCACTCTGCCATCAGCTACAAACCAACCTTTGGGTTAGGTTTTTTAATATAATTGATTCCCTACGCATAAAAAACTATCCTACCTATAACTTTGATAATGTTTCTTATTATTTTATGCAATTAAGGTAAGTGTTCAGCAAGAACAGTAAGTAAAAGGACAGTAATGCATATATTTTTGCCTAATTACTACAGTTGGAGACTTTAATGATTGATGGTAGACATAATATAAAATGTCGTTTAGATTAAAAAATATTTATATCTAAGACATGAACTAATGTCTCAAAAGATCCAAATAAATAACAAAGAACGCCGACTACACTAGTAATAATATTAGCAGTTGTCTAGCAACTTAGGATAGACTTTTGATCGAACCAGATACTGCACACTACTGGTACACCAGAGCCAAAGTAATATGGCACAGTATACCCCTAAACCCCAACCTACATATTATAGTACAATGACTCATTCTTTAGCCTTGCATATTTTCTATCTCCCTTAATTTCATCCAAAATATCTATTCTTTTCTTTCTTCTACCGGACTGTCTCAGAATTCTCCTCTCCTTCACCGTCTTCAGCATCCCATCGTCTCTCAATATCACCAGCATCCAATTACCCTGCCTCGTTCCAGTTTCTCCCAACAACCGTCCCTCTTCTCCTACCATGCCTAGAACTTCATCGATTGTTTTCCTTTCCGCCCATCTTATTTTCTCCATTCTTCACCACACCCATTTCTCCAAATCGACGCCCGATATTAAAGTATTCTTTAGTCATTTGTGTAAATTATTATTTAGGTGACTACCATCAACTCCTGCATAAATATGAACGCTTAATTATTAAACTAAATTGTTATTGTGCTCCAATACCCTCTCCCGAAAAAATGTCTCAATTGGTATAAACGATTCAACCAGTTCTAGAATATTACTCCACCTTTAATTTTTATTTTTACCCTCCTATTTCTTGAGATCCTCATTGCCTTAGAATGTTATGATTAATTATTATCCTAAACCTATCATTCATTAAGTAACGACGCATAAATAATAATCCATTGACTGACTGGCTTACGCTTCATTATCCGCAAACAGAACTGATTTAAAGAGGTCCCGTTCCTTCTTTCTCTCTAGCCTCCAACAATTCCCCTTGCCATTTTCACCGCATATATATATGTGTATAATATATATATATATATATATATATATATATATGTGTGTGTGTGTGTGTGTATAAATATATATACATATATACATACAAATACGTACACACCTTCAAATACGAAATCCCGCCATACGGCGAACAAATATTCATTCACACATGTACGAACATTCACAAATGTAAAAATATTTCCTTAATCGGGACTTGAACACTTGAACACTGCCCGGCAGGTGGAAGGTCCAGTGATTTGTAATCTGCTCAGATCCGCCTTCCCCACCTGTCCTGTGTTCGTCTTTTTTGTTTTCCTAACCCCTTTTTTGATATCTATTTCCTTGTGTGAAAGAATATATATGCATATAAATGATTTCTTCGAAGTAACACGGAGGTGTTAAATAAAAAAAAATATGAGTGTTCCTTTTATGTGTTCTCATGTTGTGTCGCTGTCTGAGTTATATATATATATATATATATATATATATATATATATATATATATATATATATATATATATATATATATATATATATATATATATATATATATAACTTAGACAGTAACACACAGCACGATAACACATACTAGTAAAAAGAACACTCACAATAATATCTTGATAATTTCGACGGACTCAAGCTCCGTCTTCTTCAGAAGGTAAGATATGACTGAGAAAAAGGGTACGTGGTGCAAAGAGAGTAGGGGACGAGGGAGAGGGGAAAAACAGGTAGTGGGGGAGGGGTGAAGGAGGGGTATGTGGAGGGGGAGAAAGCGGAGCGGAGAACAGGTGGTGGGAGAGGGGTGAAGGAGGAGGTTATGGAGGGGGAAAGGGAGGACAGAGGGGAGCGGACATGGAATAAGGAGGACGCGGAAATACTAGTAGTAACAAGCGACACAGAAAACTAACAATTCATCCACAGATACCACAACACCCATGACCAAGGCATCAACTCACCAAGTCATCATAAGGGCTTGACAAGTCAAAACCCAGGACAAGAATGACAAAATGTATGCGGATGAATAAATTGTCCCATCACCTCGCAAGAAACAAATCCACCTCCATCCATTCCAGCCCCACCCCCTCATTTAATGAACGACATTGAGACCCGGATGTTGATAGGCTTTACACAGCCATATAAATGCCAATTCCATTGTTTTTAATTTTATAGGGTTATCGGATGGGAAAACGGATGCTAGCACGGAAACATTGTAACAGTGGTTGAAGGGGGTGTTGTGGTGGGAGGCATGTTTTGGGATGGGAAGACCCGCGGACGGGGAAGAGGGATTACATGAGGCGCGATGATTGTTCACCCTGAGGTTTAGTGGTGTAGAGCACTGGCCTATATAAAATGCCGGGCAGAGTTTGCAAGTCAGAAGATAGATTACATTCTGAGATGTGCATGAGGAGTGGGGGAAGGGCGGGAGAGAGTTAAAAGGTGGGATGGAGAGGGGTGGAGTGGTGAAAATAGGACAAGTTTTGCATCTTGCTCGCAAGCACGGAGTGGGTGTGATTCTGGGGGTGGGAGGGGATTTGGAAAGAGGCTTGGTGGATTTGAGGAGATCTGATAGGTTGGCGGGCCGTTTGAAGGTAACAGAAGGGCATTTAGGAAGAAGGTTAGAGGAAACGTGATTTTTGACGATGGGGTACAGGCCTTTGAGGATGAATTTAAGGGACTGGATGCCAGGGAAGTAGGTGGTGCATATTGAGAGAGGGTGGGAGTCTGTGGTTGAGGGAGAATTGGGGGTGTAGGATTGTTTTAGGATTTTTTTGTGAAGGAGAGAATCTGGGTATCCCCGTTGGAGGAGGAAATGGTGAAGGTTGTTGAGGTATTTGTTGAGGGATTCGGGATGGTTACAAATGCGGTGCCCGGGGATAAAGAGGGAGTAAGGGAGAGAGCGCTTGGTGTGGTAGGGGTGGCAGCTGTTAAAATGAAGGTATTGTTGTTTGTTAGTAGGTTTAGTATGTACGGAGGTTAGAAATATGTAATTAGTTAGGGAAATATTTACATCAAGGAAAGTGATCTGTGATGATGAGATGTTGGAAGTGAAAGAAAGAGATGAGGAATCATTAAGTTGGGAGATGAAGGAATTGAGGGAGTCTATGTTATGTGGCCAGAGTAGAAAGATGTCATCAATGTACCGAAGCCACAGAAGGGGTTTTAGAGGGTAACTGGAAAGGAACTTCTCTTCCAGGACACCGAGGTGGAGGTTAGCGTATGACGGGCTGAATCTACTTCCCATGGCACAGCCCTTGATTTGGAGGTAAAATTACCCACCCATATATATATATATATATATATATATATGTATGTAAATATTATATAACTAAATATATGTAAATATTATATAGTAATTATATATATATAATTATATATATATATATAATTATATATATATATATAAACACAGTAATCAACCCGAAGGTCGGTTTAGTAGGTGATGGTAGAGCTCACCCATGTACCAAGCCCTATACGGCGTGTGAATATTCACACATCAGGGTAGGGGGGCCAGTTCCTTTCTCTGTGCCGGTTATGGTTTCCCAGGAAGATCTGGTACCCGAAAAATCAACTAGCTTGGGTGGAGCTGCAGGTGCCCAAAGTGCCTTGCCCGGGAATCGAACCCGGGACCCTCCGGTCAGTAGTCCAATGCTCTACCCACTAGACCACCGCGACCCGCAGATATATATATATATAGACCTCTCACTATAACTATATATATATATATATATATATATATATATAGTTATAGTGAGAGGTCTCGGAAAAGTAACGCGACCCACGTCAGTTATCTTCGGGCCGTTAGAGTCCGCGGATCGCTGATAGACTACACCCCTGTTCGAGGATGTGTCACAAATTCACGATGTCACTTTCCATGGAGCAATGATATGCGGTAAAAGTTCTAGTGCTAAACTTGGGAAATCGGGTTCGAAGACCATGACCATGGTTAAGGATGCTTATGCAGATGAAATCATGTCCCAAGTGACGGTTTTCTGCTGGCACAGGATGTTCTGGTAGAATAACGAGGATTTTGGCGATAAGTAATGGCCTAGACATCCATCAACAACTGAGTGCGATAAAAATGTGCAAAAAGTGACACAAATGCTCAATTCTGATTGACCCCAAGTATCAGGATGTTAGCAAAAGAGTGTAATATTCAGCAAACCACAGTGCATTACATTCTTACAGAAGATTTAGCCATGAGAATGGTTTCTACTTGGTCCCCAAGGTAATGTCGGTAGAATGGTGATAACGAACCTCCCTGTCTTACTCCACCGACTAGCATCGCCCAACACAAATAAAAGACGAACCCAAAAGGGTGGGAAAGGCGGAATCGAGCAGATTACAAGTGCAAAAATATTTTGTGAAAATCTCACGGACGTGAATAATAATGTAAATGGAATTAACACTACTAGACAAAAGCACAAAAGCACATACAATAAAATATACATAGTCCCGTTCCTTCCTCGTCTTGTGAAAGGTGCCAAGACCACCGAAAATTCGAGACCCACTGAGTTTCTCTTTTATATGTGTATGTCTTTTTGTCTATTAGTGTTAATTTCATTTATACATATATATATATATATATATATATATATTATATATTTTTTATATAACTTTTGGACGGCACAATAGAACACAGAATAAAACAGATAACACGTAAAAGAACACTCACATTGTAGATTATTTGAGCTATCGGCCTACTCCGAGGCCTTCTTCAGGTCAGAGTAGTAGGCCGAAAGCTCAAATAATCTACAATGTGAGTGTTCTTTTACGTTTTATCTGTTTTATTCTATGTTCTATTGTGCCGTCCAAAAGTTATATTGCTCTCGTGAGTGCTTTCGCATCATCGATATATATATATATATATATATATATATATATATATATATATATATATATATATATATATATATATATATATATATATACATATACATATATATCGATATCGATGGATGGATATAGACAGGGATGTTCAACGTCACCTCTTCTTTTGAATATATATATTTTTTTCAAAAGAAGAGGTGATATTGAACATCCCTGTCTTACTCCACTGACTAGCATCGCCCATCCCTACATTTTATTCTCTCTCCATGCCTATCCCGCTCCTGTTTAAGACATGCACAAATCCTGGATACGTCGTTTAACCTTCCAGTGAAATCCTGTCCTCTGCGACACATTCATGAATTCTACCTGTTTCTCTCTATCAAAACCCTTATCAAACTCAGGAATCACAAAAATCATTAAAATTCATACTGGATGTACTCAATTTATATTTCTACTAATGACTTCATTTGTGTTCTAGTATCACATAAACGTCTTCCTTTCAGAGCTCTAAGTAATCTTACCCTGAGTATTAATTTGCTTTCTTCTACTTCATTTTGTTGCTGGTACTCAAGGGTACATTTACCTCGCGAAAAATCAAACTTATATTCCTACAGTCCTCACATATTGCTGCTTTTTCCTTATTTAGAATGAGTATCAATACTAATGAAACAATTTTTAGTCCAAATGCATCCCTCTTAAATACTTCGAATGCATCCATAAAAAACTAGGAATCTCATATATCTCCAGTTTTATTCGATTCAATTTTTTTAATGTCCTTACATTTTGAAATTAAGTATTTCTAGTTATAAGCTATCATTATTGACAGAATATTCACTTTCTATGACGAACTCCCTGGCTTCAAATACATGGCTGATAATCTTTACCACATAGTTCTATGCATTCTTTTAATTTTGTAACAACCTCTTCTTCTTCGATTAACATTTCACCCGCTGCATCTGTAATTATATAAATGGAGTTTCCCTTCTTACATTCTGACAGTTACTTCATCTTTAGTGCATAGCGCAACCATTTCGTCCTTCTTTCTTCTCTCGTAAGTCTTCATATTTCCGCAGGACAATTTTCCATTGTTTCGTCCTCCACCTCATTTATTTCCTGCATAAGATTTCCCTATGATTCTTCTAGTTCACCAATCCCCTTATCCTTGGTTAGTATTTTATCAACTTCACCGAGATAATCCTTCACTTTCTTTTTCAAATAAAACAGTTTCTGGCGTAACTTGGTGGAAAATCATCATACTGACTTTTAATAATCAAACCACTTTACTTTTCCACATAAACTTTTGGAAAAATAAAGTGGTTTGATTATTAATTTTCATTTTCAAGTTAAATATTGTACATTTCATCGTTTACACTTCTTCCATTCCTAAATCTCTTAAGTTCAAAATTACTCTTTATAAACGCTAAATGGTAACCCAAATCCGCATAACCTCCAGGGAAACTATGCAGGCAATTTCTCAATCTATACCAAACCGTAATATAATCTAAATATTATCTCCATATATCTCCAGGAACGTTTCATGTGCAACTACGTCTATTAGGGTTTTAAAACACTATTAATTATAATTAACCCATTTATTCCGCAAAACTTTAAGCGATCATTCTTTCCCGCTAAAGCTTACTCTGCTACCTCACTCCAGTTTCTTACTTCATCTACCATCACATTCCAATCCTCCATATCTATTAGTGTTTACTTCCATGCACATTCCTAATCATTTCGTTGAATGGAGCGCATATACTATCTACTTCATTCTCCCTATGACTGATTGCCGACATGTATTAATTACCAATGGATTGATCCTCCTAATATTCCTCTTAATTATAATTGGTCATCCATTTTTTCCATGCTCATATTCTATCCTGTCATATGCTATCCTATCTCAAGTCTATTTCTCTACTTGGAAATAATCTGAATGACTGCACTAAAACCACGTTCCAACAAATATGAAGTCGAAAATGCAATAAGGAGTTTTTTAACCACTATCCATAATGCAGGATTACGATCGGAAACCTCCTTCTCTAACCAAAACTCTTAATAATTTATCTTAAACTGTGGTTTCGTTTCAACATTAATTTGTAGTCGAAGTAATTCTTCCTTTAGTGCTCTAACTTCCTCAATATCTACAAACGGATTTATCATCTAGCCTGGAATTTCCAACAAAAGATGATTCTCAAATTGCTGCGTCATATTTTTATGCAAGGTGGCTAAATGGTAACAAAAGACTCTCAAATCATCATCATCCATACCAGCTTGCTCTTCTAGCTGCAGGCAGGCATGGAAGTAATTAAGCTCGCGGCGACCTATGTTACGCTTAAATAAAATCACAGTAACCACAGATTTTCCCTTTATAAGGTTAATGTAATTTCCCTGCGAATTTAAATTAATTTTATTGAACTTTCCAAATAGTTCAGCTAAAAATGCAACGTCATTCCTAATCTCTTTAAGTTGTCGCTGAGAAAAACATCTTTCTCCTCAAAAAACTGCACGACAGTGTGAACAAGATTATAGAAGCGCCTTATATGAGTCGTATAATTGTCTTTTGATAGTCAAAGAACTTTCATGAGAATTAACAAACGTTTATAATCTCCATCGTTCTCATCACACAACTCTCGAATGACTCGATCATTAAGAGAGTGGGGTTTGATTTTGTTAACCGCAGTAATTACAGTGTTTAAGGACCGTCTATCGCACCAGCAGGTATTTTAGATGCTCTACGATACAAAATAGTGACTCCACATTAGTGCCAGTTTCTAATTGCCATTGCAAACAACAACTCTTGAAGTAGATTTTTATACTTAATAATGCGTACGTAAGTCAGAACACGGATTCATTCCTGGCAGAGTTGACTCGTCCAACTGTAATGGAAATTCTGTTGTTCTGCTGCACAATGTTTCTTCCACATTTTCAGCCATTTAATCTATTTGTCGTTGAACTCAAGTGTTGCTTATGGGAATAATTTTTATTTTACAGGGTGCGTTCCAAAGGCAATGTAATTGAATTTCCCGCGCCTCTCCTATTGATCGGAGTGGGATCGAACCACTTGGTAGGTGAGGGAACGCTACGCTTTGCCGAGAAACCGGTCTCAGTGCTCTCCAAGCTGTGGAAGTGGCAGAACGTTAGTTATTATAAACTTCAGCGAGCCGAAAAAAATTGAATCGAGAATCAAGCGGAAATTTCAAGTGAACTTTTGCAACGTGTTGAAAATGAACCTGATTATTTGGATATCGTCATCACTGGTGATGAAACCTGGGCTTTTGTTTTTCACTCAGAAGCAAAACACCAAAGCTCCCAATCTCAGAAAGGAGTGGTCCATAAGGAGTTTGTTCCTTAAGGATAGACAGTTAATGCTGCCTACTACGAGGATGTGCTGAAAAGACACCGAAAAAGGGTCATCAGGACGAGAAAAGACATCTACGCTACCTGGCAACTCCATCACGACGAGCCTTGCCACAACGCGCTAAGAGTCCGCGAGTACACGGCCAAATAACAGGTGCCAAAGCTGCCCCTCCCCCTATAGTTCTGACGTCGCCCCAGCAGACTTCTTTTTGTTCCCTCGGATTAAGGCAGCCCTGAAAGGAACCCGTTTTTCGTCCATAGAATAGATCCAATCAGCCGTGCCGACGACCTTGCGAGAGGTGCCCGAAGACGCCTTCCAAGGCGCATACCGGTCATGGCAGAGTCGCTGTAAAAAATGTGTACCGCCCCAAGGAGATTACTTTGAAGAATTTAAGTGTTTGTGCAAATTTTTTCAATAAATTACTTTAAAAAAATAATTGCATTGCTTTCGTAACGCACCCTGAACATCCTCGAAATACCATTAGAAAATTCAGCACTGTTGGAGAAAAAGTACACACGTTACTAGCAGTTGGAATTTTTGAAGCGGTACTATCCAATGCTTTGTTTATTTTCTTTCACCCCCCTCTTTCTCTGCATTACTGGTATGCTCCTTTTCTCTTTCTTTCCTTCAAACCGTCAATCATTCTCATACCGAGATGAGCTGGCACATCAGACCAAGTGGGACCATTGGCTGAGCCCCCCTCCACCAACACAAGCGTCCACTGAAAGCCGAGGAATGCTCGCGCATGCCTTTTACATTGTCCGTAATCCTCAAACACATGTGATTAGCATAATTTCGCCGACTCCTCCCGGTTCCCTCAACTTCCTTCTGTCGTGCTTTGGGAGCGCTCGACGCCAAGCCTTGTTATTACTTTCACGTGGATATTCCTCGTTCAAGAATGTGAAGGGATGGTTATTTTTTTTATAAGACAATTTCAGTTCTCATGTTCCATATTCCACATTTCATTTCCACCCCTCCAGGACGTGACTACTGGAGCGATACGTTCAAGGAATTCTTTCTCCTTGTCACCCAATGTGAATTTCATCTCATCCCCTTGATTCACTCCGGAAAATGCAGTTGGAGTTTGGTACGGCGTCTTCATTGGATCACACACGTTAAAATAAGAAGAAAAAAAGACTGTACTACGAAGGTGAGCCAGCGAGGCTGAGATACTTATCTTCTATTTTTTTAAGATTTCAATTTTATCAACTAAATGGCAATAATATTTCGTTCCGCTAACGCTTTAATAACTTTTCGGAAATAAAAAATACAGGAATCCACCTGAGTTGAATAAGCTCATTTTTCCAGTAATGTTGACTGTATTCCATGTAATTAAATCAATCATTCCTTCAAGTATTAAAAAATATATCCTACATGTAATCATACGAAATTTTCATGCTAGAACAACAATTTTAGCTCCAAAACAGAATAGCAATTTATTTCATTGAATGACACCATCGGTATGTAATAACATGAATGTACATGATAATAATAGTTTCATATAAAATAGGTTATATTCTATATACATTTAGGGTAATTCTTTGAACGTGAACACTTTTTAGGAACGCGACGTTACTCTGTGGAATAAAATTAAATATAAACAACTTGTGGAATCCCTCAAATACTTTGATACTCCTCAATACTTATCAATATCAATTTTCTTCCATACAAAAGAGGCGAGTAAGAGCCTAAAGAGCTCTCTAACTTGGTTGGCTTTAGGTAAGAATATTGAGCTGGTGTACTGAAGTTTAGGAAAAATTCGTTTACCTGAAGCTCGTTACAAATGCTACTATTTCTCTAATGTCTATTGCACTCAAACAATCACCACAGTTTAGGTGAGCCGATTTTGGAACAGAACGAAATGTATTTCAGATCAAGGATGATGACATAGATGTAATATTAAATTATTTTCAAGAATCATACCCACATAAAGTGAAGATTGAGATGAAAATTAGAAAAAGTAAGTCAGAAAACTCATTTGAGACGGAATTTGCATTAGAAAGTTGCCTATTTGACTACGAAATTGTGTGAATGAGTGAATTGAACGAGTGAATGAGAATCCAACTTCGCATTGATCCGTTAACTAATAATATTTTTACTCTAGTTTTCTTATATTCAGAATCATTATATTCGTTACAGTACCATATTTTAAGTAGAAATTAAAGATGAATAAATCTTCATCCGAGCATTATTAGAAAAATGAGGACGAAGGAAACCCTAACTGATACCTTGAATGATTGATGAGAGTTTATAGTTGCGAATTATGAATAATAATGCATCCACAATTCCATTGTGACCCGATAATTTATCGATAATTTAAAGAAACGCAATTAACTGAAAGGAGACGACTAAATTCGTGACGAGTCGTTAATTTGTCATTAGCACGTGCTGGGATAATCTCTCCCGTTCCGTAGCGGGGCGGAAGGGAAGGCTGATGAATTAACTCAGAACAGAGGGCGGAAGAACGTCAGCATCCGTCGTCGAAAAACATGTAAACACGCCGTTAAAATCGTATGATAATCAATTCACGTTAGGAACGGCGATTAGAAGGACTTCCCTTACAATTCGAGACCTCGAGAGGTGCGTGGTGGATTCAGGCGCAAAGAAGACTGCTTGGATACAAGCGCGCTTAAGCTGCTGCGCTAAATGGTAGTTGGCGTTTACGGCGGTGGGGGAGGAGTGACGGCTGCTATCCGACATCCTTGCTGATATTTATATTCTCTTCAGTTAGTCCTTGTCAAAAGATATCTAAGATATTTCTTCTGAGGCTCTTTTTCACTTGGCTCAATTCTGACGCATCCCCTTGCCCTCAGCATGTAGGCACTTGTTTCTGTGGGCACACTCTTAAGCTGCCCCTCACCTACCTCATTCCCCTCATTATTCCTTCTTCCCTCTTTTTTTGCTCAAACCAACTCCTCCCCTCTTCACTTCAACGCCTATTCTTTCGCTCTTCCATAGGCACGCTCTGCATTGCTCCTCTCACTTCCTCTGCCCTCTCTAACCCTGTCATATCCATCTTCTTCTCAGTCTCCCACTGACAACTATCATCCGTAATCCTTTGTGCTTCCGCGTTATCGTCCGAAGCCACCAGCTAGCGTCTCATCTACCATTAAGACGCAGATAGAGTCTACCTCATGAATCTAGTTTGCTGGGGTAAAGCGCGCTACGGAAGCAGAGGCCTGGCATTAGAGAGTCTCGTTGACTAGGTGTTTTCCACGAATTACAGAAATATCACTGTAAACTTTTAATTAAACTACTCTAAATTCATCTAACGAACTGCTAGATTAACCTAGCATAATTACAAGGATTTATATTTCCTCAAACTAAGAAGACAGAATTGAATATTCTGAGTTTTATTTGAATCCCGAGATGTAAGCCGTGGCATTTTCAATTACGATTCCTATTCATCAAATATTATATCTCAAGTCAAATACGTTGTGAATAATCAAAATATTATTTAAATTTTCACACATCCACTTCGGATATTTTACTTTTTAATTGTCTTAGTTGTTCTTGCCTCTTTTTTATGTCAAGACTTGAAGAGATAATGTCCTTGGAAATCAAAGCAACAGCCATACTTATAAACTATACGTGACCAAGGGACCTCGCCGTAACACATTAAGTAGGTAGAAAAAAGGCAGACATTTTAACGGAAAGTAAGAATTTTCCTAATACATGAAACGTAATAATAATTTTAAAACCAATACCGTGGAATACTACAAGTAATAATGGAAACGAACTATTGATTTACTGCATACAAGCTTTCAAAGCTGGGGTACATTCCATGTGTAGCATAAAATAGACGCTTCACTCAATGCAAATAAATTAAATATTCAGTCCACAAATGTATTTTTCTGAATTTATTTCTAATTGTAACGGTTGACAAAAACATGAAACCTTGAAGTATCAGCGATACATCGTGATCATCTTCTCATAGCATCTTATCATTTATGAGATATCTACAATAGCAGAATGTATCATAGTACCTACTTCTTTTCGTTTTGATTATGAGATGTTACCCACTCATCTTTCTCCAAATGACTTTCAAACCCACAGCCGCACCAAACAAAATCACCCTTTCTCTCCGTTCTTATGGCAAATTGCCGATGAAAAAAATTTAAACACGAAGGAAACTCAAGGGGAAGGCGCTGAAACATGCCGTTTTGACCCACATACATACTATCCTCAGACGTCTTATACGTGGCAACGAACTTCGAGTGTTTTCTTCATCCGAGTTATTTAAATTGTCGTGCATAATAATGATGAATGTAGCCGTGAATCAAATATGAAATATAACACTGACTTCAGGAAGACACGGCGTTTCGAATTGGAAAATTATGCTGGATACTTGAGAGAGGACGGCAAGCAGCCCATAGGCACACTCTTATTATGCTGGAAGGAGATATTGCCGCCACACCATTGGCCGCAACCCGTGACCAATTTACTTGATGCTACTTCGTACAGGAACATTTGCCCGATTAGTTGGAGCTCTAGAAATATTGTGGCCCTCAAGTCATCAAGGAGTACGCATTGAAGTCACGGGAAAAAGGTATGGTTGCGTCGGTAATATTTTTTCATACAAATGCGATAAATAGACGACGGATACAAAGGAGTCAGGTCAAGGGAGTCGAGTTATTAACACAGGGGCTCGGAAATCCAAGTCATGGACCCCAAAATCAGCCATCGAGACTATATACTCTTAAGATTTTTATTATCTTATATCTTTTTATTATATATCGAGGTTTATTTGTCTTAGAACTTAAGTACCGCGAAGTAGCAGTAGGCGTGAAAATATCTTTAGCTAAAGAGGCAGCCACAACGTATCTCAGGAAGCCAACTTGTCGGAAATGAACCCAATAAATTGCCCAAATTTACGTAAAGTAGTTAGATAAAGTAAAGTGGGTCTGACTTTGATAATTTTTTATGAAACTACCGTCTCCTTCTTCTCCATCCTTGAGAATAGTTGGTCTAAAGGTACTTAAAACGACACGCACTCCAACGCCAAGAAAACTGATGAAATACCAACCAAGAACAAGTCTTATGTACGAGTAGAATAAACCGAGGAAAAACAGCAGGAAAGACGCAAAAGCGATAACCATATTGCAGGGACAAAATTAATAAGGTTTCATTCCTAAAGCTTTCCAAGGACTGAAATATAAATATGTGCCAATCTGGTGGGATGCACTACCGAGAAAACCTTTTGGGTGTGTAAATAATCAATACAATTGGTTTTGATTTGCATTACACAATAGCATAGCATTTTATTCCATAATTTTTTATTAAATTTTTCCATAATCTTATTTAACATAAGTTAGATCACCGATAGCAAGTTCCTCTCTTCATGATTTAGTCTACAATAGTTTTTTTATTCTGCAATTTGTGCAAAATTTATGTTTTTATAATGAAT
This sequence comes from Hetaerina titia, assembly GCA_037158775.1. Classification (NCBI taxonomy): domain Eukaryota; kingdom Metazoa; phylum Arthropoda; class Insecta; order Odonata; family Calopterygidae; genus Hetaerina; species Hetaerina titia. The sequence goes on from CM073768.1 coordinate 128,901,975, forward strand.
TCGGCATGGAATAAACTCGAAGAATTACCTCGGTAATGATAAATAGGTGAGAATATAAAACAGTTTCTGGCGTAACTTGGTGGAAAATCTTCATACTGACTTTTAATAATAAAACCACTTTATTTTTCCACATAAACTTTTTAATTTTTTTATTATTTTTTTTAAGTTTATGTGGAAAAGTAAAGTGGTTTGATTATTAAAAGTCAGGTGAGAATATGGTAGATGAGACGAATTGGAAGAGGATAGCAAGAGAGACGTGAATTGTTGAGGAAAGCAAAAGCCATGATTGTGGCGGCCACGAAGAAAGAATAACTGTGCGTTTGTTTTATCATCATTTTATCCCACATCATTGCACCTTCTAAAAAGTTGGATTGATGGCTTCATTCCACGCTTTCTTAAGCACTAAGAAAATCACGCCGCCAGCTTCTTTTCTTCAAAATTGGAGTCTGAGTTAAAAGGGCCAACTACGCTACAAATTAACTGTTTATCCTGAAGGCATGATGATCCCTTGATATTAGTTGCGACTGCCGAGAAAAGTCATACCGCTAGAACAGTGCTCAAGGTCAATAAGGTCAAGTAAATGGTTTAACAATAATTTCAATATTGGTAATACCTTTTCTCATTTATAACAGCTGAAAAGAATTTTTAACATACCCCACGTCTTCCCAACCTTGGAAACATTGTAAGATAAGCGTTTTTTGAAACCTTCTATCTTGTATATTTCTCAAATAATTCAAAATATGGACAACCAACGAGCATCTCTAAATCACGAAATCCATTAATATTTAAATTTTATGCCCCTTAATTTTGTAAGTATCGGAGTAATTTTAAAATTGGCCGTTTATATAAATATTTACATCCAAAATAAAGCGAGCAAGTTAGCATTTTAACAAAAAAAGTGGAAAATAAATTGGATGCACGTAAATATATTCACGGCCTGAAAATTATGCTCAATGCGGGCATAGTATATGTTAGCAATACATTTGAAGAGTTTAACGGAACACGAAGAACGCATTTGAGAATTGTTTAAACAAATTGCGATTACAATTTCAGGTTACAGTCTTGTCGACGTTTCTGCAGTTTCATAGAGATAAATCAGTCAGAATAAAAGGAAGTTAAAATTCTAGGGAAAGGGAGGCCTATTCCGAATATTTAGCTACCAATGCGAAATTACTCTGGCCTAGTCACGATTTGGTATGTATTATGAATGGACACCTGAGACAATATCGCCCTAAAAATTCCAATCAATAAAAAAATAAAGGGTAACAAACACTCTAAACTCTGACAGTTTCCGAATATGCTGCAAACGGAATGCCATATTACATAGCAGTAGTTATGGGGGAAGGTGACTGACCTTAGGTCCGACCACTCAATTCATTTGCACCATTAAGGATTAGCTCTCCACATAACACCGAAGTAGAGATCGGTTCACCGCTAAATAATCCTTCTACAAGTTCAGTGAATCGACATTCACTCAGCAAATCACAAAGTAGGAATTGGGATACCACAGAAAAATTCCGCCACTGCTAGTATTTGAACCCGAGTCATCGGGGTAGGAAACAAGAACACTAGCCACCTCAACTCGATAAATGTCCATGTTACGCAACAAGGTAGTCGGGCTGTTCATAACTTTGAGTGCCTTGGGTGAATTAAAAATATCTTTTAAACTTAATTGGATACAGGTAGCACATAGAATAGGTAAACATTATGCAGCTGCGGAATACAGCTGGAAATGATTGATACATTTTTTCAGCTATAACATAATTTTTTCTTTTGTGGACTAACATTTAAATTTCAGAACAGGAGGACACACAAAATCATTGATGAAATAGAGAAAAAACTGTTATACTTAATGATCAAAGCGTAAGAATCCTGGCTGGCATTAAAACATTTCATAATTTCGGACAATAAAATTACTCGACTATGTCAGTCATCAAATTATATTGATGTCATTAAACTTCACGATATTCTGGAACATACGAGGTATGTTCTGAAAGTAATGTCAGTGATTTTATTGTGACGCGACTGTACGTCGGACCGCGATCGGACCGGTTGAAACTGATAGTGGGGGAATCCAGTTAAGTAGCGTTTCGTCGCTCAGTGTGCCCCGAACACCTGGAGATAGGTGACGGACCTGTCTATGAGAGCTGTTGTTTTGATCTTGTGCAAGTGGGAATGCAGCGCTCGTTAGGACAAAGGTTTGCGGTCAAGTTTAGCTTGAAACCTGACAAGACCTCTACGAAAACTGTTTCTATGATCAATACTGCTTACAAAGAAGATGCCCTGTCAAATTGGCATGTGTTTTGGTGGCACAAGGGCTTTTTGGATGGCCGGGAAGAGGTCGACGACGAGGACCGTGCCGGACAGCCATCTACGGCCACCACGGCCAACAATGTGAAGCGAGTGAGGGAACTGCCGAACTCAGACCGACGATTAAGTGTTCGCTTAATGGCCGACATGTTGAACATTCCGAAAACTGAATTTTATGATTTACCATAACGCGAACCATATCGGCGGGAAGGTGTGTGCAAAAACTCTCCATTAAGTGCTCACTAAACAATTATCTGATATCCTTGAACATATACGGGAAAAGTTTCTCAAGTTAATTTTTCTGATTATGCTAAACAGTTAAATAGCTTGGGTTAATACGAAAACAATAATATATCTACGACTTGTATTCAATGTCTATGGAAAAACGAAGGGGGAGATTTGCCACATAAAATAGCGACCACCAATTCGAGATAAGAATGTTGAAAGACGAGCCAAAAATAATTCAATCCAAGTCCAATGGTAACAATGACGCTGGAATTGAAAGAACGATTACAGCCAACAAAATCCACAATGATATTTGACAATAATCTCTTTAACATGGCGGAAGTGCGTAAACGCTACGTACATGAATAAAACTTTCATCACAGTCTTACGTTTCAAGTAATTTTCCTGCACATTGATGATTAAATATTCCATATTAGGAGAATACATCCGATTTCTCAGCGAGAGCGAAATGAGATGAAATCTCATTTACGAGCACGGAACAACTCTCATCGTGAAGAGGATGAAAGCAAAACAGAGGGATCATCTTCAGAGTGAATTTATTTTTAAATGCAATCAATCATCAGGAAAATTGCGTTCGCCGATCTTAAAATGACAAGAGTCGACGTCAGGTCTGGCCACAGCAATCTCAGTTAAATGCAGTCTTTTAAAACTCTGATATAATATTCGGGACACAAGCCAAAGGGAAATGAGCACCGTTCATCGGGTTAGTACTGCGTGACATATCCTTCAGTTCTGCCTTCGCGATAGCGCCGAAGGCGGAGCGCTGGATGACGTTTGCAAGCGCAGTTAAAAGTAGGGATGAAGTGAGGATTCTTTCGAAAGCGCGTATTTGCATTTATGAGCAGCACACGTCTCTCTCCGCACCTACTGCAATAATTTTTCCTTTTCATAGTGCATGTGCATATCCGCGTCTAAAAGGCGAGAGAGCAAACGATTCTTCTGGAATACGGTCAGTTATATCAACTCGGCACCGTGTTACATCACACTGAAATATTTCATACCAGCAAATGACGAATAAAAATTGCAAGTAGTCATTAGTCAGTTACAACATTCATGAGGTGTACAGTAATTCCATGTCTTGAAAACCGCACGAAATGATTTATTTTGATCAAATGTAAAACATTTTTATCTTAATAGTACGCTCGGGCGCGCATATTTGATTTCTTTCGCAAACGTAAGATATGGAAAAATATACCAAAATTTCATCTCATGGTAGTTTTTTATTTTAAACTATCATTTTTAAAATCTTTTAGGTGGACAATTCAGACATGGAACCAGCTCATTCATTTATTGTATTATATTATCAATCTCATTCCTATTCTCCCACTGGATCATTATCTATTAAAATGTATACATACGACACCGGCACAAATTTTAGGATGAATACGATTGTATACTCACGAATCACTCACTCGAAAACTTACACAAAAGGAGTTATAGAAGCTAAGACATTTAATCCTAACCTTGTAAATGGATTAAATTATGAGAAAATCGTTTTTTGGTAAATTTGTTACATCACAAATCAAAATTTTGTGAAAATATAATAAGAAAATTTGCCAGCCATTAATTGTATCCAAAATGAGTTAACTGTATGATTATAGTTCTCTTTAACTTAAATTGTTCTAAAACTAGATGGGAAAAATAATACCAACAGGAAATTAATTGAATGCTATGTTCGAAAGAGAGACTGCGTGTGTGAAGAGTTATAAGCCCTTCATTACAAGCATAAGTTTTTATGAGCCGCCGTCTCACAGGATATACTCTGGAAACTCAAATTCAAACTCTTGCCAATGGTGGTGACAATTTAAAAAATAAAAATCTATTTGTGTGTAATAGGCAACATAGGAGATTCCTATTGCCCAAAATTCTTTGAGTATTGACACCATCGTGGATCATATTTCCATAACATTTTTCTGGGCAATTTTTCATTTCGTTTTGCTATTTACACATTATACATGCATATACCAGATGTATTAGTGCTAAAGGTATTTTGGTGAAATAGAAGTAACATAATTGAGGACAGGGCTTCACACTGTTATCCTCATACTGCTAACACTAAGGAGGAGGAATAATAAGAAAGTGAAGTCTGCTCATGAACCCAAAATCCTTTGATATTCATTCCTTGTGCGAGTTACCAGCGTAATAAAGAAAGACCAGACTGGAAGGTTTACGCTTGGCCCCCGTGGCTGCACTGCTGCTGACGATTTATCCGGGTGTTTGCCAGAAGCGAGGCAATGATAAAATGCTCTCAGCAAAGGAGAAACTCAGCGGGCACTAATCGACCAGGCTCCTAGCAGGCATTAGCAATTCATTCTAGAACCAGAGTTCTGGGTTAAGAAGCGATTTTTCTGATGGCGCACACAAATATTTAACAGTCAATGTTTTTGGCTGATGAGACTTCTGCTGAAGTTAGCCAAACTTTTACCTGCGGCAAATTAATCTTCTTCCTCAACCCACAAAACAAGATGGAATATGACGATTCAACTCTACAAAAATATTAAGGGGGCAAGAGAAACCTATTGCAAAACCGGGAGACAAGAAATGAAGGAAGAAGATTTGGCTGATGCGAGAATGAACGTGGCAGATCCACGGAGAAATGTGAGTTGCGAGGAAGAGGATGATGAAACAAAGCGAGGCGGTCGGAAGAGACAAAGAGTTGAGGAGCCGGAGAAGAAGAAAGGAGGAGGTGATGGGGTTCGACGCGAGATGGGCGTGCCCATGGAAGCCGCTTCTCGACTGACAGAGTGATTCCCAGGCAAATGAGAGAGGCCCCTGAAGCACGGAGAGCTCGCTCCTTTCATTGGCGCGGCGGCCTCCTTCTTCTCCTCCCCTTCGACGTTTCCCACGTCCCCCACTCCTCACGGCCCGTGGGCCTTCCTCAACACTCCCATGCTTACTCCTTTGCTCACTCTCTTCCTTACCAAATGGCTCTGACTCGCAACATCTTCGTTCCCGTTCGACACGCATCCTCAATCCCATTGTTCCCACCGGGAATGGCACATCGTTTTAACTCTGCATTGAACCGATCAAAATGCTACTTTTTTCCACTGCATGATGCTTTACAACCTAGGCGGTGAAACATTCCATCCTTCTTCACACACAGACGAACAGAGAGGCGGTTAGTGATGGGTATCAGATATTAAAAGCGATTACGGTACAAAAATAATAAATTTATGGTCACTGTGATTTCTCATTCTAGGAAAAGAGTTTCATCTGTTTACTACACTTATTTTGTCAACAGAAGATATGGCCTTGGGCTTAACTCCGGGTAGTATAGCCTTAAGACGTCATGAGTATGCGAAATTTTTATGGCAGCCATTGGAATCAATATAAAACAGGCAACCCGAAACGAAGACTCGCAATGTAAAAATTTGATTCAATGTGTTGTGCCCTTAATTAAGCACGTTTGGGTTATAAACGAGGCAACAACCTTTGGGATTGTGTCAATCACAAAGGTTGTTGACAGCATTCATGTTTTCGGTTTCCGTTACCAAATTCAATCAGAGTATTCGCAGAAAAGTCATTCAAAGATAAAGTTAACTGTTTTGAGAATATTACAGAAGAAAAACCTCAGTTGGAATGTCGATGAGAATTATTCAAACTATCCACAGAAAACATATTAGTTCAAAGTTGTTATGAAATTTGAACTACTTACATAAAATTAAGTTTTTCATTAAGTACAATCTTAATTATTTAATTTATACATTTCAACATTGTAAGATCAAACCATAGTCGTCATAGAAACTTATATGTCACGACATAAACTCTATTAAAAATTTGAAAGCATTTCAAGATAAGATTATTTTACTAATTCCATAATAATTAAACGCTTGGATTTGTTCCAAGACAATGTTGCGTCGTCCAACAACCGAGTCAACTCAATCTCAGCCAAAGAAATTTAATACTTAACAACTTATTTTATAAATACAATGAGGTTTTTCAACGAATTGGACTGAATAGCTATTACAAAATGGTATCTTTCTCAGCAAGTTAAATGTTTTTCAAAATTCAATAGCAACTTACCTCAGAAATATTTGGGAAACTTTTAATTTTTCGAAATGAAGCTCTTAAAATTGGCCAATTAAGATGCAACTCGACAAGGAAAGGTTTCGAAGACGTGAAAGCTCGTCTTTTCTCGACAATCATGCTCCTTTTTTTACTCGCTGGAAATGTATAATTGATGAAAACTGAATATTTTAATGGCTATTGCTTGAAGTTTTCCTGTTTTGAAAACGGCTTAGTTTACCTCAGTCTATAAGAAATCAAAGAGTTACTTTTCTCTTATCCGGTATACCATTAGAACCCACGTTAGATATGGCAAGTTTTATCACTATTATACCCAGGCGGTCATTCTAATAATAAATGAGAAAGTTAGCCATTATGCGATTAAAAACGACATTCGAATATCACTGTGGCATTCGATGCTCTATTATTTATTCAAAAACCTGAAATTTAAAAAGACATAGGACAATCGTGTTACTACACGGAAAACTTCAAGTTTTAACTGGTATTTCTCCACTCCTTATCCATTATTTTCCCCGATAAACCCGTCATTTATGGAGACTCGACCGGGACATATACAAGAGTACTAGACCCTTGGGTTAAAGAAGAACAAGTACATTAGCAATGCGGTAGACAATGTGAGGCCAAAACTTCTCCTCAACCTCTCTCTCCCTCTTTCTGCCATTCTATCTCTCTCTCTCTTTAACGCCATCCGACCCTCTCACCATGCATTCCCTCCCTATAGTCGCTGTGGCGCGTTCCTCCCACGTGTATTCGTCATAACACTCAAGTCTTCAGGCAACGCCTCCCGCTTGTCCTCCGCCCACCTTTTTCTTCCGACGCACATGTCAGCGATTTCTCACCTAACTCTCATTCCAAACGCTGCCGTCAAAACATCCCCTTCTTCCCTGTGTGACGTAAAACATGTACACCCCTATTTTTCGTAAATATATCAGTTGGTCTGTGTGTTTTATTTTGTGATTACGGTGATATTCGGTGATTACGTGACGTTGGAGGAAGATTTGAATACTAAATCGCGTTCGATCGATGAATTCCTATGCTTTAAGCCATAGCTGGTAATGCTACCCTTGTCCACGAGTACCACAATTAAGGCTTTTTTTATAAGGTCTTCAAAATCTCGTATTGATAATACGAGGGAAAATATTCATTAAATATGATCTGGATGTTACATTTAAATGAAATGTATGTAAAAGGAGAGCATTCTTTAGCGAAATTCCTTTATAATCGACATTAATAGACAACAGATGCTGCTTTTTAGAATGCAATTACTCCAAAACATTGATGATTAAAATATGTAGTTACAGTGCTTGCATGCGGTTGAGTTCTGTACGCTAAAAAAATTTGATAGCGCCCATGAAACATAATTTTTCATTTGCGATGACACTATTATGCAAATAAGATCATTGATATGCAGGGAAGGAAAAACGGAAAAGAGTACTCTAAAACTCAACGTGATAGACATAAGCAATATATTTCCCTTCCACGATCTCTTAATGCAAATCAAAATCTTCTTAACCATTAAATATCATTTTTAACATTCCATGACTATTTCGAATGATGGTTCTGAGATATGAAATAAATTTCAATCTACGGATGAACCAGTGAAAGTAGAAACTGAAAAATGAAGATCTACTGAATGAATCTCTTTTCAAAAATGAGAAATTTGCGTTGAGATCCTAGAAGAGGGGAATAAATAGGGTACTCTCTTAAAAAAATTTAGAATTCATAAACAGGTTAAACACTGAATTCCAATGAAATGTCTCAAAAAATGTCACCAAATTCCTTAAAGCCCTGGAATGTTTGTCCTGTCGGGGTCTCTTTTAATAAACTTTTGGAATGAGATTTCGATGAATATATACAAAAATAAGCTCGCATTTGTTTAAAAAATAACCCTTGTAGTTACGCTTACTTGTCAAGTAACCCTTGTATTGTGGCTTCTTACTTTCTAATGACGTAAATTTATATTAGTTTACACTTGAATCAATTCTAGGTATGACTTTTAGGATATATTATATATTTTTGTTCTGGTATTGGCCCCAGTTTCAGTAGTCTTACTTATTGTTTATTGTAACTTATTCTTAATTCAACTGTGCCAGAATGTGCTGTTGCAGTACACGTGATATATTAGAAGTGATATCTCATTTTGATTGACTTGCAGTTGTGCTGAGACTAATAAAGCATTATTTGAAATCGGACTAGGTCGTTAATTGTTTGTGATTACCGATTACTGTTAAAATATTCAACAAGAAATCCGAAAAAATCTAGACTATAAAATCGCCAATTTATATTTCCTAGTTAAAACTAGTTATCCTCCTAGCTAATGAAACCTACCCTAAACAATATCCTCCATTAGGCCATCACGTAATTTCAAGTTCAGCAATTGACTTACTTGAATTGAAGTGTAAAACCGTAATCAATAAACCAAGCTCAGTCATTCGTTCTATGAAATCAATGTTTGATGGGAACTGAGAGGTTTTATCTTGAAAAAAGCTAAATCAATTGATGCAACTTGTTATGGTCGATGTGATGCTCACATTAAGCTCCCCCAAAAGTAAAAATGACTATCGAAGCCATTTTTCACCTCGATTACCGATGAAGCATCTCTCATGTTGGTCACATCTCAGCAAGCACAACTACCATTCCTTCAAATAACCCTTTGCCTCTTGCATACGAGCGGCCCTCAACGAACGCCTGAAATGGAATGGAGCCCGAAGGGAAATAACTGCTGTGAGCTACACGTGGAAAATCTACTCCATTCGATCCCGCCCAATAATGCTAGTCCTTGAGTGATCCCTCCCAACCTCTTCCCCCCAATCCTCCTCCTAACTCCACCTCTACACATTACGCCTCCGATAATCCCCACCCACTCACCCTCCCCCCAGCGTCCCCATCTTTCCACTCTTGCCCTCGGTGCACCATTGCAATTCCATTAAGCTTCCCACGACCGGGGTCAGTGCTTCGACGCCGCGCCCCGTCAGAGCGACCCCATATGGCGCACTCGCTAAAGGCGAGGTCTAAAGTGGAAGCGCGGAGAATGAGGGTGATGGTGAGATTGGGGAGAGGGAACGGGTCGGTTGAGGTCACGATACGGAGGATGAGACGGGAAGAGAAGCCCATCTACAGGAAATCCTCTTCGCTTGAGCGCTTTAGACAGATCCAGTCTAAGCAACAGTACTTTAAAGGTACGCCGTTTAGCCAATCTGCAAGAAGCGTATTAACGTAGAATGGCGACCCATGCGTGAGAATTAACAGATTCTGGAGTTACCATCCAAATAGGTTATCAACTATATTTTTTGCGGTTAAAAACATTCTGGTAAATTTTGCGGTGCTGATTTATTTATTATTAAGTCAACATTTTCTTAAAAGAACAACATATTGTCTGAAAAAACCAAATCACAGCGAACAAATGATTCCTTCGCACCCGCACAGCGAATGGAAACGGATGAGGACGGATCAGTAAAAATTAATTAACTAAAACACAATTAACTAATTCACAAATTTACACGAAATAGTTACTACGAATGCTACTAAGAGAGTATCTGCAAGAAACTTAAATAAGCTATCAAAAATTTAAAATCCAATTTAAATAGCTTACTTCAAAAGTGAATATTTAATTAAACATTTAAAATTACGAACCTAAGCATTAAACATATTTGTAAATTTTTAACTCTCTGAATGAAATTAGCCCACAGAAAATCCAGATATATTATGGCAAAACACTAATATTTAATAATTAAATAAGATACAAAATGACACGTTTGAGATAACGTAGAAAATATCGATTTGCCTCATTATTGAATACGAATATAAGAGGAATGAAAACGTGGCTCATAGTGTATCGTGGACGTAGCATTTATTTCTGAATATTTTAGATATCTACAGATACAAAACCGATACGATTAAGTAGATTTATTCGTCCAAAAAAATTTATTATTTCCGAAAAGAAATACAACAGGCTAACTTTAAGGAAGCCGTATAATTATTGTGAACTTTTTCGAAGAGGGAGTTGAAAAATAAATATCAACGATTTATTACAGAAAAAGAACCTGTCCTATTTTAAACACCAGTATGTCGTGTACCTCAAATCAACGAGCTATTTTACCATGGGATTTTGACTTTTTACGTCAGAATTCTGTACGAAAAATAAAGTATTATTTCTCATATAACATTTACTAGTTGTATCCTCCACAGATGTGTTCGAACAGAACTGGGCAAAATTTACTTATCTGGTGCCATAAAATTCTAAAGGGATCGGAAGAAGTTTCTTATTTCCAGATGATTATTGCTATTCAAGAGTCGTATAGGCTATTCCACTATTAAATTATTTTTTTCTTCTTTGAGTGAAATATTTGGCACACAAGGCTCTTAAAGTCCACAATAATTAAGACATAGTTTCTTCATTCCATTGATAAATCAGCTGTAGCGATCCACTTCGATCGCCCTTTATTTTTGCATACAACGGGTGAATATGAATGGCAAGTATGACGCTTCTGCATGGAATGTTGCAAAAGATTCTGTGTTCCCTAATGAGTCGTAAAAGCAAAGGACGATATAAAACCTTTTGAAATTCCTATACGTTATCGGTCCACCTCGCCATATCTTTGTTCCCTCAAGTTCGAATATTCGAGGGCATAAATTTAAACAAAAGGGTATATCGGTGCAAACATATGTACCTGTATGATGAGTTCCTGCATCATATCTTTGAACAACCTTGACCATCATCTCTTACATGGGATATGAGTCCTACAGACAATTAGGAAAACACATTTTAGGCCTGATTGAGGTGAAAGGTAGGCTTTCTCCACGCAGAAAGATTATTGAGCATTTGAGAATGTTAATGCAAGGGTTATTTTTTAAAACTACTGTTCTTCAACAGTGAAAAATCCGTGGCATTTGCCTAAATTTTACTCATTATACCTTCTAGTCTCCGTTTTTTTATGCTGTACATTTTATAATCTTTGGTAAACTGATGATACCAAATTAACGCATTCTATTCCCCAGCACACAATCCTCTATCGTCGCTCCTTCTGTCTCCTCTTCTCTCCGCCCTCCCTCTGCTCCTGGGCCTCCTCTTCCCCCCTCCCACACTTCTCGGCCCCTCCCTCTCTTCTCTTCCCTCTCGGCACATCGTCCCCGCGGGTGCAGCGCGTGCGTGCGCAGCCTCCCGCTGCCGTGGGAGATGGAAGGCGTTGCGATGCGTCAGGGGAGACGGCGCCTCCCTCGAAGGGCATTGGCTGCGCCTGAAATTCCAGGGCGCAGCTCGATTGCGATTTTGGGATTCGGAGAGCACGGGAAAGGCTCTTTTCGTGTATTCTGCTGTATATGCAATCACCCAGATTCAGATTTTCCGTAACTGAAAGTCATATGACAATGGTATACATGGAATAGTACTTCAAATTTTGAGAAGATTGCATTGCATAAAATGATGTTTTTATCATTTTGATTTAGTGTAGATGTAGTTCTACGTGTTAATATTATTAATTATCATAATTATTGAGCCGAAAAACAATATCCATCACCTGGTCCTAATAACTTCTAGTAGATTTAGAAATATCTCGTACACCCCGCCATCATTTTTATCTTGATCGATGAACAATCTTTAGATTTTGTGGCAACATTGTTCGGTATTAAAGTAATAGCTTTGGGCTAATAAAAATACAAATTCGTCCTTAACCTTTTCACTCTGCATAAAAAAGTTCGTTAAGTATTAATACAGATATTAGTTTTTAAGATATACAAAGTAAAAATAAAAGTGATAGTACTTAGCCACGCCCTATTCGAAGAAGAGAAACTATTGGTAGCAATTGGAAATCCTACATCACACCAAGTTCCTTCCAAGCAATAGATGTAATAGTTTTTTTCCGGAAAATTGGTGATTGCATCCACATAAAAGGAACGGCTGATCTAAATAATTTTCTAATCATTTAAATATCTAGTTTTCCGTCAATTTAATGTGCATAATCTTGAGCAAAAATCAAGTCTATGAATAACGTCTTTCCATTAGTGAAGCTTTTCAGAGTCAAAAAGTACATAAATATGATAAATGAATTCCAAGACAAAAGAGAAATATGATTTATCTAGGCAACCTTGGGATTCCAATGTGGAGGGTATCGTGCCCAGTATTGTGGTAATCGAGCAGATTGTTGCACAACAGAGTTAACAGCCCAGAAAAAAGAGCGAAAAAGAGGACCGCATATATAAGAGCAGGTAAAACGAATATTTTAACGACTTTGAATGCGAGTAATTTAGATAACATCAAAAAGAAAGTGGACAAGGAACGTAGGCCGCACAAGTTTGTACGGCGTGGGACGGAAAGTTACACGTGTCTATGGAGACTACGGAAGCAATAGTCGCTCGTGTGTGGCAATTTATAGTAAATAGAACGAGACCCTGGAGGATAGCTATACTATTAATAAGCAGAAGTAGTAGAGTCAGGATAGGCAACCCCGACAGCTGAGGTCATTTGCGCCATTAGGGATGGATAGGAAAGGAGTAAGGGTGGAGAGAAGCCCGATATTGGCATTAGCCTACTATTAAAGAAAGGCGCCAAGGGGTCCGCAGTTTAACAACGCTGTCCCATCCGACAGACGGTTTACTTGCTTAAAGTGTTCTCCCAAAAGCACTTAAAGTGGTGATTTGGATATCACTGATCTAAATGAGATCTGCAGCCTCCAAGATTTGAACCTGGGCCCTCTGGGTAGAAAGCCAGTACATAAGCTAACGTACCATCCCGATCCCCCATAATGAAAAGTATAAATTTGGAAAGAAGGGCAGTATAGAGTACAGGTGAGTGGCAGAATGTCATCAGAAGAGAAAAATGTTGAAACGAAATTTTCATCCTAACAAGTAGTCATAAAGGGAAGAATACGATGGTACAGTAAAACCCTACTAAAATATTCGTGAACCAGCCAGAGATTTAATGAATTGTTCATTTTAGCAGATTTGGTAAGTAGTAAAGAAGGAGGGATACATTGTAGTGAAATAGTAATATGATTTAAGAATTAGAAATCACCGGTACGATAAAATAAGAGAAATTCGTAGGATAGGGGTTACGCAGGCAAAAGTCTAATTCCTCCAGAACTTACAGGCATACATTTGAATAAAAAACGTCATGAGTTACAAAAATATCTATTTTTATATGATATAACAGCCTCTCAGTTAGAAAGAGAATTTCAAGTTCACAAATATTCGAGGTGAATGCAGATTCGGATCTTATTTTGTGATGATGGAATGTTATTTGAAATTGAAGAGTATTTATGTGGAAGGAAGGCAAATGCAACTGCAACTGAAAACTTCAATTAAAATGAAAATACAGTATTGCTATAAATTATGTGACAAAATTTTATAATAAAGGTAAGCGATGGGAGTACTAAAGAAAAGTTGCGAAGACCTTAAGGGCTAATCAAAGATATAGGAAAAAGAATTCGGAAAATATGGATTCAAAAGTATGAGAGATAGTAAAAACTGATAGAGTTAAAGAAATGGAAGAACATGGTGATGGAGTTGAGCAGTGGAATCATTTGAAAATTTAATAAGATATTGATATGAGCATTTAACTTGGAATGGGAAAAGGGCTGGAATTTTCAGGTATGGTCAGATAACAAAACGGTGAAAATGGTATCACTTTTCAATGGAGAACCTTTTAACGCAAGTCATATCATTTGACCAAATGGAATAAAATCAGGTAACTATAGTTCAGTACGTTTGGATATAAATGATGGACGAAATAATAACGAGGATCGCTAAGGTTTGGTAATACCAGATAGCAATGCCGAATAATAACAGTACTAAGAGAAATGAAAGCAAATGAGGCAGAATAGACAAAACTTTCGGTAAAAATCAATATGCATTTCAGCAAAAATGTAAGAAAATGTAACGTAAAAAGAGGGCTATGCATAGGACTTATGATGGGGAAGTTTGGCCAGGAGAATTAGCTAGACATTAACTCATCGACTGGAAGAGAGAATAGCTGTGGTGTGGGAAGAATATAACGCCATTATTTAGATTTTGCATTCACAAAATGCATAACAAAGAACCTTAAAAATGATGGAAGAGAGGGAAATTGGCCATTTAGGGGCGCGATAATTTGATTTTCACATATGTGGGTTACGCTAGATGTCATAACAAATAAAAACTGACAGAAAAGGACATCAAATATGACCAGAATGTATTTTTTACTTTGTGAATTACAACATGATCTTTAGTAGATTGGACAAAAATATCGATAAACATAATATAGGAGTAGAATAGAGGAAGAGGATTATTGTTTGAAACCTGTGGATACTGAAAGGTGCACAAGTAACGACAGTAAACCATGAATCTGGGTAGTAGCGAGAAATAATTTTCCCCAATCGCCATTATTTTTCGTAAGTAAGTAGAGAAATGTGTAGGAGAGTCATGAAATGAGTTTAAAGCAGGGACGAAATTTGGTGAAGAACCGACATATAAAAGTACAAATATATTTTCTGATGATAAATGCTTGTGCTTTCATTATTAACCTCAGCCAAGGGATTAGGGTGTATTTTGAGAGCATCACAAAATAAGTACGGGGTAAAAGGAGGCCGTTAGAGGTTAAGTATAGGATTAAACGAACCATTGCCAACAAAATAAGAGTGTTATAATTCGGAGAATTAGCTAGTCATCAATTGCATCATCATCATCACAGGTTATCAATTCGAGAGGATTTTTCAGTAGCACCTCTCCGAACTATCATGTTCCCGGCGAATGGCTTTATCCCTTTAAATTTTATGCACAGATATTTCCCATTACATGTTTCTCGTAGTTCATCCTTGGCCTTACTCTGTGAGTCCTTCCCTCCATATTACCTTCAATTGGTCTTCATTTGAGTTGTGTTCAAGTGAGTGATTCACTTCAAGTGAGCCATTGTTGCCTCAGAATGTGTCAAATTAATTTCCATCCTTTTTTGCAAGTATCCATTAGCTTCTATATTCATCCACTCTTCGATGTACTTCATTTTTAACTCCATCTATCCATTATACTTTCATCGATCATCGAATTTCAATTTCCTCCACTCTTTTCTCTGCTTCCCTTATCGACTAAGTCTCATAATCGTAGAAAAGATGGCAACGAAACGCGTTGTTATGTTTATGCCACTACTGTTTGCTGTCAGCAGTTGCTTCCGCAGATAGCCTTCTTAGTCATTTTTATTCTGATTACTATGTCCCCCTTCCTTGCTTCTCCAATCAAGGGTCCTGCTTCCTTAATAACAAAACTTTTCCATTTGTTCCAGTTTGTCTTTCGCTAGTCTTAATTGAAGATTATCTTACCTACTCCGACCGCAGACCATTATCATAAGTTTTAATCTTTTAAATCTTGAGGATATACTTCTTCACCCCCTTCTCCATTGTGGCAAGTATTCTTGTCAGGTCTTCTTTTCTTTGCGAGTGTAGCTATGTCGTCCTCAAGTCGCAGCATACTTATCCTTCCTCCGTGTATTCGTACGCCACCTATTATCTTTTCCCTGATCTCGTTAATTGCCTTCTCAATGCACACATTAAATATAAAGGGTGATAATGGGGAGCACAGCCTTACTCATTTATCAGCTTAGGAAGACATTAATTAGAGCAAAGGATATATTTCACGTATTAGGGCGATATCTCGGACGAAGATAAGCATAGCAGCAAAACCTTCAGAAGGGATATTTTTCGAACAAGCAAAATTACACATTTACAAAACGAAGGAATTAATGGCAGGGGGAATGAGTAAACAAGTTACAAAATGGAGTTCAGTGTTATATATATCCGAAATTTAGTCTTTGGAGTCAGATAATCAAACATTTAATGCGATAGATAACAACTTTTAATGCGGTGAAGGAATGGATAGCAATGAGTAAGTGGGGGAGAGAAAAGAAAAGATGAAGCTTTTTGGACTGCATGAAGGTGGCTATTAAACATGAGGAAATAAATTAGGAAATGAAGTAGGGTAAAAGAAGGTACTATTATTATGTACCTAAGTAGTTCAGGAGTTTAGTATATGGTTTAAATACCAGAGGCTTAAAAATCCATTTCATTATCGACTGACTACTTATATTTGTAATATATAGAGAAATTGGAATGACCTCTTGGTAGGTCATAAGAGTTCAAGGTTATCTGCAACGACAAACTTTTATCATAATATTCATTTCATAACAAACAATGCATTTATCGGACCCATTAATAATAATGATATTTTATTTATCTGACACACACACATACAGGTATCATCATGATTTTTATTACAATTATGCTTGTAAACTTTAATGACAATACTAAAGACATGCTGAATTATATATTTTGTAAACTTTAATTTGATTATAAATGTATTTTCCTTGTGCTACGTAGTTAAAGAATGAAATACCTAAAAAAATACAGATAAATTTGGCTGACGAAATTGCGTAAATTTACGAGTATCAAAAGTGGATATATTAACTTTTCCACTACCTAGGATCTGAGTCGTCCTTAAGCTTGACAGCATTTATTTCTTAAATTCTCATCGCAATTAATCCAAGTTAGCTATTGCGATTTTGGTTCCTCGGAAATGGAAACCGGTTAATGAATTTCAATAAATATACGTGTTATAGGGCAAGGACCTATAGGCGGGGAAAAAACAAAAAGAATTGTCACCGAACAACCTATGTGGAAAGATTATTATCCGGGGCTCTTAAATCATTCGCCTTGACCCGGATGAGATCCCGGATCTAGGTCAATTATTTTTACCCTTTGAAATTGTTATATAGAAGGTGAAATGGACCGAAAGGAAAACAAATGAGGAAGTACTAGAAATGGTGGGGGAGGAGAGGGGTTTGTTGAGAGAAATCCTATGGAGGCAGGAAAAATGGATGAAAGGCGTATTGAGCGGTAGTGGAATGTTGAAGAGAGTAATAGAGGGGAGTATGTTGGGCAAGCGAGGTAAGGGTAGGAACAGGATAGGGATGTTGGACGGGATGAAGGGAGTATACCTATTTCTATGATTGAATGAATATTTGTGCGCCGTATGGCGGGATTTTCAAGTTTGAATATATATATATATATATATATATATATATATATACATATATATGTATATACATAAAAATATAAATAGTATATTTTATTGTTTAATATTAAATTTCATCTGCTAAACTTTTAAACCGAACTAATAAATTTAACAATTTAAAATTTGTAAGCAGAGTTGTAACTAAATTTTACACAGAGGAAAAATCGCTATTTAACCATGCCTTCAACTCTTGCTACTATTTTCAGGATTCTATTTACACGATATTATTACGGACTACGGAATTTTTCCCGAAGAGTACGACTACATCTACACGATGCTTCCTAAGGCACCAAAAGGGTGTGTGGCGACGGTAAAGTCTGCCTAAATTTCTTACGGAAAACTTCCCCTATAAATCACTTCTGCATGAGTTACACCGTATCTGTGAACTGATTTACTTCCAATAAACTTTTCTTGCATCTAGGAAATCTATTATTGACATGAAAGTTACGCATACCTGTACATTCACAAAGGTAGATGTGATTTTTTTAACACTTCGCAGACATAGAACTTATATTAACATATTCATTTTAATTATTATAAATACTCATGGCAATCATATGCAGGCTTACTTGAAATGAGAATATTAATGAAGTTAACTCCCGTGTGAATGTTTAGGAGCGCTTTAGTTCAGCCGAAATAAAAAAAATGAAAGGTCTGAAATACTCCACAACGTCGGTTGAGCGCATCGATTGGAGTTCGGGATCGTCCTCGCAAATCGAAAATAAGAGTCGCACAGAATTCCAAAACTTTCGCAAGCCATTCCTCTACGCTCGCAAAGCAGATGTTTAAAGGAGCGTAAAAGGGAAAAGGACGGCCTTCTTTCTCTGCGGGGCAGAACGACTCCTAAAGCGAAATAGCGATGCGTGTCTCCTCAGCCATGAGACTATAAATTAGAGTTTCCCGCAGTGAATTCCCCACTGCAGAAAATGTTACGTGGATTACGCTCCAGCTTAGCACTCATTCCTCCGTGGTTTTTTAACACGCAAGGGCATCGGTCGAATGACTGGATGAACGAAATAATGCACTAAAATATGAACAATTCTCTCCTTGTGATATAATTAGGATTTCTACCAGCAAAGATGAGATGAAAACTAACTGTTTCCAATTACAACCTCAGGATGCAGTCCCCGGTAGGATCAATTGGCGTTCCCATAAGAGAAAAAATCTCTTCAACTTCCGTATGGTGGCTTCCTTCATTCAATTCTCGGTAATCTTCATCAAAATATTCGTTTATATCTGATTAATTAATAGTGCCATATTGAGGACTGCTTTTGAGTGGAAAGGTAAGTTAAGGTGAGGACACGATCAAAGCAAATTGAATTATATGCGGTGAATTCTTTTTGCCAACACTCAGCAATGGTAGCGAAACCCTAATAAATACTGAATATTCTCGACTGCTAATGAAACCTCATTGCATCCGGAGTTTGATATCATCTTGTTTCGACCAGCGCGTGCTGTTGGTAAGGTAGTAGGCGGGTCTTCCGCTAGAGGATTGTATCTCATTCACGCAAATTCGCTTTTAATTACAACATGCCAGCGTTGTTCGAACATGACTTTCAAACCATGTTTCGCAGCTCGAACTAAAAGGGATGGGAGGATTAGGAGGGGACGGGGGCGTGGTTCCCCGAAAGGGGCGAAAGGAGTGACGCCGCCGGCTGTAAAGTGTCGGAGAAGAGCGAGAGGGTGGTGGACGCGGAGCCGATTGAGGAGAGTTCCACGATCTACGGACGAATTCTTCGGGACGCGCCCTAAGTTGAAGGGCTAAAGAGAATGAGATGTTCTCATCTTGCCTCTTCAGTTTTAACAGTAAGAGGACGAAGGGTACGGTATGCACCAATAATAAAATTAAATAACGCAATGGTACCATAAAGCGGGATGGAGGAGAGCGATGATGCATGAAGTTCCATGAACACGGAATTTTAACATCAGGTCGCTGTTAGTTTTTGCATAACTTACTTTTGCCTAGAAAAGACGCCAGGGGAAAGGAGAAACAAAACGGTATTACTAGAAATCATGTCGCTCTAATTTCATATTATAAATATATGAGTAACTATTCAGACTCCTAATGCACACAAAGAGTGAGTCTCGGAAAAAAGTCGCTCTTGCCTGATTGTAGTCGCCCGAAGAGCAAGTTCATTTATCTTACGGGAGAGATGTTGTCAGCATACAATCCACCGTTTCCAGTCCGAAAACTATGCATATCTGTGGAAAACGCCTAGTTACTCACCTCTGAAAATTCCAGGGCAAGCCTTTGTCGGCCGAGCGGAAAGCGATGAACAGAGTAATATGAAAGACGACGAAGAAAATGGGAGATTTAAATTGAAGAAAAACAGGACCATGAGCATGCGAGGGACGGAAAGTTATAAAGATCAAGAAATACAGGCCGTGGACTCACGAATGCCATTACTTTCCATCCTCTCTCCATTCCTCCTGACTGAAGACTTTTTACCACAAAATTGAATGAGGGAAACAAGAAGTCAGAATCTAATGCAAGAGGTATTTGAAGCATTAACCGGGAAGGAATCTGGCGCCGGAGAGTAGAGGGAGGGAGACATGGCGGCAGCCCCCGGCACGTCCGTGGGGGGTCGGAGATATGGCCCCGGGGGTCCAGTAGAGCGGGAGTCCGGGCCAGTCTGGAAGAACTCAAGTGGGCTTGCGGGAAGGAGGGCGGGGAGAAAGGAGCCAGCCGCTGACGCCACCGCCGAATCCTTGCCGTTCACCTGCGTCCCTTGCCCCACACGCACCCCCTTCCTCCCGTGACTTTTTGAAGAAGCAGATCGTGATAGCAGACGGCGGTGGGGTACGTTACAACCGAGGTTTTTCATATGAATGCGAATTTTATTTAAAAAAAATAATTTATCACGTTACCTCAGTAAAGGCTTCCTTCGAGAAGCGACGTGACTACGTGCTGTTACGCGCCCAGCACCGAAGAAAAATTCAGCTACGCACAAGAGCGAAAGATTGACGAACGTAAGGTGTGATTTGTTCGAGACCGTCATATCATTCCGTAGATACCTATCAGCTAATTAAAACATTCACGTGGGAGCACAGATTTCATGCCACGTGCGGGACTCGGAATCAAGTCTTGAACTTAGTCGACAAGGTTTATAACCATAGAGTCAACAGAGTCTGTGTGTTCAAATGGTGAACAGTGAAGTGAAGAGTGGACAAGTGCAATCTTAATTCATCATCTTTCCCTTGAGTAATGCTCAACCAAAGTTATTGGAGTGCAGGCGTCGGCCTTTGCTTACGAAGAACATGTGTTATTAAAATTGAGAACCCCAGGAATTTCCGTATGTTAATTCCATTAAAAAAATTAAGATTTGAGATAAGAAGATATCCTTATGGGACAAAATATAAAAAATCTCTTTCTTGTAATAATGCTCATTGAAAGGATGCATAGTTTAGGGGTGGTTATAATTTATGTACTCCGCACATTATTGTTATCACAGCAATAGGAGAATAGCTATAGAGTCAAAGGGAGAATAAATACTACGTTAACGCTGGATGAAATTATCTAAATGGTAAAATCATGGAAATATTAATAAAAGTGGATTAAATATAGATATAAAACTTTGAGAAATCTTAAAAAAGTTATTAGGTAAACGAAGTTCAGCTTCTTTCAAAATTGTTTTACATTATCATTACTTTGCATTTAATTTTCATGCATTTTCCATCTCTCGCTTCCATATGTTATATTACTGGAGTTCTTCACATCATTTAAGGACTTGAATATATTTCTGTCAGCAATTATAAACGCATATGATGTTTAAGTATATTTATGATGTGGAAAAACATGAGTGAATGAAATCCTGATCTGAAATATATTCATCAACATCATTTCCGTGGAAGCCTTCACAACACTTTGAGTAACTTACGCAGCAGTATGTTAATTCGAATATATTCTCCCATCGCCTCCGGGATTTACTATTTCTTAGTATGGACCATATATTTAGGCTTTCACTAAAGGTACTAATAATTTAGTCGGAAGAGAATGATAGACAAGACTCAGATCGTATCTGAGAGAGTTTTCACAATAAATTATCAAAGCTGCTCATTTTTCAACAAGCACATCTCTCCATTAAGACTAAGACCCTCGCATTCCTTAGAAACCCAGAACTGTTATTGTCCATCGCACTTATAAGAAAACAGCGAATTCTTAAGGAAAGAATATAACCATGTCTTCTTCTGTCACGTTTCCAATTCATGGTTCATGACTTATTTAAGCACGAGGATAACTACATTTCTGACTCAAGAACTTCCGCAATTATGCAAAAACATATGATGAATATTTAAGAATTACCTTCCATTTAACGAAGATAATTTTTTGCTGTATAAATAATCAGGGAATTTCACTTAATATGGAATGAAAAATACATAGTCATTCATTCGTAACTGGGCAGAAAAACCGCTGTCAGGAATCGTGCTGGTTTTTACTTACTTCCTGCTCGGGGGCACGGTTCTGATTCCTACGAGTGGATTTTTTTCAATGGATTAACCGTCCCAACTAAGATACCGTTTGTAGAAATATTCAATTGAGGACCTTCTTCAGCGTATGGAGTGTTAAACATTGGACATCAATCATCTAGCGGGAAAACTTTAATATACTGTAGCTACATGGAATATTCCCTCACCCAATTCTCTAGTTCAACATTAAAACACTCACCTACCCGAGACCTATCAGGATGAAGCAGTCACCAAATGATCACAAAAAAGTTTTCATTTTCTTTTTTTAGCTGTTCGTGAAGTAAGATACTCTTATTTCATCCAGATAACTGTTTTCAAGGTCGCAGCAATCAATCTCATTCAGATAGTCTTTCAACTTGTCTTTTCCTTTGAAGAACAAAGCCACTTGGTAGAGCTATTGGGATTAAGACAAATTTTAATGAAGTTGACGCATGTGTTCTTTCTGATTTAGGGATAACGAGAAAATACTTTAACAGATTTTCGATCATTAAACGCTGTACTAAGTTCTAGTAGTTACAAAGTTTCAAAACTGAGTATTTAATATTCAAATGATGTTAAGTATAACCACTAAGCATGACTTTCGCACCTCGAGGCTCATTTTTCGGTCTACTTCGGAAATTATTTTTGTAATCATTCAATCGTGCTAGATGTCACTCGCTTCCGGTTCGGAGGCTTAGTCACTCTTGCAATCATTGGTTGTTCAATCTCTAAGTGAAACTAAAAAAGCACAGGACCAAATTCAGTTATTCGCAACACTGGACATTTTTAAGTCTTTCGTAGAATTAAGAACTAAGAAACAAAGAATTGGTTAAAATAACTCAAATATTCAGGAATACTACATTAGCTATATTTATTTTACAACTCAGGTTCCTTTGCTATGTAACATTTTTGAGTGAGGTTAAAAAATATATCAGTGATATATATGTAATAATACAGGTATATATATATATATATATATATATATATATATATATATATATATACCTGTATTATAGCAGTCTGACCTGAAGAAGGCCTCGGAGTAGGCCGAAAGCTCAAAACATACAGTGTAAGTGTCCTTTTACGTGTTATCTGTTTTACTCTGTGTTCTATTGTGCCGTCCAAAAGTTATATTGCTCTCGTGAGTACTTCCGCATCATCGATATATATATATATATATACAGGGTTCGTCCGGAAAATAAGTTTATGATGCTCATTGTCTTTTTTGACAAAAGGGGAGTCGTCCACTACGAATTTGTACCTGAACGACAATATGTAAATGCTGCATTTTACGTCCAAGTGCTCGACAGGCTTCGAAAACGAGTCGCCCGCGTCCGGCCAGCCATCAAAAACATCTGGCGGCTGCATCACGCAATGCGCCGTCTCACACCGCGCTTGTCGTGTCGAACTTCTTGGCCAAGCACGGCGTGGCAACGCTGCCGCACCCGCCCTACAGCCCGGACTTGGCACCACCGGACTTCTTTCTGTTCCCGAAGATAAAGAGGAGTTTGAAAGGAACGCGATACGGGACTTTGGACGCCGTCAAAGAGGCCGTGACGACGTGTCTTCGAGAGGTTCCCGATGATGCCTTCGCGGGAGCGTTCCAGGAATTGGAACGCCGCTGGAACAAGTGTATCGACTCACAAGGGTCCTATTTTGAGGAATATTAGCTTAAGATATGTATAAGTGTAATAATTTTTTTCCTGAGCTCAGTACACTTATTTTCCGGACGAAACCTGTATATATATATATATATACAGGTTACATATACAGGTTACTCCCCAAAATATATACATATATATATATATATATATGTATTTACTCCCCAAAATATATACATATATATATATATATATATATATATATATATATATATATATATATATATATATATATATATATATATATATATATATGTATATATTTTGGGGAGGGTGGGAGAGTGAGAGGAGTGAAAGGTAGTGGGATGCCAGGGAGAAAGATGGTTGGTTGGTGCGCAGAAGATGGGGTGTGGGGAAGTAGGGTGGGCACGTGTGGGAATGTTTGGTGAAGGATATGATAATGGCACGGGTATGGGTGCATTTGCATGGCTCCGTGGGGTGTGGCTTATTAGAAGAAGGGGGAAGGAGGGCCTGCGTCATCAAGAGTTGTGCTTGTGGTACGGAGGGAAGGGAGGGAGAGGGTGGAGTGAAGGTGGGTAGGATGGTATGCAGTTTGTGAGGCTGAGAATTGAAAACTGGGAGATTCATGAGAGATGAATGTACATGTATTCATTTACAGCATTAGAATTATTTAAAGGTAGCCAATATGATTTCAATTTTTTCTAGGACGTTCAATCTGAGTTTTCTCTCTTCCAGGTGGGGGTCTTATTTGATCGACAGACTCCGTATTCCTTAATTCTCTCCCAGGATTTTCTACCAGTTTTCCCTAGTAACTTGAACTGAATTGCAGCTATCACATTGTAATTTATTGATTAAATATTTTTGCCGTTTCGATCCTGCCGTTTATCTGACTGAAAAGGTTTTATGAATCACATTTGTTTTCAAATGCAGGTGGTACTTCAGTTTTGGGCAAAAGATTTTGCTTTAATTAAATTAAATTTCTAAAAATAACTAAATTAAAAATCTCCTTGGAAAAATATTTTCTGCCATTTTGGAGGACCATTTTCAATTGGAAGGGTTCTCTTTCTGTCTTTAATGGCTAGTTTGATGCGTTTGCTATTTCAAAGTGTGTCTATGATTTTAGTGGAATAACCATATTTTCCTCCTCAAGGGATACAACCATGACGTGCGGCCCAAACTTAGATTTGTTGCGTTCAATTGAACTCTAGAGCTTTGCTGGGGGAAGTAATGATAATTGCTCCTGGTAGCGTCACCCGTACCAGATATATCTAAGGGTAGGGACAAGACGAAAAATAATTATTTACGCTATAATGATTATAATCATTGTAGCGTCTACTCACCAGTGAGGCGGCTGCAACAGGCCTCTAGCCTCAGTAGGGTGGGGAAAGATATTAGACCAGCAAAATACCTAGGGGGTGTTCAGTTAGGGCTGGGGAAGGCAAACTTGGTGTCATTTCAGTAATGAGATCATTAATAATGAGGAGCATAAAATATAACCAGGGTGTATTTGTTTGTTTTTCAGAATTCAAGATCCATTATAATTTTAAAAATGGGGTACAACTGATGAATATGTGGCAGAAAATAGAAGCAGATTGGAGGAATAGGAGACTTATCCGCAACCTGCATATTTCTCAGACTTCTCAGGAGGGAATGGGGGAGATTCGAGATAGGAACTGTTAGAAAGTAGGGAAAGATGGGAGTGTTCATTATCACTGCCATTATCACTTTTGCCGTGTGCTAGATACATGAGTAAAACTCGGCGAGGAAGTCATAACATCAGGTTCACGGATGATAAAGCCACAATTAGCCAGCCAGCCAAGTGCGTGAAATCATTGTGAGCGCATCAGAAAATCAATGTTATGGATATCG
Organism: Hetaerina titia; assembly: GCA_037158775.1. Classification (NCBI taxonomy): domain Eukaryota; kingdom Metazoa; phylum Arthropoda; class Insecta; order Odonata; family Calopterygidae; genus Hetaerina; species Hetaerina titia. Next base: position 128,927,525 of record CM073768.1, read on the forward strand.
GATGAGAATCAATGTAAGAAAAACAAAGACTATGAAGTTTTTGAGGAAGAGGAAAGCTAAATTATAAATTAAAATGGAATCAGAGCAACTGGAACCATTTACTTATTTCGGAAATGTTTTCGACCGAAATGGTCAACGTAGTATGTGCCTTAGAAGAAGAATTTTGCGAGGTAGGAAATATTTCACAAGAAGGAGGAACATGATGACAGGAAATTTGAGTAGAAATGTTACGAAAAGTATCGTCAATACTTAGACGTGGAGTATGGTTTTGTATGGCACGGAAAAATGTTCATTGATGCAAAATGATAGGCATAGATTTGGAGGCTTTTGAAATGTTAGAGAAAGTGCGAGGTACGATGGGGAGGAGGGAGATTTGTTGGAAGAAATCCAAAGGAGGAAGGAAAGATAGATGTAGGGTATTTCCATGGTGATGGGATGTTGAAGACACTGATAGAGGGGAGAACGTTAGGCAAGCGAGGAGGGGCAGGAAAAAACATAGGCATATTGGTCGAAATGAAGAAAGGAAGGAATTATGTGGAATTGAATAAGGGATTATATTAATGTCGGTTGTCAGGTTTTGTTCCGTTAGGAGAAACAGAGAAATGTGCTCATCCATAAGTGACTTTAAACGGTATATGTCCCAAATAACTAAACCAGTTATTGAGGCTATTCATTTAATGACCTGCTGTATTTTATTTCTGTTATATTCTCGTAGGTGGGTGGTTAGTATACTAAGTAAGGTTGAATTAATGGCGGTCATTTATTGTGATAAACAATGTCCGGAATTGCATTGGAAGATTTAATCTTTGAGTTGGTTCTTCCTAAAAATGAAAACTTCTAATTTCGGTTAAAATTGAAAACGGCTTTGTCGAGAAAGCTATGGAGTCCCTTAGTGTTTCATGAATGAGTTCCACGGAGTCACCAAATTACTGTATAAATGGAGAGTTGATTCTAATTTGATATCATTTACCAAGGTTTTTCGAAGGTTGTAGGTGTAGCCAAATAATTCAGCCAGAGTATGCGTGTAAGTAGACTCTTTCTGGATTTTAAAATTAATGGACTTAACTTTCAACAACTTTTCTTCTACATGCAAAGGAATTGCAAGCAAACATAATTAGCACTTAATGTTTTTCCTAAGAAAAGCACCCAAGGATACATAAAATGATCGATGGGAAATGTCAAGCTGAGAGCACACGCCCAAAGAAAGATCGGAACTATGCATGTTTGATCTGTTTGATCCTTGAATGGTCCCAACGGCAATGAAAAACTGTATCCCTCGCATGAATTATTGAATAAGTAAGCCTAGCGTCGTGAATTCTTGTTAGCAACTTCACGCTGGATGCAAATAATTGAACAAGATGATATTTTTATCCTCAACAAACTGAAAACATTAATAATTTAGCAGTCGTATATGATTAGCTTTCTGTAACTTATAAGATAATTCCAAAACATTTATTTCTTATTTGGTCGTGAAATGATTCTTCTTGATTTTACAATGAGCATATTTCTACCCATGTAAAATCGGAAAAAAATATCTAAGGCTTAATAAACCTACTCTGCAACATTGCCATGTAATGTAAATTGAGTGATTTCTTAGGAAAGTTATACGTAGCACCAGAAAATGATTTGGTTTCATAAACTGGATTTTTATTACATCAATTTATTATCACCATTAAGCTACACATTTACAGAACGACATCTCATTTCATCTACAGAAATGTACCCTCCGTAAAAATTTCTACGACCAAATTTTATCATTGCTGGAGCTAACTGAATTTTAAGCATAACACTTACAACTTACACCAAAACTTAGATATTTTTCCTTCACCGCAAGTGATTGATTGATTTTGACTACTCTATTAATATTATTAGATTTGAATCCATGATTTGCGGTAACAAGTAAATTTAAATTTAGAATATGGGGCATAGAGTGAAGTTCTATTTTTATCAATGGTTCAATAATGTTTTCAACTTTACCAGTCACGGATGCATAATAATTGCTTATTATAGACATGGAAGCAGTTATATTATCTTTTGTACGTAATTTCTGAAGACTCGAGTAAGATACATTTTAATATAACTTCATTCATATTCTTACGTCTTATCAAATACTTCGAGAAAGATGAACGGCGAAAAATGTGAAGATTATTGAAGTATTAATTTAAATTTACAAGGTGTATGTGTGCATGTATGTCGTATTTTACATTCGTAATTTGCTAGTAAAAAAAAGAGAGGAGAAATTAAATTACCTAGAGCTCTTATTCTCTAAATTATATTTATATTCCGAGGGATCTCTCTGGCATAAAAAACTCAGTTTCCTCCCTAATACATTTACTTTAATATTCCACTCATAGGCTATTTACTGGCAATAATCCACGCAATGGCTCTTTATTGCTACGTGAATATAAATTCAGAATTGATTTTTAGATATCACGAATATAAGGTCACTTGCTCAACACTATCCATCGCGAAAATGAAAAACTTTCCATGCTTTCGCAAGGATACGAAAAATGGAGATTTTCCTTTCACCGACAAAAGGATGGTAAACTGGCGTAAAATTGCATTGGGCGTAGGAGGAATCGATATTTTCGCATTCCATAGAATGGATCATTTTGGCTGCACCTGATCCCTGCAACCATATTGAAGGGTGGGACGAGTTCTGTTAAACCAGGTCAACGGTCCTTAAATCTTTTCCGCTTCACGCTCCCTATTTGAATTTATGAAACTATTGCGTATCCGCCCTTCAATTTTTCAAAACATTTAACTTACGGATAGTTTTTAGGCATTTAGATCGATTTTACCATCGGGGTTACAAAATATTCCATTAAAAATATATTTCTAGCCCAAAATAGTTACACGGAGGTGATGAGCTGTCTCACATAGTTTGTTGCATAGTGAAGTAAAACTATTCCAGATAACTTCAGGTAGACGAATAAGATTTTTAAATAGAATAACAATCTGTCTAAATTTGTATAACAGATGGTGAATTATAAAAAAAATTAATTTGAACCTCGCATTAATGCAAGGTTCAGATTTATTTTTAATTTCGAATAAAACCTCATGTTTTTCATTCCAAGTATGCCATTATCCATGACGAAACAAAAAAGTAAAATATTAATACGAAACATTCTTCTCCAAGTCTCTTAACTAATTTCTCTCAGGAGAAACTATTTCAACAATGCGATATCTATGGACAGCACCTGAATATTAGTTAGGAACTCAATCCGCAATTGATCTACACTGAAAAGGTAGCAACTTTACCCTAATTATTAGCATAAGTAATTCATATTAGTTCTTTCTAAGAGGAAATTTAATTTATTTTTTTCACATTCGTAAATATTAAACCATAATAGTTACCGGCATACGCCATCGATATCGTATTCGTATCCCAATCAATGAGATTGGAAAACGAACTTTTATTATTAATATCTGACGGAGTACTCCATATAATTTATCTGAGTTTAGTTTTAACTCTTTGATTAGTAAACTACCATTTAGCTTTTCGTACTTTGATTTATAAAGTAATTAGGAGAAGAGAAAAAAAAATAAAACTAATCTTTCGCTCTAATTAAAAAAACTCTTTGAATTAAGAAACTTTAAGGCTGGAACCTATGGATTAACTTATTTATCAATGTATCGATTTTATGATTTAATTCAAAACTGATATCAACTTCCTTTTTGGGAAGTATTAGAACACGGATAGAACTCCCTGACATAAGAATTGACTCATTTCATCATTTCAATGATTCAAGAGATCGGGATGCCGTGAACTGAAAAATACAACCCTATAAAAGTGCGTTATGCATTGTAAAGGTTTGAGGTATGAATTTCGTGATGCCTGCACCTTTCCTAGCATGAATTGCCATGCATTCGTGGAGTCTGAAAGAACTCCACGGTGGCTCATAGCCTTTCACTTAATATTAGAGTCAATTTAACCGGATGAGCATACACCCAAGTTTCCTCGAAAACTCTGACTGCACTGCCGGCTTCAAGACGTTCCATTGAACCGTGAACAAAAAGAATAACAAATAGGCATCCTCCTCCCCTCGCGTCTTTAACCCCCAGTCTCTCCCCGCACCCCGACTTTCCATTTCCCATAACTCTCGCGGCCGCGGAGTCGCATCGGAATGAGATTATCTCCGTCGATCGTAGCTCAAGGTCCGCCGTCCTCCCACACAAGACTCCCACCGGATCACGATCTCCGCCACGGGGCAAACCACCCCGGAGATGTCCCACCCCAGTCAAACAAACGCACACACACAAGCCGGGAACTAAACGTACATAAAATACGAACAAGGGGACGAAGCACTCCCATCCCCTTTCTATTCCATGTCTGGCGCGTCTGTTCTTTCCTCCCACTCATTCGCTATGCCGCCCCGAAGCGCTGGAGTCTGAGTATTCTATTTACATCTTTGGCCAGCATCGTTTCTTTTTCGCAAACGATGAGCGAGCCCTAAATTCATCGATGAAGAGTCGATGCAGTGTCAATCTCTCTTGATGCGGACCAAGGATTCTCCACCCGGATATTTTAGGGAATAATATTGTTGTAATAATACAGAGAGTAAAGATGCATAGATAGTAATAAATAATAGAAAGTAAAGATAAATATTATTTTAGTGTTGCGAAATACTGACAAACCGTTTCCAATAGCACTTCCTACGACCAGATAAAAGAAGCTTAAAATGCTAACTAATCTGAATTCCTCTCTATTAATTTTAAAGCCATAATTGTTGCCATATTCTGTAACAATCTCGTTTATGTAAAGTTCATAGTGTCACTGCAAGAGTAATGCGTTGCGTGCCGTACAACGACAAAATTAATGACAAATTACATCTTCATAGATAATTTTACCTCAATTTAGTCTTGTTTCTTCAAAACAGGAGGCAATGGCAAGATGTTTATCGAAAAACGTCACCAAATTTGAATCGACTTTTGCTTCAATTTAACTGTGGGGAAAGTAGCCATTCACAAAATGGTTGTTTTCTTTCGCATAAAGCCATATTAGCAAATTAGAAAATATTTTATGGAATAGCAATTTCTGAGAAAAAGTAGTTGATCACACGACCAAGGTAACAGTTTGCACAAATTTAAGCAATCATATGAGAATGTATTTCATGGAGTAATTACAATAGAAAACTTTGGAAGAGCATTGGAAAGTGCGACTTTAAGTATACTATTCGTAATTCATTCAAATTCAAAGAAACTGCGGAAGATGCCGCGACAGTAACTTTTAACGGAGTAATCCTTCAATACGTATTGCATTGTTAGAATTTCTAATGTTTTGTAAAGTTTTTTTATAATATAATTATTTTGTTTTAACTCTCATATGATTGACTTTTGCTCTTTCCACAAAATATACGACACGATTTAAATGAGTCTTAAATAGAAATTACTTTTTTGATAACTTTACATGTTTCAACTGCATGAATCATTAAAAAGAATGCTCTATGGTTGTTTGTAATTTATTATTTGAGTCATATCAATAACGGCTAACTTCAGTCTAGTGAAAAATTTTACAATTTTCTAATAATGACCAATATAGGTCGATTTCTTCCTTTTTTTTTGAAGTCATTCAGTTGACAGAATTGAAGCTCGGTTTATTTAAGTTATAACCCCAACACTCGTCAATATATAAACTAATGCTATCATTTAGAGTGATTTCCTAAATTCTATCATTCTGGAAGCAAAATTCCTCTGCTATCACTGCTACACATTTCAACCTGGAAGATCATAATTTGGTTTAGTACGAAGATACTCAAGTGCCGAGTGACAGAGTTGGCTTCGATCTAGAAAGACTCCGCAGAAAGTTATCCAAATTAATGCACTTCAAAAAAAAGTATGAATTAATAAAATTAAATTATGAAAGCACAATTGCGTAATAAGTCTTGGATAATATGAAGAGCCTTGTATTGTCAATAGTACACATATCCGTATATGCAAAACTTCAATGTCTAAACATTTCCTCCAACGTACCATCATTTGTATGATGTTGGAAAGAAGAGAGCAGTCGGGTAACAACGTTTTACAAACCCGGAAGCTGACGTTCTTTGGGGAATCATCCGCCTTGTATATCACGGTTAAGGAGACACCGCTTGTTTGTACGCCACAAGTTATTTACGGATCACATCAAGAGAAACCCAGCAGGACGATAACAACGTGAGATGGCCAGATTTCACTGATGATAGCAGATAAGGAAAAAAAGAGAACATGCTCGAAAAGCCAAAACCGGTCTTTAGAAGAAAAAGGCCACAGTGACCAGGTGGTGAGTAACTTCTTTCCACTCTGGGATAAGCCCCGAAAAATAAGTGAGTATGGCACGACCCGGAATACCAAAACAGGAAATGTACGCACAGTGAAACTGGTGAAATATTTCAAGTTTCTTACTACGGCCTTACTGCATCAACTTAAAGCGAAACTTTCGCCACCAATTTATCGCCCATTCCAGTGCTATTCTATAAACGAGCAGTATTTTACATTTTGCATGAGCGAAACCCCATGATCGGCTTTTAGTGAATCTTTTAAGTAATAAATTCCGCCTAACGACCTAGGTTAAAATCCTTTTACCTTAACTTCGGTTAAAAAAATTATTGGAGGCATAGCGATCTCAAAATTCACGATTTGCTTGCAATCTGCTCGCGACGTTTTCCAAAAAATTGCAAAAGTTTGGAATGGGAAAACATTAAGGAGAAATATATGCCTGTTCCACATCCTAAATTAAAATAATATTGAAAGCATGAAAATAGTTATTTCCAATAAACTACATTGTTTAGTATGGCATTTTCCACGAACGAACGAATATTCAACAATCTGGCAGTGCCTTCTCAAATCTTGTGCAAGCCATTGGTACCAATTGATATTTATTCAAAACTGATCTCCTTAGATAGTATGGTAAATTAACAATTTGTTGCACATTTTACGGACAATTGAAACTCACGTCAAATTGCCTGATTCGAATCGAAGATGATCTAATGTAACTCCATTATTTTATGTATTATTAGAAATGATAAAAATTATAAGAAAACATTTTATGACAGATGAAAGTGTGATATTATGCACAGTAAGCATACTTTCAATAGCAATTTAATTATATTTTAAACTAGTGAAAAATTTTAAATGCAATTTCTCAAATTCTCTTGTTTCTTTGAAAAAATCATATAATACGTACGTAAAGTCTTTATCTTAAACAAAAACCTGAACACTTGGAAATATGTGTTTTTTAAAGGAAATAAATAGTTTATGAGTTTTAGCTTGCCTGCTCAGCACTCTTCTACCCGAGGCCTTCCTCCGCAAAGTGCACGGGAATAACAGGATGGCGAGGTCTGGCGTCACTCAAAATACTTTTTTGAGTGATTACAGATTAACGAAATAGGACTTTATTGTTTTATCGTATCCATTTAACGAACTCTGAGCACATAATTTTTTCAAGTTCTCCATAATAAAATTTCTTAATTGATATCCCACTGTGGGATGATGTTTTGGAGTAATTGGAGTTTGGGGTATATTTTTTTTTAAAGCTTATAATGCGATACATATTCGGTACACTATTGTTATACGTGATATTATACCAAACACATGCGAGGGTAACTATTGTCATTGTCTTTTAGTGCAAGGAGTGATCAGGCAGTTCATTTCGAGAGTAATAAATAAAAAATCGCGGAGCCAAGACTGGATTCCACTTAAAGAAAAGTGTCAATACGCATTAATTACCATTATTTTCTACACACGGTGTACTGTAATAGAATTGTTATCTTTACGGTTTTTAAGTTTAGGTCTGGAAATTGATCTGTTCTTCCACGCTCCTGGGAGGATAATATTCAAATATTTTATATAGATGAATCCGTACGTTTTTATGCTTTTATATTTTTCTTCAAATAGAAACTAGCAAAATACGTTTATTTTCAATATCTTATTAGTTTCTGCATACTTTTTCTGCATCTTGTTCACATTATGGGAGTTGTTTCATTAACCAGAATCGGTTGTTACAAAAAGCTTCAGTTCTTGACATCCTACAACGAAAGTGGGTAAAGGACACTGCTCTACAGAAACACTTGTAGAAACGCAGTCCTCCCTTATCGGTGCCTTTTCTTCAACGAGAGAAAGTTTAGTTGACTAATAATAGCTCATATGTGTGTTTCGTTCGTGAAATTGAGTATGTTAACGTGCTGCACACTGATATTGGGAATTGTGCAATGTTGGTCTTCATTAATATGACAGTGTTTAAACTGATGTACTTCATGAAATTTTACTTGAAAAAACTGTCCTGGCAGGAAAAACACAAGAATATGGATGAATATTCAACTTGAGCACTGTATCTAATTGAATCCAGGCAACCCTGAAAAAATCTATCTTTCATTTTATACGGTAAGATAGAAAATTTGCTCCTACAATGAAAAATCAAAATGCAATTTTTGGAGGGTTAAGAGGGAAAGGAAATATTAATGCCTAGAATTAATCCCCCATAATTAAAATGGAGAAGGAGTGTCCCTTCTGCAAAAAGGATGTGAATAACAGATATAATATTTAAGAATTAGGTATCTAAGAAGTTGCTATAATAGTAGAATATTTTTCCGAAAGTTGTCGAGATCTAGTCGTAACCCAAATGTACCACATGTGCTTTCTCACCTTCATATAAAATGTTCCCAAGCAGAGTCCATGATATAAGATTAACCTGGGCCGTGTAATTTTTAAAGCTGAAAAACTGAAACCTCTCTAATTTTGTAACATTAGCAACTAGATATAGGATTCACATATATTTCTACTGCGTGTATTTATCTACTACTCCTTGCAGTAGAATTTTTAGCTGTTTTCCTTCATGATCAGATGCTCTGATAGTTGTTAACGATTATTTTTTTCAAATTAATTAGTTCCATATAACGTAATGTTAACCTAATTGTGAGGCATCAGCAAACCAGTGCCTCTTTTCGTAGGAACATCCCGAAATAAACTGCAGTAATAAATATATTTGACGGTGCATACGTGTTTTATCGCTTCCTTAAAGTACACTCAAGTAACAATTGGTGATGGAACAAATAGAAAAGAAATAGAATTAATTGTCAATAGAAATAACACAGAGAATACAATGTGAATTATATCAGGCTAGCAAAGATCGCTTGAATGAAGAAACAATCACTTCAAAAAGTTAAGCGGTGATATTCATCTCCCCTGAATCTCACTATCATTCCTCATGAGAAATTCCTCAAGCACCCAGAAAAACTTCAAAAGAAAAAGTTCAGCTTCGAAAAAAGGAGTTTTCCATGACACACTTTAACTCATCCTTTTATTGAGCTTGCAAAAATTATAGGGGCGGCAAAAGAAGTGAGGATTTGGAAGGTAGAACGGATCAGACGGTCTGAACAAATTACGTTTCGATTGATTTTATCATTGCGTATTATAAGCCATATGCATTATTGAGGGGAGAGTGCCGAATTCAAGGTGAAAGGTTGCCACTCAGAGTCTTCCAGTCCATAAAGTTAAAATGTTCAAGGATCTTCTCAGGTGCGCATGACTATTATGAAGTATAACGTTAGTCCTCCCTACCCGTCTTTATTTAGAGTTGTCTTTTGCTTACCAAAACTTTTAGTGGTTCTTGTGCCCCCGAAATCCTTATAAGTCTACCATCGTCACTACCTGTCACTACCTGTCCCAGGAATCAAACCTCCGACGTTTACATAATATGCATGTCCGATTCTGTGCTCAAACCCACCTGGTAGCCCTAATGAACTAGTTCTAATAAATTATGGCGAGGAACTTGCACAGCGCCCACGGTGGTTCCTGAAAGTGGGACAAAAATTGTCAACTCTGTTGGGTAAGAAGTAAGGATCTCTTCACATTGCGTGTAAATCCCGACGAATCCTGTAGCAGCACTCGATAATTATTTCTTCTACATTTTATACGCCGGATTCCTCTCAACTCCTTCCTCAGAGATGGCGGCATTTACGACCACAAGATCTGCTCTTTGATGAAGTAAAAAGAGAGATGGACTACGTTATCTCGTTTCGATTTCACGCCTTTGGCTAACCTCAAGGCTGACCTCTCTGACTATGTACGGCAAAAGCGTGCTTCTGTGCTGGCTTCAACGTGCGTTAATCATCTTTGGGGTTTTCAGAAGCAGCATACGCGCCCCAATTCAACCCCCGGGAACTTTTTCCTTTCTTTTCAAACTCTTTCGAGAAAAAATTAAGGGCGAATAGTAAAAATAACGAATGGGAAACTGTAGTAAAGCTATCATAGTAATAGGAAAATATAATGATAAAAAAATCTTGGGGCATATAAATTATAACATCATATCAAATGCAATCACCGCATGGAATGCGTGAAAATAAAATAGGAAATCTATCTGTTATAATCCATTTCCATCATTTTCAACTCTGAACCCATATATCACTCCATAGTGACTTAGATATTCTAATAACATCTGTAATGGAGAGGAAAAACAGTTACCGCAACGTTCTGTATCACTGATCTATATATTTTAAATTAGCATAGAAAGTAGAATATAATTTTCTATCGTCAATTTGGATATAACCAGAAAATGAATAAATCAGAATCAAAGAAAGAAAATATTAATTTTGGCTCATACAATGATAAAATAATTAATAAAGCCGCAATCCGATAATACTTTTATGAAATACGAGTAAATTAATTAAAGAGTAAAAAAATAAAATGTTAATATACTTTGCCTCTCAACGTAATATTCAACCAATTATCAATACCAACATCGAGGAAATAATTCAAGCGCCTCAGGTAGGTTAGCATGAGGAAATGGAGGAAGAAAGAGGATTTCGACTGCCAAAGAAATAAGAACAAAAAACGTGGAATTTATTCTCGATCGCTATTCACGATTCTCTAACACAATGCAGACCCAAGCACACACTAGGACACATCATTTATCAGATTTTTTCCCCGTTCTTCGCATGAATGGCGCGCAAGCATGTGCTACTGTCGGTCTATGTGATTGGTTGCGGCGTGAGTGCACGTGTAATCAGAGATATATTATAATACTCCAGATGAATATATTATCTAAAGAAAGATAAATAAGCTGACTGCATCATATCCTTCGACATGAAACTGGTAGTAATTAACTCTACATGATATACGTTCTAATGCTTTTTAGTTCGTGAGCATGTGAGAATTATATTAATCGTTCATATTCCAGATTGGAGTTATTCACAAACGTGCTCGTGGCTGATTTAAATATATATGCTAACTTTCATCACTTATTCCTTTAGTCAAAGTTTTCTTAATACGTTCTTCTTTACTCGATAATAGTTAAATAACGCTCACGTGAAATTTCAATCAATGTTCATTTTTTACCTTGAGTAAATACTGGTCAAAAAAATTCTCCAACGTCGATTGTCCGAAAGATAGCAGTGGAGAAATATCAACGTAGGTACAAACGCATTTCAATCACTCAGAAGAAAATTTCTGAATAAATGAAGTCCTTCAAATTAAACAACTTTCGTATAATAAATGTATACCATAAATAGCCAGAAAATACGGAAGCTGTGTAGATATCTAGATGCATCATATAAGATAAGAGCCATCACACTTCAAGCAAAATAAGAATTAAATATAATATGTTTTTTATAACTTTCTGCACGATTATAGACTTTCAAGATAAACAGCGATCGATCGCCAGATAACAAATCCGCTTCGCAGAACGAAAATTTCTGAGTGAGAAGAAATGCGCGTAATTAAATAATTATGCACGCGACAGCAGCAAACAATGAAATTGCAACGTATATTCTGGGGTATTATTTGTAACATAAACCGCTTATGGGATTCACCATATTTGCATTTGCCATTCGAAAATGTGACTGCCGACGAAAAATGTGAGCACCGGTCCAAAACCAGTTCACCGGCCGAGCACCGCTGGCAGCTCCTTTTCTTAAACTGCTATCAGTTCCGAAGGTATATTTTTGATCTCGGACTATGATTTGTTGTTATATGATAAGCTAACAAAATGACATTAAGTCAATAAAAACATCAAAATTATTTGTCTTCGTCGATTATTTTAGGTGATATTGGAATTTAAAATGTGTTTTTGGCGAATTATGCCAAGTTTTAAGATAAACGTGACACAACCGTTTGGCGTGTCAAGAAAAAATTCCAAGAAACTGCGGGAGAGCCCGTGACAGTACCTTTTAACGGAGTCATCTACTAAATTTTCATTAAAATATAACAATTTCAGAGTGTAAAAATCATTCGCCAAGGTAATCCCGGTCAAGGCGAATGAATTTTACACTCTGAAATTGTTTCATTGTGAGGCAAAAATTGTAAATGCAGAAAATTAAAAGGATAAAAAACAATGCAACAATTTTAGAGTGTAAAGGAAATTGTTGCATTGCAATCCATATTGAAAATCAAAATTTTACTGTCGCGGCATCTCCCGCAGTTTCTTAAAGAATAAGAAAGCTGAGATTCCTATTCATTCATATTAAATTCAACATGAAGTCGCCAGTATCTTAATTACTAAATTTACTACAAAATTATTCATGTGAGGCAATGGAGAATATCTTTTCCGTTTAAAGTTTGCATCACTCCATTTACCAAAAATAACCGCGAAATTAATGAAGTTTGGATATGACAATATATAGGGTTGGATACTATCTCCAACTCGCTTTCGCTTTGCAAAAGAAAACCAATGAATTAAATAGCACTGAATGAATTGAATTAATAAAGCCTGTGAAATGAAATGTATTATTTGAGATTGCTATCTCTGTGTTTTTGAGGTTCAAAAATGAGCGCTAGAGCGTGAACACGTGCACCTAAACATTCTCCACAAGCCACCCTATCGTTCTGCAGCGCAGGGATAAAGATGAAGACACTAACCTTTTTTATTACCGGTTCGAGAGACAGGAAGGAAAGAGAAACGACCGGACCGAAACTCTTGAGAGAAAAATCCGGTGCGCCCTTGACACCACTTGATCAATTACATCTGTAGCATGCAAATAAAGTTTGATCAGATGAACGGTAAATGAGCATTTTCCTCGCAGTGTACTGAATCAAAAGTGAATTACACTTTTGGATACGAAGTCATGGATTGCTGAGTACAATAGTATTCAAATGAAAACAATGGCGGCTTTTCTCTAATTCGAACATAAAAATATGACCGCTGTTCATCTTGTAATATGCGAGTATATATTAACTCATTACTAGGATTTCAGAGTATTTTCTTCCCTTTGTTCAGAATGATCAATTAGGTGATTGCTGAATTATGTAATCTGACCGTTACCTGAGAAAAACTCCGGTATTTTGGTGTGGAATTCCGAAAGGGGGATTAGTTAGAAAACAGAAGCCAGGGGAATTGAATAAGCAATACTTAATGACCTCCCATGTCATATGTCGGAATAGAAATCACAAAAATGTTCTAATGCTTCGACGGCTTCCCAGAATTTCATTCGTTTTCGTGAAAACGAAGATACTCAAGATAAAAATGTACAGTACATCGTCCGAAAATCTGAGGTTAGGATGCAAACCACGCGGATGCTTTCGCTGGGGACATTAGCTGATATTGACACCAGAATTCTGTTCGCTCTCCCTTACTTCCCTATTTCCTTCATATCTCCAAGGATCCACCTGGCATATCATGAGCTTCTGTGATCCTGCGCTTTGCATTATTTTTAAAAATACTGCCGGACCATTAAGTTCGTGTTAGCCCTTATTTGCACTAATTAGAGATTAACAGGACGGCATTTCTGGATAAATTTTATGAACACATACACAGAGAAAGATGAGCATATTAGTACTGCGAAAATTTCAGTTGTCATATACACCAAACATACATACATTCATATATGTTTATATACCTTGTAGATTGACGGCCATTGGGCTCTTAAGCATTTTATCATCAATTTTATCGTTTGAATTACTTGGTGTTGAGTCAATGATTTGGAGTAAGTTTATGGGCCATGGAGAGGTAAAAAAAGGTCACATCTCACTCATGTCAAATCAAAACCAAGGATAGAATTCATTTAGATGAAGTTGTAATCAAAGGTGACAAGATCAGAGAGGATCACTAGTTGATCACTTTAAGCTTCTGTATTAAAGAAGATAGAAATTTTTATTAGTATGTAAAGAGACTAGACGTTAACTGAGCATCAATAAATATAGGATATGGAGTAAAATTATTGAACATGTAATATATATCAAAACTATCAGATCCATAACAATGGTAATAATTTTCAAAATAAAATTGCTAAACGGAACTTAGATAATTCTGGCCACAGTCGAACTAGAGAAAGTCATTATTATTACTTCCGGATATCGAGGGATCCGGGTTCGAATCCCGGTCAAGGCGAATGATTTTTACTCTCTGAAATGGTTGAATTATAATGCATACATAGCGGGTGACTCCGTTAAAGTTACTATTACAGTTTCTTGAAAGTCATTATTGTTCAAATTAAAAGAATTGAAAGGCATCTCAGATAAAAAATTAATCTATGATTTCTTAGGTATTTCTTAAGAAATTTAAATCTAAAAAAATAACATTTTTGCCTCAAGTAATTCAAATGAAGGGTCCACTGCCGACGAAATTAGAGGTTTGCGAGAATCAAATTTTTCTAATAGGAATCTCAGGTGTGAGAATATAGTAAGATGTGACAAGAAGAGCCACGCATGATTACTAAAATAATCGCCAATTTCGGTCAAAATAACTTAATACAAATGCGTTACATGCTTTTTGGATTAACTTAAACAATCCGGAAAACCATACTTTGAGATATCTCACGCTATAAATTACAATTTCTAAACTTCAAAACCTCTAATAAACTTCAAAATCTCTATTAATAATGATTTCTAAAATTTATTATGCCATGGACACAATTTATTTTTTTCATTATTACACCAAAATATTGTTTTACGTGATACAAATACGATCTGCTGAAAATGTTTAGCATGGTCCTTTTCCCTAGAATTAACTCCAAAAAAAGATCCATGTTCAAGCGGAAAAAAATTATCCACCTACGGAAAGCTGCTTCGCTTTGAAATATCGCTCTTCTTCTCCTACTGCAATCTTCAGTACTTATGTAAAGCCATTGCACATTTTTTTTATTTCATTAATACTAATGTTAAATTTATGTACCAAAATATAATTAAGACTTTTATGAAAATTAGAACACCATCGATGCATATTGCTTAAGTGTCCCCACTAAATACCTCCAAATCGAACTGTTTATGCCTATGGTTAATGCCTGTCAAAGTTTTCTTAGATTAATTGAGCGGTCGGAGGGATTAAATGAGCCATCAAATATTTGAACCAATTCCTTCGTTTGTGGAGGCATTCCCTCGACGGAAGATTTGAACAGCTGAGAAATAGGCAAATGAATTTACATAGTTCATCTGAGTCAGTTCATTACAATAAGTATTGACGTACAGGTTAGGGACTGCGCGTGGATGCATACAAAAATATATATTTTTTCTTACAGATTCCCCCCCTTCCCATACCTATTTGAATAAACCCCACCCCTCTCATCCCTTACCATTTCCTCCTGGTGTTACACCCCCTGCCACACACCTTTTTTGGTGGCTCGCAGGGTATTTATGTAGATGTAGATAAGTGAATTCAAGTTGAACATTGACAAAACTAGATAGAATTTTCTCATGCAGTTCATTATGTTTTTCTTTTTTTTAAACTAAGATACTTTATTTAAAAAAACAGCAGCTATTTCTATGTTATCAACACGAATAAAAATTTTATTTTTCATGTAAATTATTTCCTGCTATTATTATGGGAATTTAAATTGGCATCGAAAAGCATAAGTTCCCGAGATGAATATATTGTAAAGGCTAGGACAGCGGTTTTTCCTCGTGTACATTCTCGACTGCGGTCATTTCGCATTTAGGTATCAATGGACATACCAAATTTGGTTCGTTAAATTGCCATGGCTTCATTCATCTTAGGCTGCAACAATACCTCTGACTATACCAGCTAGGAAAGTCAAGCCCCTCGAGATCACAAATCAGCTGAAAAACTCGCTCATTTCAAGGGCGAACCCACTCATGAGGTTTTCGAACAAAGGAATGAAGAGGCATCCCACATGGTTTTCCTCTCTGCGCCGCTGGAACACGCATTAGCAGACATCGCGGTCGAATTACTTCATGGCCTCCTTCTCAGGCCGAGATGCACGTGGAGCCCACAATACGGACGGCCATCAATACGGTGCCTTCCTTCTCTATGGATTGGGTGCGCGCCTATAAACGATGAGGAGTGCGAGCAGCTGGAGGAAGGAAGTGCGTGAGATAAGCGATCTCTACGAGACTTCGGTCTCGGGGGAAGAAACGATGGCACTGGCCATTATCACCGTTCAAAGCAGTCTCTCGCAAAATTGAAAACTTCCTCAAAACATTTCTTTAGCGAGGAAGTACAGGGGATACGACCAATAAATTACTGCAATTCGGTTCCATTGTGTATTCAACCGTGATCATGTGACTCTTTCTGTCTGTCTTAATCTCTGATCGATTGCATGAATTGAATTTCAATGAATTCGTTTCACTTGACTGAGCTTGGTATTTTATTTTGCACGATTTGCACGAGTAGACATGTAGGACATTTTCCAAATTGTATTTAAATTGGTAACAAAGCCCAATTGCGTACATAATCGCTTAAATAGCAATGAACAGAATAGCGGTAGCATAAATGGAATTACTATTAACATAAAGAAAATAATAATTATGACATTAGATGTTTAAAAAATAATAAGTTTACCATCAGTTCGCTAATAAAACTTGTAAATTAAAGCAAATTCCTACATATTTTCACAAAACATGTTACATTATTAAAACAAATAAACCTTTCAAACCTCAATGAAGCAATAAATTAATTAGCATTAAACATAGATGCTTGACATAGTATGATATCCGTTATGAGATATCCTATATATCTGCGGTTCCATGTCCTACGCAGTGAATTTATTACCAGTATCTCAGTTTAGCGACGCTATAATGACCGTAACATTTATCATTACTTTGTTACCGAACCATTTTTTATCAATATATTTTATGAATATAATATCATTAAAGATATTCACGAAAAATTTCAAATGTTCGAGGCGCTAAACAAATAATTAATAAATATGTTAGAATTCGTGTGTTTTTCATCGTTTCATTTTCCAACATATTGCCTAAGAAATGCATTTCTGACTCAACAGCCGACAGCGAAAACGTGGCTCCAGTTGAAATATGCATGTTATGGCATAACAAGTCCCTCCGCGAGACTCGCTTGCGCCTTAACCTGTGACTCGTCCTGGGGATCGAACTCGTCGATCGAGGACAAGAACAAAAGAATGCAATTCCCTGAAGACAAGCGGAATACTCGCGCGTGGTGGCGATGAGACTTTTAATCCCCTCATTTTCCGTGAGCGAGCACACCGTGCAAGGAAAAATGGGCTCACCGTTCGCGAAAGGGGATTGGAGAGGAGGGGTCGGGGAAAGTTCTCAGGGAAGGGGGGTAAGGGGGATTGAGGAGGGGTTGGAAATCTTGGATCCCTTCCAAACGGATGTTAAAAAAATCAGGAGAGAGAAATAAGCGAAGAGACGTCCGACCTCTCTCGAATGCGCCTCACTTCCAACTTCTCTATTATTCGTCAAGCACCAGTTAACCGAGCCCCGTGCACCTTTGAAAAATATCTCACGACGGCGCCCTATGACTCTCCTCGCTCTAGCTCAACACCGAGCGAGTTCAAACACGCACGCACTACCGCCATCTGGCGTCGCTCCGGTAAACCAGTCTCATTATCTTCTTCCCCGCCCCTTCCCCCACACTTCCGCGATCGTCTTATCTCAAAGACCCTTGAGAACCCATCCCACAGTGCCGAAGGGACGCGATCGTGTTCATCCCGAAAGTCATTCTATTATTGAGCCCGTGTGTGCTCCAAAAGTTGCAGTTCATCGACGGCCAATGTCTTATATTTCCCCCCTAAACGCTTTAATCCCGCACAATCCCCGTCGCGAGTGGAGTAAGCGCCATTCTTCTCCCCTACCGATGTAAGGGGATGGAAAGACTCGAACCCAGTCCGATTTCCACAACCGATTAACCTCGCCAGGGAGATTAAGTACACTGCCGTCGCGTGAAAGAATCCGAGATTCATCTCGGGCGCCGGACACTTGCGGCGACATGCGCGAGGAGGGACGGGAAGGAATGGACCCGGGTAGTGGAGTGGCGGCCAGGGGAGCAAGCAGCCGAAGGAGCGGACGGGCGTATTTTATGGGAGGCTGACGGAGCGGATTAAAAGCGAGACTTCTTTTCCTCGAGGCTTATTCAAACGGGAGGATTTAGATGAAAAACCCTTAAACGAAGGCCTTTTGAGTGCGCTTTTATGATTTTATAAATCTCCCGTCCGTAACACCGGGAGCGTGGACCGGAATAGCACCTGTGAATAGAGGAGGGACAAAATGGTTGCCTTGGCATTCAATGTGAAAATACATTGGTTTTAATAATTATGACTCTGTAAGAGTCATTTTTCCACAGTAGTGCTTTGAATGACGTTGCACGCAACGAGAATAAACCCTCAAATACAATGCATTTAAAGATGGAGTTGTTTTATTCACGAGCGAAAATTTTCATTCTTATCAGACCCTTCCATGAATCGCGAATTTTTATGCCGGTCTTTTGATGAATGGTGCCTTGAAATACAACCCAGGAAACAACTTTTCATTTCCTTAGACGTGTACGTAATTTATAAAACAATTACGCCCAGCTCGGGGCAGAATACGAGAGAGCAAACTATCCATATTGTATATTGATAAACTCCTGCAAACTAAAAGTCTGCATACCTTTATTCATGCCATCATTGCGGCCATTTTATAAATAATTTCCAGCACAAAAATTTCCTAGCACCGTCTATATACTTGCAAAAATTAATGAATAGGTTTGTGAATTTGTTTGTGTATGCCTTCGTTTATTTTAAGGGTTCAATTGAATTTCCAGTCTTAAATCAAAATAATAAGTATACTCCAAAATTTATGGTGAGTATAAGGCTAAAAGAGGTAATTGAAAAAATAAAAATTTAGGAAATATTAATGTTTGGAAAAATCAATAATCTGAACAAAAATATGTAAATTAAACACAAAAGATATGTGCATTATAAAACAACTGAAAAAATTGTGTAAAAATATCATTCTCATTCTATTACGCTTACTTAAAAAATCACGCTCTCAACTTTTCTCGAGGATTTTCTTCAAATCTAAACCGGCTTTTTTCAAATTCCCTTGGTCGTTTAAAGTTAGGGTTGAGAGTTGGATGTTGATACAAACAATATCAAAGGAAATTCTATTTTATATATAAAGTGCTGCTTCGCTTTGGCGAAAGTACGCTACATAATTATTGCATTAATGTGGATTGTGAAGGATCATATAATATGATTGAGTTAGCTGAAAATGTATTTATAAAACATCAGGAAACTAATTTAAATGTGCCACATTCATTTCATTGGTGTGCTGTTAATAACAAGAGGGCTGAAGTCCGGGAAATAATTCAATTATTTTTCGAGTGTGTTATTCCAAAGCGGAAGCACTGCATGTTTAGTGGCTACGTAAGTGCTCTCCCATCCATTCGAGGCGTGACTTAAAGTACTTTTTGCACCGACTGCAGAACGTGATACAATTCCTACACCTCCCCGAGGCCAATTTCGTACACCACCTTTGTTTGAATATCCAGATTTATTTGAGAGCTCAAATAGTCACCGAATAATGGAAACGCAACGGAAGTCATTCCATAAATATGAATGCATAATGGTTTCCTCCAATTGCTATGAAACATTCGCTGGCCAATAAAATTCTTTCGGTAAAAAAGCTACCTCAAATACTCCAATGGCTGGTAACAGCAGTGCACTTCATTCAACACTGACTTCTCCCAATTCATTAGTCTGCTGGATTATTTACGGCCCGCGCAGTAAGAAGAGATGGCTCAGTAATGTTTACCAGCAAGATAATCGATTTCTCTTCTCATGAAGGCTAATAGGCATAGCCTTCTCATAGCCCAACCCATACGAGATCGCTTAAATGCGCAATATATTATTTTAAAATAACAGAACGGAAGGAAAATTAGTTTTCACGGAAAATAATACAAAAACACATGATTAGTCTCAATGATTCCAAATGATTTTCATCGATAAAATGATTAATAATTTCTGGAGATATTGGGAAACGATATTTCCTGATAGAAAGTATAAAATATCAATATAGTGACTTAATTATATTTTTAATCTTTTTAACCAGTTAATCAATTTTGTTGTAGTTCCAAAGCAGAGGTCTAACTCTAAAAAATAAAAATGGTGGAAATCGTTTACTCAAATGACTACACTTTTTCTATAAGCAGACAGTACCAGTCTTTCGTATTTCATCAACTCTCATGCTTATTATTTAGAATGATGAGCTTGAAATTTATTAATTTGTGGACAAAATAGCTTATCTATAAATAGAATCATACACGTTGAGACTAACGTTCAGGACAAACAAGCACAAATTTTATTAAATGACGTCTACGAAGTAATTTTAATAAAATAATATAAGCGAATATCTTAGTATATGCATATTATTTGATAAATACAACTATTTTTCGATATTTCTTATTTTCTTAACTGTTATTTATGTCTATACTAAACGTCTGAATTGATCGCGTTAGCTAAAGAACTATGCTTACTTCTCAGTGCATTTGCGTTATGTTGATTGCAAAGCATTGGTTTCGAATGAAAATTCGTTTTTTTGTAGAACAGTATGACAGAGACTGATCAAAATGCTTTTTGAAAATTTTCTAGAAAAGGTTCCGATGGATGGAGTCGAATATAAACTGTTTATTTAGTGGCTATATGATGGCTTAAAATTTTCTATTTGTAACAAGGAAGAACAGTGTTTGTACATGTCAATGTTGATAAGAGCTCGGCTAATAGTTAAGATCCTAATTACCTAGCATATTTCCGTATAAAACGCCTTACACCAGGGATTTTTTAAATCATGTCATTGCTACACACTTCCGTTTTACTAAAATATTTCAAATGAATTTTTCAAATAGTGATTTTTGCGTAGGTAACGTGGCTGCAGAGTCATCATTTGAATATTCTAATCCCTAGATATCAACTGTAATGCGGTATGGTGCTCAACATTGTATTCAGATATATGTAATAAATACACTGGCCACATAGTGGAGTAGTACAATTTATATGTGTGATCATCTTGGGCACCCTGCACGTGCCAAAAGCTATCCGTTATGGGCCTGGAAGTTTTAATGATTGCCATAAATTTGACTAGAGGCCTTTGAGCCAATAGATTTCCCATTCTCTTTTTTTAGGTTTTCTCAAGTTTACAACTTAAATCGCAGTTTCGCATCATTTAATAATTCTCCGAATTGGACCAGATGCAAGAAATGTATGAAAACATACGTATGTAATCAATTGTAACATATTTTGGAAACGAAGAAATTTCTACAGATATTATCATAGGAAATAACTATGAAAAAATGAAGAAATCATTTCGTTTTGATTTTTCAGATACAAATAGCATAGTAATATCTAGAATTTACTCCTCTATAATATTTAAAAGTACTCCTGAAATAATTTTTTAGAAAGACAAAAGAGTTTAGAGACTGTAAATATTAATTGATATGGTAAAGTTGACCCTGGGAAGTTGAAAATATGCAGAGAGAACGTAAACCATAAACAACTCTTGTGATGTTAGTGATATATAGTGAATTACCAATGTGAATTAATATTTAGGAAATCTTTTGCCAGAAATAAATACAGGAACGTGTAATGCAGGGAAAATTCAGCAATGAAAATCTTTGTTCATTTCATGCTATATTAAGCAAAGAATTTTCACTGACGAGAAATTATGATATTATTATTCTAAAGAAAATGTACGACTCTTTAAGGGGGACACTTTAATAGCTTTACTAAATATGTCCTTTGACGAAGAAATACAAAAACAGACAAATTACACAAATATTGACACGAATTTTCCCTCCATTGAATCATCGCCACAAATAAGTGTTACTTCTGCAAATTCGTGCCTTCGTATTGCACTTAAACGTACCAGGACGCTATTTGGGATTTAACTTTACAGAATATTACATGTTTGTAGTATTTTGTTACCATTAAATTAATGAAATAACGTTTGGTAAATTCCATAAAATCTCAGAATGTTAGTGTACTTTCCCGACTATTCTAAACAATGAGAATAAATACACAATTTTCCGAAAACAATATATTGCAGTATTTTTCCTGAAAAAGTAGAATAGAACACTTAATAAGGGCATCCGGAAGGATTTTGGGACAAGGAAGACTTGTAAGTAGCAAGCATGAAACATTAACTGTAATGATCTTAATAAATACTCATTCGAAAAAAATCCCGTCCATTTAAGTATGTGAAAATAATGAATGAGAGTCAAATTACGCCATTAGTAATGATTTGACAGGCAAAAGAAAGACACGAAGTACGTGTACGCCGTTTAGTTTGAAATAGAAAATTAATACGCTAAAGAAATAATTGAAGTTTTATTGCACAAATGTTATTTAAACAGAGGATTGGAAAAAGCTTGGAAAGAAAATGCCTTAGTGTGTAATTGATAAACTAAAAGTAAATTCGTTTCTTCAACGAGGGACTAACGTCATGCTATTCATGAATACGTATTTCCAGATTTTTCAGATACTCCATGCATGTGGTTTTAATCCTACCATTTAGGGTGCTATATCCAAAAGTCTCTAGGCATTTGCTGCGGACTTGGGTAAGCGCTAAAAAGTTCGCGGTTCACCTCTATTGGACACTTTTTGCGACAGTTACCTAACTCTGAGAGGTAGGAGTGCCTGTCAGCCAATAAATGACAACAGTGCGAACGTTTCTTTTTTCCACAATTATCGGCGAGCCGATACCGCTAACGCATTTTTGGAAATTATAGGTCATAATCGCGTTTTCCCATAGGAACACCTGGCACAAGACAATTATTTCCAGATTAACTGGCTCTCTCCCTCATCGAGTGCCTCGACTTCTGCGCTCAATTTCTGCCCATCCTCTCCCCTCCCACCACTCGCCCTGCCGCTCTTACCTCCAACACTCATGTCTTCTCCCCCGCAGCCATTTGCCGCATTTATAAGAGGTGCTGTCACTTCGTGCGGTGACTCCCTCCCCGTCCAACCACGCTCCGCTTCACCCCCACCACCCATCCACCCCCCTCCGCCGTCATGCCAACCCTCCATGACCGCCGCCATCAAACTCTTAAGCCCATCCACGGTAAACTATTACCATACAGATTACCACCTCCCTAGGCAACTCCGCCGCCACGGCAAATGCCCATGCGAAGAGTCACATGCCCTCACTCCTACCTACCGACCCAAGCAATGCGTAAGTGTATACGCACAGCCTCCGTCCCACCTCTCACACCCTCCACCACCCACTCCCCCATTCCTCCCTGAACTTCTTCTTCGCTGTACCCCACCCTATCCTCCTATCCTTTCCTACGAGTTTTTATCCCAATCCAACCTCACAATCCCAGGCCATCCATTCGTCGACACGTATTTCCCAATATCATTGACCTCATTCCCTTATAATCATTTTATACTTCTTACGCATATGCCCCGTGGTGGAGCACGTTACCTTTTTGTTTTCATTTCCCTCGGTGACTGGTGGCTATGTTTATGCGCAACTCTAACGCGCACGGGAAAGAATGAGCATGTGCGTATTATACTATATGGCAAACGTTCCCAGCATCAAGCCCCCGACTCCCGCCTCCCAACTCCCCTTCCAATCTCTCCCAACATTGCCAAGTTTCAATGCGCTGGATGTGAATTTTCATGAAGCGTTCCGCAATAGAAGAGAAAATGGGAGTAGCCTACATCTTAACGCACTTCACCTTAGAGAGGCGTTCTTCTTTTACTCTAGCCGCCAATTGGAGGACGTTTCCCATGTCTATGCTGAGCGTATAAGTGAACGTCCATTTTTCGGCTAAATGCGATAAATTCCTTTGAAGTGGAGGCAAAATTCATTATTGCCTAAAGGAATAAAATAAAGCACATGGATGAAGAGCGTCTACATATTCAATAGATAATAAATATATAAGGTGGACAAATTTTGTAAAAGTTCATCGTTGTAAATCAACAGAAATATTCAGGAAGCTAATGTGTCCTGGAATTTTTCCACAGATTTTAAGTGTCCACTATTTATCTCTATAAGGAAATTTATTAAACGTGATGCGAAGACAACAATTGTTAATAAAAGATATCATAGAGTTCACTGAAATGTACGTGAAGGATCATCAAATATCATGGGCATTTTTTCAACTTAGAGGATTTTCAGAATATTATTTTCATTTAATTCGAAAGCAAATACTTTTAATCTTTTGAAGTAGGTTGTATTTCATTCCTATTAATTTTTAAAATAAATTTTAAATCATACCGAGAAGCAACATGATGCTGTACGTCTATACAAAACTTTGGGCAAACTTTTTTTTCTATCCAGGGATAAAAAATACGCCAACTTAATTCAAATGTTGTGTGTTCTCTTAAAAAATCAGAGATGGATTTTTTCAATCATTCACACTCCAAATAAACAACTGAAATAAGAACCGAAGCAGTGTGAATTAATTATGGTGGCATGAAGATGACACTTACGAGCAATGGTTGAGGTCTCAAGGGATTTACGTTCGTGATTCGTTCCGCGGAGCAGGCATGAACACAGCAGTACGGAAGTCAATTGAAAGATATACAAATTTGAAATGAAATCTGCAGCAACTGCTCGACCAATTCTGATAAAAGTAGATACAATTTTGTAATACTTTACTTCCCGACTCATGCAGTCATGAAAATAATCTAGTAAACCTTTATCGATAGCGTAAATTTACTCTAGAAAAAGGCGAACGAAATTCCTCGAGGTAAAACTCTATAAAAGTTGCACGGTACGTCACTAATTTAGCTATATTTACGTAAAAATTGTTTTGATTGTGATATTAAAATGCCAAGCAATTGCTCTTGAAAAAACTGTCGATAACTCAACAAATGTATATATTTATTCCGCCAGTTAGAAATGTTTCATTTCATCGAATGCGTTTAAGCAATAAACCTCTAGTCAACGAATATAACATCAGTCATTTAAAAACATGCAGCATTTGACACAATCAAGCGCAAACGTACCAATGTGTTTATAACATGCCAAAATCAAATTTTCAGTCTGTCTTAGGTACACTGCACAGTTAAGGCTAGTCATGAGCTCGATGGATCAAGATGATTGGAAAATAAAAAATTAATAACAATTAAATTTATTCCACTGTATAAACGAAGAAGTATATAAATATCAATACAGTTT
Source organism: Hetaerina titia (assembly GCA_037158775.1). NCBI lineage: Eukaryota > Metazoa > Arthropoda > Insecta > Odonata > Calopterygidae > Hetaerina > Hetaerina titia. Next base: position 128,952,809 of record CM073768.1, read on the forward strand.
TCGCTAAGCTGGTAAATTTCCGAGAAATTAAATAGGGATGCGTTAAATACAAAAGAGAGAAATAAAAATACGAAGAGGCAAACTCATATCAGGATGGAGAATATTTACATTGCTAATGTAATATTACGGATAAATGCTGGATAATTTAATCTAGGCATACACTCTGAGACATATCTTTTGTGTGTTCATGCAGAAAACTATAAGCATAATTCTGAAGTGTGGGAAAGACTTCAGAATCCTTGAAACTTATATAAAACCGCTATAAACGCAGTTAACCATTATATGTTCTATGTAGCATAACTCGAATTTCGTCGTTAATCGGCATCATTCCTTCCTGTGAAATATTCGAAATGATAAGCCTTTAAAATAATACTTCACGAAGGCAGGGAACGAAGACATCGTTCCCGAGTTTGTTTTTCGGAATGGTTAAAAATAATCATCGAGGTGAAAAGAAAACGAAGTCGTTGGAGCTTTTAAACGAACGTTTTATGAGGAAGAAAAATGGCCAGGTGAGTGCAGCAGGTAAAGTATCTATAAAATAGAAGCAGCGGATTCCCGAATACAGTAGATGAGTCTGCCTACGAGACGCAGGGAATGAGAGAGAGAGATGGATAGAGAGCGAGCGTCCGGCCGCATCTCTGACACCCCGTTCTGGCCGATTACTCCGACCAAGATGGGCTCTTTTTCTCCACGAAGCCTCCTGCGCAGAGCAGCTCTTCCTCATTATTTTCTTTCCTTTGCTGCATTCTCCACACCCCACATTTCTCTCTCTCTCACACACTAGTCGTCAGACGGGACGCATTTCGCGGAAGATTGAAGCATATGAAGCTGTAAACCCAAAAGGAAAGCATGGGGCGTCCTGTTGTTTCACTCTGCCTCTTTCTGATTGTTTCTCTAGCGGAATACAAGTAATAAATGCAAGGCCATGGTGAAAATGAAGGAGAAATGTTGCGTCACGACCGCAGATTGTGAATTATACGGAGTGAAATAAATCTTCCGTTGCCTTTTCGGGCACCTATCGCTAAAAAATAGTTCAACTATGAAGGTTTCATGTTGGCTGAAAATTATTGCAAAGAGAAAAAGATTTATTTATCGTCGACAATTTCTTTTAAGTTGTTATGACTATAAAAGTCATGCACTTTTGAGAAATTTTCACGATGCAATATGTTTTATTTTTACCGATATATCCGCCAGAAAGCTTGGGTCGATGACAAATATCTCGGAATCCCTAAAGACCGGGAGCCTGTGGAAATCGATTTCCTTCCAAATGCAGTCAGGAGGATTTAAGTCTAATTAATGTCTTAACACTCTTAAACATAAAAATTTACGCCTACATTTAAAGATAACGAGAATGCGTGCCCTGATAATAATATACATGCATGAATGTTATAGATTGATATAAGTATATGCGTAATACCTTCAGGAATGTAGTTAAAATAACAACACGTATTAATTCCATCAACAATATTCAAGTTTCCATAAATAGACACCTACGCCTTGCTATATACCAGTTCATACGCACCTGCATTTTGCATACCACCTTCAGAATGAGAATTGTATAAAATAACGTGACAGGGAAAGTGAGGAAAGGTTTTTTCCTTATAATGACCGGTTGTGGGGAAAGAACTTAAAAGAAACAGAAATACACGATTTCAGAAAATCAAAACAGATTTTCGTCAAAATCGTCTTAGGGTTCGTTTTACTGGTGTTTCGAAGATGTTCCACGAGGCCGCGGGAAGGTTTTTGTACCTACAGCTATATCTGCGTGTACCACCTTTTTTGACTTGGTGAGTCATGAGTCCTGGTAATACCAAGCAATTGAACTATTTTTCTTACTCTTATATTACCTACATTTCTGCAAGACTTGCATGATGACTTGAATCCTGGTTGATAGTAAAATAGAAAAATTTAGGATAAGACTGAAAAGGTATTGTTTGAAAGATTCTGAGTCTAAACCATGGTCTTACAGTTAATAACAGGTATAGATTTCCTTCGTACGTACTCCCTTTGTAACATGCCGACAATTTTTCAAGTCTTTGTTCTCATTTCTCATTATTGAGTTCATTGTGCTCGGGGAAAATTAATTATGCAGGACTTGATGAAATCTTTTTATTGATGTCACTGGTGTATAATTATTGTTTCCTTCATTAGTTTCGAGTCATACTTCAACATCACATTTTTTAAAACCGTACGTTATCTGAGATTTATAATAAAAATATGAAATCGGCTTAAAGAATTTCGTGAGCTTGTTAAACAGTAATCAGAAACAGAAATTATCACCTTCCATAAAACGTAAGGTAAATTAAATCAGGAATAGGCAGAAAATGGACAATCCGAATAAATATTTTAAAATATGGAATTCATACTCAAGTACCACTTTCTGTTAATAATATCTAAATTTTCGTAATCAAAATCTCGATCGCTATGCCTATCTTTCTTTAACTGATATGGCTATTTCCTCTTATTTTCACTCGCAGGTTGGAAATCTCACACTACTGATTCAAGTCTATTCTTCGAGAAGGAGAGATAAAAGGTTAACGGGACGCAATATTAGGACCTCAATTTTATAACGAAGTGTGATGTGCACGAATCGGCTGTGGGAGAAGACAAAATCATGACACCTACAAAATGGAGAGACTGAGACAGGAATTTAAATCGTTTAAAATCAAAAGAGGAATACTCTAATTGGACAATAGAAATTGGGACAGTTGGGTTAAGCAGTGACATATATTCTTGGTTAATCAATGGAAACAATCACCTTGACGCTACTGTGTATGAGGGAAATGTCGTGAAGTCTCTATTTTTAACTTTCTAAACGATAAAAGCAGTATGATATTATGAATTCAGTCCATATTTTTTAGCCATAAGCTAGAATATGGGGTTGAATTTCCAGGCAGGTTTCTAGGCATCACGGCAATAAAGAGGATGTCTAATTATTGCATAGTTTACCACACACTGTTTCAAAGATTTGTAATTAACTAATTGGTTTTTCAAAGGATTTGGGGTTATATCATTGAATTCCGCTGCCGTAACATATTTACGTACCAGAAGAGATCGCTCATCCAGGCCATTTCCATCCCGTTAAGAAGTTGAATGAACCTTTGGTAGCTTCTGACAGCCTTACTTAGGATATCGCAGTTATCATGATATTGCGCAACTTTTCAGAAATATTAATTACGACCATTGGCTTCTCAAAATAGTCGGTTCTAACCCAAGGAGGCATCAGCTGTTCCACTCTAATAAGAGTCACTATTTAGATGAACGCGTACCTTTATATTTCAAGACATATCCGTTTCAAGCGTGTGCACTGATGAATTACCCCTTTGAAGAATTTCAACTGGTGTTAATTACAATACGAAAGTATCCACCCCGGACGAAAATTAGAATTTAAGTCCCCATCAAATATATTGTATTTCATTTAAATTTAATACTCTATTCTTCTGGTATTCCTAATAAAGTTAATGAATTTGTGAATTACAAAAAAGATTGATTAATTTTAATGATATTCCTAATGATGTCTAAAATTTAAACTAAAAGAATTAGTAGCCATTTTTCAGGAACTGAAAAAGAAAGTTTTAATCCAAAATTTGGATAGTTAAGAATTGTCTTTCCGAATACACAGAGGGATAGAATATAAACATATTTCTGAGATTACTATTATTTAATATACCTGGATTACTTGAGTTACTGGTTTAGCCACTAGAAATAAATTTCGTGTTGATAATAGAAGCAATATGTGTTTGATCACAACGTTGCGGATGTATAAAAGATATGAATTATACGTTTCATGAAATTTATGTAAAATATACATCATTCAAGATTTTGGAAATAAATCACACATTATATTCGGCACTTGTACATTAGAACTCCAGCTATAAAAAAATGTTGGCGCTCCCTCCCTTATCCAACTATCAATCCCCACTGCTCACAATGAAGACACACCAAACCATCAACGTTAATTATAAGTAAACCTAAAAGTACATGGTTATTGCTTAGAGAAATGAATGGTGTATCACAACATTAGCCATAATATTGAAAATGAATGTGCCTCATAGAAAATACCCTACAGTGTATGAATAGCAGATCATCAGGTAAAATAGTACTTAGCACTCCATGGACTATGGAAACGAAGTTTCACTTCGCACGCAGAGTGATAGGATGTATATAGGATCATGCACATAGGGACGCAGGAAAGGGTAAATTATTTACTTGATGAAGGTTAATTTAAATTTTCAAAGTAAAGAGACAAACGTGAATAAATAGGAATAATGAGATAAATTATAGGAGAATGTATTACAATGATGTGTTTATCCTGTAGGTTTCGAGAATGCTTTTGAGAGAGTAAATTGAGCAAAAATAATTAATTTAATATAGAAAAGGAGCAACTGAAAATATAGGCAACTTGACCGGTACCTGTACCGGTCTCAGGCCACGCAATTCCCGGTATCGGATGAAGAATCAGAATAGACATTGGTACGGAGTGAGACTGGGTTGTACGCCATGATCCGTACAGTTCAACGTACAAGATAAGGAACTAGCTAGAGACATGGAAAGGACTGGGCATGGGGATGAATGTTGACGGTTAATTCATCATATCAATGAGATTTGAAAATATCAAGCTTTCTTAAGATACCCAAAATTTGCAAGGATACATTATAAAACCAATACGATACGCACAGGTTTACTCATAAGAAAACGATGGTAGTGAGTTTCCCGAAAAATAGGAGGAATATGTGAACCATTCACATGAAATGGTATAAATCAGAGCATCCTGACCAAGTCTTTTAAACGAAATAGGGAAAATTAATGAGGGCATATTTTGGAGAATGAACTTTTAAAATGAAAAGGGAGTTGATGGATAGGATCTTAAGTAAACATGCACAAAAGGTACTGGTGACATTATTGGAATCAAGCCTACTTGCTAGTGGCTCAGAAACTTAGTCGTTGAGGTAAGAGAATAAGCTTAGCTTGGGGACTTGTGTGTGGGGGTGGAGGAGAATAGATAAAAATATGGAAGGAAAAAACGAGGAATACCAAGGGTGGTATGGGAAGAGAGAAGGCTGCTTCGAGAATTTCGTAGATTGCAGGAAACGTAGTTACCACGTTAAGGGGCGAAAGAATGCATTCCGTCCAATATTAGCCATATTGGACGGAATGCAGTGAAGCAGAAAGTCGTCAGATTGGAAGATGGTTAATTTTAATGAATGTTGTTACGGTGTTTACTGTGGTATTAGGTGAGGCTTAGAAGTGTAGCAGTAGTCGGTTACCCTATATTTTTTTCCATTATCCACCTACCGTCACCATTGAACGGTTAACAATTCATTAAATATACTGCTCCAGTTTTATCACCATCAAAGTATTTTTGTTTCAGTTTAGTATTGTTAATAACCCAGTATTCATGTAATTTGTTGTCACTTCTGTGAACGCCTCCAAAAAATTCAAAATCATTATGCACTTCCATATCATCGCAATCATAATTAAGGGCTCCAATCCCCCCAGAACACATTGAAAAATAATAGACAAGCTTTATGTCACGAGTTAGAGCACTGAAAATATTTAAGCCAATATTTTTTTTAATTTTCACAGTAAATGATTTTATACTTCCTTGAAACATTCAATTAATTTTACGTACAGATAGTCCCTATCCGTATATGTCCGCCAACTACCAAAAATAGCCAGCTTTAATATCACGTAGCAAATGCACTCCGAAATTATGTGTATACGATATAGACCAATCTATAATACCAACTGTGTACTCCATAGCAAGCCTCATAACCAATGAATTTTCGATAACACATTTTACCTTTTTCATACAGTTTCTCAATAGAGAAAACTGATGATGAAATTCCATGAATTTGCTCGTAGAGTATTGCATATGATAATGAATGATGTATGTTAAAATCATTCGAAAAGTCATTACCTAGAAATATCTCATAAGCAAAAAAACATTATAAAGACTATTTCGCGGAAATTTCCCCGTAATCAGTAATCAATAATCTTCATTCTCATCCATATGCTCTCCTAATAATGTATGATATCTGATTTAGCAGCGTACATTACTTAAAAATTCGCAAAAACAAAACTCCTGTTACTTCGGTACTAAAAAACTGGACTATTAATATTTCGGCAGAAAGAATCATCTTGGCTATTAATAATTTAGTACTTTGAACAAGTTACTCTAAATCTTGATTTGTATTTTTACTGGGCCAAATATAATGTTGCTAATGCATTAATGAGTGCCTGACGATTTGAAGACAATAATGATAGAAATACTGAACTATTAAAAAATGCGGTGCAGGACTCAGGGGTGTTCTGATTTGATTATAAGATGCAAAATATTGAGCTTATTCCTTTAAAAAAGGATAATAGAACCGAATATATCCAGCACAATGAGAAAAATTAATATATTAAACGCAAACAATTACTTATTTTTGTCAGCAATTCGTACTATCTCACCCATACAAGACCTAATTTAGGCCCAACCAATCCTGTCAAAAAATATGTTATGCCTGATTTATTTACGACCCTGATTTATTTCGTACTTACCCTTTTCTGAAACAGCAACAAGATACGAGAAACAAGGGACGAAAACGGTAGATCTTAGCCTTTTTTAGCCTGGTGCACACCCTCATATTCCACTTCTATAGACAACTCAATCGTTGAGAATTATTTTTTGTCCTTCCCCTTCATATATTTTTATTGCCTTATAACTTTGTTCCGAAATTCTGTAGTTGACGCAGTATTATTATATTTAAAGCACAACATCTTTTGTAACAAAAATTATAAAGTCAGCCATTGATCGATATCATTAACCAGGGGTTTATTTATTAATCATTGCGGATTTTACTAAATTTGATTGAATCAAATGCCGACATACTTCTACCGTTGTTTCATTTCCTCCTATATTAATCTATATACAAAATTCTTCATTTTATCGACCAGATCTAATCATCAAAGTCGTATTATTTTATAAAATAATTTTTAACTTTTAAACTGAAATATTTATAGTCACACGCCATCTACTTATCATTATATTTCACGGTGCAAAATAAACTCGGACACGGTAAGGATTTATTGGGTGGAAATTTGATCATATTTCATGTTACAGCACTTCAATGGATACATTTAATTTTTCAGGTTTTTCAGCTTAACTGTTACTAGAAGAGCTAGAATACCAATTTCATGCTAACTTTTTTCATTCAAATAGCCCGCATCAGCAAATGATGACACCTTTATCAATTTACGTTTCAAGCGAAAAAAAAACTTTCCAAAACAAGTTTCACTTAATTTTCCGAGTCTGTCAATGCTATTCACTAAAATTTCATAACTCAGCGGAACCTTAGCAGAAAAGCTGATGAGAAAAAGTTTACATGACTTTTCAGGGAAGAATAAGCCATGAGAGATGCTCAGTAACGCTATGAAATCTATTTGAAGTTCATATGTCTATGTTTAAACTCCAAAATCCGATAAAGTATCTAATAACCTAGATATCGGATATGAGTGTGTGGGTATCGTTTGAATTAAAATAGAAATTCACGTTCAAATTTAAGAATATATATTTTCTACCCGAAAAGGAACTGTCAGGTGGATGAACAGAAATGAGAACAGTGGCTGAAGGGGTTTTATTTTTCCCTTGCCTCAAAGTCTGCAACAAGTGCAGAGCAAAAACTTCCTCCCGATCTAAAGAATGATATGAAGTAGTGGTTTTGAACCTTCGGACGGCGCTAAGAGAACATATTCTGCCCCTCGAGTATTGCCTCAGGGCAAGGAAACGCCGCCGCGACGTTCAAAGAGAAATGAGCATCGGCTCGCGCCCAGCATTGATGGAAGGGGCCGACAACAGGGAAAGATACGGCCAGATAGTAATGGCCCAGTTTGTCGAGGGATAAGAATGTGAATGAAATATTGGGCAATGACCGGCAGTGCGCCGCCCATGCTTGGATGAAAAAGGAGAATACTTTCGCAAGGAACCCAAGGTTCGATCGCTAATGATCAATAGTAACGATCGCATTATGAATGAGCCAGAAGAACGGTCGTGGCAACCTCATGATTCAAAACACCGTCCCCTGATCAAGAATAACGATGGTGCGGTATGTTATAGAAATGACAGCTCCGATGTTTTTCCCTGTCCTTATATAGCACTTGTAAGCGATCCTTTGTTCAGCAGAAAAGGGACTGCAATTCATGCACGTTTCAATTTCTGAAGTAGGTACTCTGGAACATCTACTGCTTGGGTGCAAACCATATTTGGTCCAGGGAATTATTTAGCGTTTGAAAAAGCTAAAGCTTCAATTCAGGGTTAGCAGAAGAAATGAATATTAAAATTAGCGTTTCAATTTTCCATCATACAATTTTGCTATTGAATGATGACATTTGATTGGGATACAAAATGTTATGTAAATTGCATTGATAGAATCTATTACCCAAAAATAAATTATATGCACACACGCATATGTGTTTTAGTCTGTGTGTGTGTGTGTATATGTGTTCGTATATTCTTTTTCTTCCTTGAGAAAGGTGGCTTGAACCAACGAAAGTTCGAAAACTAATGAGTTTCTTCTCTTTTTTGTGTATTTCTGTGTTTTCGTCTTTGTCCACTAGTGCTAACTTCAGATACATTATTCTTCACATCTGTGGGGCTTTCACATGAGTTTTTCATACATACACGTATAATATATGTGTATATATATATAAACTTATTTATTTTGCATGTATGGATGCATATATGTGTGTGTATGAATGTACGCATGCATCCATACTCAGACACATACATACGCACACAGTCATAGATGAATTGAAACATATAATCATCGATATTTTTTGGTGGATTTTGAGAAATAAGGCAGAAAAGGTTTTTTATGCCCTGTGATCTTCCCTTGTATATCACTCAGGGAGAAATGGATAAAATTAATATTTGCTTGAACTGGCCACCATTATTCAAAACAGTTGAAATTATGCATTAAGCACAATGTGTGTTACGTTTATGAGCCCTTACAGCAATTAAGAGTAAAATTAATCGGGACTAACGCTAAATAGTAGAAATCCCGTTGAAAAGGTTACTGTTCAGTTACTCCGTTGGCACCGAACACTTGAAAGTACATGTCTTTGAGACAGGTGAGTAATGGAGCGTTCTCACGGCGAAAAATGTCACCCACCCAGTCCCTTGTGGACATCAGTCTTGACTCATAGATTTTCACATATGCCACCATATTTTTCTGCCACCAAACACTAAAATGGGAAAATTAATTCTTTCTCTCATTAACGTTGACTAAAACGACAAATCTTAGCCATGCCCGTGACAATTTTTTCTGGGAAGGATGAAATAGGACGCCCTTTAATATTCTCCGCTGGACGGCGGCACTCCTGAACGCTAGAATAAATGTGCAAAGATAATTATTACTCAAAATTTTTGTCGTTGAACTCGGCCAAAAGTGGTTATCTTTGGTCTCTGTTGCGTTTGAAAAATGTGTTGCATTTCCACGAGTCCTTAAATGATTCCCAAATTATACTTAAGCCCGTATTGCTACTTATGATACTTGGTGCTGTGGCAAACAGTTTTTTCAGCTAATTTTCCAAAAATTATTTGATGGAATGATTCATCGACTGCATAAAATACATATCATTTCAGAATGTCATTAGTCCGTCTTCTAGTTATAGGACATGTTGGAAAAATAAGTGAGGATCTAAATAATATTGAGCCAATCATACGTAAATATAGATAAAAAACTATAACGTCTTACAACACTCATGGGTAACTAAAAGAAATCTGAATAGCAGTAAAAATACGTCGCGTTCTTATTTCAGTATTTAGCTCCATAAACTTAATATCAACTGTAATTACGAAGGACGATCAATGAATTGATTTTTTTACAAATTGCACTCCTATATCGAAATAATTTCTATATTAACCAATTTGGCATTGATGTAGGTACATATTGTTTTCAACAAGTTTTGGAAGGGCCAACAAATCAATGCAGAAAACATCATTTTAAATGGAAGCGAAGTAAAATGATAATATTGAGATGGGAAAATTGAAACTAAATGAAAGCAAAGGTATTACATTAATAATATTTTTTAAATGGATTTATATTTAGTATCAGTAAGGTATTCCAAAAACAATTAAAAGACACCTTTTAGAGCTTCTTGCCTTTGCCTGTCGTCAATATGGATGTAAAATTTAGGGACTTTTCCCAAAAATCTCGAAGTTAATGGAATACGGTATTTTTAGAGTACTTATTTGCAGTCCAACTTTAGGGTCGTCTAAGATGGTACCGTGACGTCACATTAGAGAACAAAAATTTTCTTTTTTGGAATCTATATTGAAATTATTAGCGGAAAGGAATTTTTTTGGCTTAAATATTTCTCAACATAATTTGATAAAAATTAATATTCTGTCAAGCCGTTGATGATCTAGATAAGTTCTGAGGTTTGCGCACTCCCCTCGAAGATTCATGTTCACAAGTCCATGGCAGTGCTACAAACATAATTACATTGATGACAGTTTATTAATCTTATCTTTGAAATGAAAATATGTGAAACAAATTCTTTTAGTAAATAATGTTTTACTAGTTTTTAAATTGATAATTTTTCATTGGAAACGTGCAAAAAATCTAATGAGAACGGAAGATTATTATTTAATTTCAAATCTATGCGTGAGATTTCCAAGTTCACCACATAACTATTAAAAGAACTCTTCCAATACTTAGGGGAAAATTTTGTCGGAATCCCTCATTTCTTCAAGATGGACATAAATGCATTTTCTCATGTTTCCTGACTTATATTAGCACGCAATTTCAAAAGCTGAGAACTAAGTTAAAATTGCCATCGGTCTGCGGGGAACCAAAATAACGTGATTTTTCTTTATCACTGACATCTGTCAAATAGCATAAAATCATTTTAAGAGCTTTTCGTAATGATAGTTTTCTTAGCTTAAACCTTGTCACATCATCTTATGGACAAAATTTACAGCATTTATTCGAAGCAACATAACACAATTCCCTTTAAAGCTGCACCATCGGCTAACATGACTATTTTCTATTACATAATTTGTAAGCAAAATTTCTGCTTAATAAACGTAAAATAGACTTAAGTATTCGCAAATAAGTATGAAGCTCAAGCCTATATTTTTCACTCGAGATAGAGTTATGCACGCATAAAAATTCACACCCCTTTGCAAATCATGAAACTCTAACGCTGACACAGTGATATCTTAATAACGCCCATTTCCCTATCCCTCGTGCATTTGAATATAAAGATGATGATGTGGTAAAAATATCCAACACTAACAAGAAAAGGCAAGGTAATGGCACTGAGACAATACCAAGTCTCTTGGAAACATCACCAAGGACCAGGCAGGAGGATAAAAAAAAATTAAAAAGCAAAGAAAAAAAATCCAAGTAGGCATGCGCAGCTAGCACGTCTCCCCTTTCTCAACTCCTAGCGCAAATACTTTTAGCAAGATAACAAGGCTGTCACCGCCGGATCTGGAAACGCCTGCCGGGTTTAAAGTGCAACCGCAGCTGCCGACCGCCTCATGCGGCGGGGAGAGAGAGAGCTTCAATCCCTCCCTCCGACAGGCAGATATGCCTACGATTACACGAATGCCCGCAAGTGACGGTATGGATGGAAACGACCACAGTTCGTTTTATGGTCGCCGGTCCACTGACTAGGGTGTGGGAAATGGTGTTCTTTCCGGCGTGATGGTGACGTAGGGTGAAAGGAGAAGGGAGAGAGAGAGAGAGAGGGAGCGTGTGCGTTTGTTTATTTATGATGGACACGCTCGAGGGTTTAAACCGTGTAAACAAGGCGACGCGAGTTCTCTCATCTTCCTAACCCCACCTCCCTCCCATCCTCCTCTTCTGCCCCACCAGCCCTGAAAATTCCTAGTCGGCGGAATCAGACGAGCCTCGCATTGGCGCACGCCGGTTATTGGTTGGCGATGGGAGTCGGTAAGGTCGAGGGGGGAGGTCGAATGTGAGCGGGGGAATGGGGAGAGAGCCATGAGGGATTGTCGCACGGACCGTAGTGCACTTGGTGTATATCTCCTCCCACCACGGCCCCCGGGTGAGACTGCGATTCTACATGGCCAGGGTGTTTGCGACTAAACAGAATTCTTCTTGTGACTTGTAGATGTCGAGGTGCCGTGGAAAAGGAGGAGAGCGGAATCTCGAGACAAGATGCAAAGTGACAAGAGTATGGACCGATGCAGGAGGAATAATAATGAGAATAGAGAAAATAGTATGTGAGAAAAAGGAGAATGTTAGGAATAAGCAAGGACGTTTTCCTTGAAAAGTAATTAATTTTACTCTATAAGGGTGAATGAATGGAAATTTTATGTTTCAGATATCGGCATATAATCCTTGAAATACAAGAATAAATTGAGAATTTCCTAAAAATACCAAATTGAGAACATGAATATACCAATTTGATATTTTCATTTTACCTTATCCTCTTTCTAAGCGTTTCATTTACTTCGGTTTACTATTTCACAATTAAGGGAGGGATTAAAATTTGTCTTTCGAGGAAAAGGAAAACAGATACTTTGAAAGCATAAAGGAAAAGAAACCCCATTAAAATAACAGAAACGTCCAAATACAACACGAAGGCTCGTCAGCACATGTCCCAACTACGTTCCATTTAAAGTCAATAACTCAACTGATATGAGTTCAGAGAACTGATTAAATAAATGATATTATTTGGATATTACCATTACATTCCCCATAGTATAAATTTACACTCTAGTATTAAAAAATACCTGCGTTCCTAGTTTTACTCCATTATAAACAACGAATTATAGTGTACAAATTTCGTCAAAATCACTCCAAAAAAATTGATATAACATATTCTCCATGAGATACCGTGTACATTAGGTACAAGCGAATTCCTGAGTTTCGTTTGTCAACACCAGGAAATGAATCCCAAATCTTTGGTATTAAAGAAGACTATAATAAAATACGCGACAGACAGTATTTCTGTTTGCAGGCACCACTGTACTTATAACCCGTCTTATTTTTTTCCTCCATTGACCATCTTCCAGGAGCCACATGCGGGAATAAGGATTTGGATTGTTGACGACGCATATATCCAAGTCATCTATCTTGATGTCTGTGTAGCCCCATCCTCCAGAAAACCTTCCGGGTAAAGATATAAAGCTAAGAGAGCGAGAGAGAGAGGAAGGATAGAAAGAAGTAGGAAGACTTAAGGGACGGGGGTGCCTAAAAGGGAGCGGCAGGGCCAGAAGGGTGAGGAGGATGGAGCGAGAGAGCAAGACAGCAAAGGGGGGAGAGAAAAACGTTACTCCGTACGAGCAGTCGCCGTCGAGCTGAACGTGCCGACATGAGATCACGCCTCCCACACGCGAACCTTGGCAAAAACCTCGCGGTTTCAATACGGAGCCAAAATATGTGACCGCATGCTGTCATAAATCCTCTTTCCCATATCCCTCCCCGCGCCTCGTCTCCAGCTCCGCTCCTTCTTCCCCGTCCTCCCTTTCCCGTACCCCTCTTTAGCCACAAGCGAATGCCCCCCCACCTCCCCCATTGGATTACACGCATGCATACATAACGCATATTTCTCTTCCTCCTCCCTGGCGGAGGGAGAGGCCGTGGGAGAACTGAGAAGAGCGGGCGGGGACGAAGGGCGTTATTTACGCCCCCGCAAGTGCGATTTCCCATGCGACCTCTAGTTCAAATAAAAACGCGGACAACGATAACCAAGTCATTGTTCGAAGCAAGTGGAACGCCAGAGATGACGGCTCGACAATCGGAGGAAAGATGGCGCGAATTATTCCAATACAAGGATCTGCACTCCGTTAGGATTATCGTGAGGTTGACGTCCTGGTGAATTTCGGATCTTCTTTTTCTGTTTCAAGTGTGGAAGTACGTACGTAATAAACCAAGTCTGCACAAACTTCGGAGGTACTTAAAGAGTTCTACTAAGAGCAGGAAAAAGAGAATTCCGGTGTCCGGGTTAATGGATGAGGTCGGAGTACTTTTTCATAAAAAATTCGCTTTGCGACGTGCAAAAAATTCGTTTGCGATATTTTATGGTCGCTGAAGTATCATCAATCTTCCTTATTTAGCACGTACGCTCAAAAGGAACCGAACTTACGTCCAGTCTGGGGCCGCATTAATTTTTATATTGGTCCATCCCTCAAAAGATTGAGTCTAAAACGTATCTGCGAGGCTCTAATTTATTCGTACTCGACTTTTTTCGCCCAATATGCTAAGTATGCTCTTTAACCAGTGGAAAGTGATGGGACGTAGGAGCACAAAATTGCTCAAGGAACTGCAACCAATCCATCAACTTATCCTTCATTATTAATTTAGATCTAATTAAATAAAACTATGACAAATATGAAGTTTTTTGCAAAAAAAACTTTTAAAGAAAAAGGAAGTGAAACTTTTCTGATGAGAATAAATAAATGTACGGAGAAAAATAGCTGGCAAATTTACTCACTATTGTGTAAGGCTTATTCTTTTAAAACTTTTATGGAATTACTTCTTTACTAATGATACGCAACATAGAAAGTTAATTTGATAATGTTTCTGCCTAGTAACGTTGGTGTACTAGCAGAATATAAACAATACTATTGCTGAGCGAGGTAAATAGCAACAGAAATGCAGGGATATGATTTACATTAAAAAATAAATAATGCAATATTAGATGCCATTAAAAATGAATTCCAAAAAATTGAAACATAAATTTCGAAATATTATATTTCTCAGGTCATACTGGTAGATATTAAGTTTGACGCAGTAATTTTTATTTGAGAATCCTCTACTATCAAAGCGCATGGAAAATTTCAAATAACTCCGGAAATCCATGCGAAACTTATTTCGACTTACCATCGAAACATATAAACTGCAGTAGTATGACTATAGCGCACGTCAGAATTTACCGTATGGACGGGGACTGTTCCTTAAATCTAAATGTAAATGTACAACTTCTCATATGAAACATTTATAATGGCAAAAAACCCGACCAAAAATGTATCATTACCACAGAAAACCATTTATCATGTTTTGGAGTACACTTGCGATTGTTTTTAGAGAAGCTGTATTTACTTTTTATCTAGAGAAATAGGTGTCTATAAATGATAGGTTTTCGGTAATCGGCATCATCAAGTGTACATGTATGACATCGAATTTGACTGATCTTGTTTTCAACTACTACAGAGTAGACTCAAGTTCACAAGAATTACATCCCTTCTCAAAGTCACCAGAAGTAAATAAAAACTTTGCGATTTCGCTGCATTTTTCTTTTATAATTTGGAAATATTCCATTGTTCTTGTGTTAATTTAATTAAAGTTGTGCTACGAAATTTTAGTGCAAAAATTAGGACATTTTCTTCTGATATTTAATGACTGCAATGTAAATTTGAATGTAATGAATTTACAATGGAATTGGGCGTGTGCAACGTTTTACCTGGTCTGAGCAAATCTATAAGCAGGCGGATGGATCCTCTCAGAAATTGAGATAATATATAGAAGTCTACTGTAGCAATTACTGTAATTGACAGCTTTTGTAAATGTCAGCCTATGTCACCTTCAAGTAATTGACGAATAAAGATAGAGACCCAAATGATACTGACGTAATCACTCTTTGCCCCTAAAAATAATTCACTTGGAAAGCCCCTAAGGATTTATTTCTTTCTGAACAGTACTGCTGATGGTTATTGTGGAAAGAGAGTTGAACTTCTCTGACGTTTGATTTGAACTTTTTAAGGCCGTTTCCAACGGGTCAGGTTTCCGTAGGACTCGCGTCTAAGAAAGACTCTTCCTTGGAATTGTACTGGAAGCGTACGGAAACCGCAGAAGTGATTAAAAATATTGTACAGGACAGACTCTATTTTCCTCTTCAAGTTGAATGCAATTATCATCCAGTAACGAGCGTGGCGTGAAGAAATGATGATACCAAAAAACGTTTGCCGCGAGAAATGGCGAAATGAAAGGAAAAATATCACTCAAAAATTAATGAGAACTGGAATAAAGCACGACTAGAGTTTCCATTTCCAAGTGATAATAACATACTCTATTTTACATAGTAAAGATACAAATCTAACTAGAGGGCCTCCCAAGTCATCGTATACCATTTTCCCGGATTCGCTTCACTATAAAAACTTCAATCTAGATATCATGCCAAACAATATTTCAATCCTCTGTTTATTGCCATGTTCATGGACATAGTAAGAATATACGCCAATTAATTACTGCAGCTTAGCCTGTAGTTATAATTTCCACTCTTTGCTACTCATTGAAATCTTAATTCTTCCAAATTTTCCAGTTATTTTACTGATTATAATTTATAGTCTAATTTTTTCTCTGCTTTTCGTTTCGATTGTATAATTTCTGGTTTTCAAGATATTAATTAACCGAATTCTCCGATCAGAATGAATAACTTGTTTTTTTATCTATTTGCTTTAATGTGCTAATCCGAAGCATCAATAAAGTTATTCATTCAATCATTCCTTTTTGAAGGTACATTCATCTCCTGGCGTATGCAGATGAGTGGCTATCAGTGTATGGGTCTTCTAATTAATTTCACTATCGATACTTCATCAGAATCAACAAGAGCCCTAGGGCAGAACACTTTTAGCTTTACATAAACAAATAAAATCAATAGGAGGGATCAATTAAAAACCAATAGTCTTTTGATAAGCAGATCAGGGGGAAGAAAATTTTAGATTTTTTTTAAAGGAGTAGACCTTTAAATCTGCCAACGCATACCTATGAGGGGATTGAAGTTATAAGGAGCCTTGGCTTACAACCCGTCACGCCTATTCTTAAATCCTTTTAATCTATGCTTATGAATATCCGCAACGATTTTCAACAGATAAAGAAAAGCACGAAAAAATTATGCGCAAATAAAAATGGAAATTATATTTTTGTTGATTAAACACCACTACGATAAAAAAATATGTATTGCAAAAAGATCTTTCTGTTTCCTGTTTCATATAGACACGTTGAATTACTTACGGTATCAAAAGAAAAACATTCATCAAAACCCATCAACCAAATTTTCACCGAATTTTGAGTAAATACATACGAAACACGGCAAAAAAACATCTCAGAATATATATATTGATTGAGAGACTCTTCGTGTTTATTTATTTTTCTAAGGATCAGAAATCACAAATATGCGTTAAAAGGTTTTCTGTGTTAGGCATGCAAATCGTACGTATCTGTTATGTATGCAAATTTGGCTATAAATATGTAAGTTCGTTCCAACAGGAAAATATGTACCGATGCCGGCGGCCCACTCAATTATTATTGGCCGTCAGGTGTATGTCCTGTTTATTAAAACGGGCCCTTATTCTTAATTTATGTTTTGAATATTCTGTGATGCCAAGTAGGTTTATATTCTTTCAATTTGAGCATAAAAATTTTAGTTGCGTATAAATCAACCCATATGACTTAAAGTTGGCCACTAGGTAAAATTTCTTTTGGTAACAAGTCACCCGTGTTCACTAAGATGGTGACTGTGAAATTGCAACTGGATTCAAAATAGTTTATCACAATTGCAATCGATTGTGGGATTAGCCAGAGATTCCGAAATTAATATCCAGGTCAATAAGAAAATCGGTGGTACTCTGAAGAGGAACAGTTTCTAAAATTCGATGGGTAGTATATGTCATAGTGCCGAGTACGATGTGAACTCATAATCGCAAATATAAGACACTAGTTGTATAGGAAAGGGTTAGAATTTTTTCTTAGACCTAGGGTATTTAAAATTTTTACAAGTTCTCTAGTGGTTTACTAAAGCCAACTCGGACAATCAGTTAATATAGTAATTATAAGTTATTATGGAAAGACTTTCGGATAAGATAGTTGTCATTCATTACTTGTGTGTTGTCCTCTCTGAACCCTCTGTGGGTTCAATCCCTGACGGTGAGATTATCATGGTCATTGTAGTCTAATCTGGCCTAGTAAACCAACAGGTAATTTATTCGAATTCCACTTAGGATACTGACATGAATTTTTTTTCCAAACTTTACTTAGGCTAGATTTTGCAACGTAATCATAGCCGTTAGGGAATTTTATAACTGACCTGTACTTAGAGCCACTATTTCTTCTCTCCGGCCTTATTTTCAATTAGAAATAACATAGCAAATTTAGGAATCCTAGCTTATCAATCCTTAAGGACAGGCAAGACAACCGAAGCCATTTTTATCCCCACTCCTTGTAATATTATTCTGAAAGTAGCGTTAATTACTCGCCCCTGAGTTGCGTAGTTAATTCCGCTCTTAATTAATCTTAGCTCCCTGCAAATTTGAGTGGTAGCGGAGCAAGGATGCCTTACTTCTATATTTTTGTTTAAACATGAATAAAATGAACACTCTAGGGAAAATGTTTCTCCTAATTGCTTTTACAAGAAAGGAGATGCCTAACAGTATATTCAGAAATTGGGACTGAATTCTGTTTTTACCCGTCTTTTATGCTTCTCCGATTATTATAGAAAATTACTTATTTACCTTGGCCAAGTAAACTCCTTTTTATTAAATGATAATGAGAAACTATGATATGTTATTTAAGAACATGGGAAATATATAAATTATCATAATATTTGACGAACGCTAGTCAGTGGAAAACGGCTGTTAAAATAATGGAAAATATTAACAAAACCAAAGCTGAAAATAACAAATATCTTAATTGGCACATCAAAGGCTTTAGCACAGCTACTCCTGATTGTTTCAAATATAACTGGTGAGTGGAAGTCCATTCCAAAAAAAAAGAACTCTTTCGTAAGCTAAACATCATCATCAATAATGAAGACAGAACAGAGCCTTGGGGTTTCAAGAAGATTACCTTATTGGGCAGATCGTATCGACATCGCAGCTGATTGAGAGCTTGAAAAAGTGCCCATTCTAGCCGCAAGACAAATAATAGAGAAGAAAAGAGAAGGCAAGGTGGTAAAAATGATACATCCCTCGCAGTGAATCGCTAAAACAATTAGATTGCGCCACGCAAATCTATTTTTTTACTCTACCAGTGGGTCATTTGTCTGCCTCCCCACCATCAGTCATAAACTGGGGTTTAAAATTACCCAGATGGCGAAAGAAGGCCCCATACGATTTAGATCACTTCTTGTTGTTAACCAAAGTTATTAAAACAGCTAATACGATCAATACGATAGAAAAAAATCGATCAATACGAAAATCAATACGATAGAAAAAGGAAAATGGGAGGAAAGTTAAAATGTAAAGGAAACGCGGGGAGAGCAGTAGAGGGTTATTGTAGAGCCTAAGACAGACGGTTTTCCATGTGAATACTCTGGACGACTCGTACTTGAGGCCACTTATTTCGTTAAATTCGCAACTAACCTAGTCTCAAATCAGAACTATAGGATCAATTTTTATATAATCTTCGGAAATTAAGTCAAACATGAAATTTGGTGAGTATTGATTCCAATATAAAGCACTTAAAATAAAAAATACTCAAAGTTTACCGGTTTTTTAAAGACGAAAAAACCAAGATGCAAATACGGAATTATTAAGTGAACTTGACGCAGGAGAAGAGTATTCTCCAAGATCAAAAATATGGTGAAAATAGTTAGAGGCTTAAAAATTGAAAACTTCGAATTCAATGTTTAGGTAATAGGTGAAGTAATCCAATGAATTATTAGGGTTAATAATCCAATAAATTAATTATTCACTGTAAATTATCACTCAAAATCACCAGCGGATGAATTTGCCACTTGACCCTACTCGTTCCTCAGCTTTGTACGATGCAAAAACCCAGGAGGCAAACAACCTTCAGCTGCCCATCACAGATACGAATCACAATGATTGGCAACTTGGAAAGGAAGGTAAGAGAGAAAAAACTGAAAGAAATATCTCGGAAATGCAGTCGATAATCAAGAAAAGAATAACAAAAAACGCATTCTGGGCCACGACAGCTTTCATACGAAAAGATGTGTCTATTCAAACATTTATCCATATCTAAGTACTCTGGAATATTCTCAAGTACTTTCAAACATGCTGGCAAGCTACATTTTTCCTAGTGTGAAGCCGAGACTAACGAAGCCATAGAAATCGAACCACGCTAAGAATTAATGTGTCAAATGAACTCTACCCTGAAAAGATACACGATTTGGAGTCTATAGATTATAAAAAATATTCTATTCAACTTTTCTGCTGATCTAATATCAATACTGTTGAAAGAATATGCACACTCATCCCAGGGATAGTTCGGCTCTGGATCTCTGAGGTGATACGCATCAGACTAAAATAAATTCCAAATACGCCAAACTGAATTTTTAGTTTTCTAGGTAAGTCAAAATCTTTCAATGTAGATAAGAACACTTACTTCAAAAAATAAATACAGGCACATACAGGGAGAGGTACGATTCAGTTTTCTGCAGGAAAATCCACGATGTGCTAAACAACAAATTTTGGCATGTAAGTTCCTACCTGCACAAGTTAGCACAATGTGCAGAGGACACTTGGGTGCCATTGGTTTGAATCGTGACTCGGAAGTCTCTTTGCAGAGACTATCTCTGGGAAATATTTTTGATGTCCAAAGTAACTGTAGTACTAGGTAAGGTGCTATTAGTATGAAGACCAAAATCATAACAATAATTTGGTACGAAATGGAAAACATATCAACTCGTTAATCAATCAAATGTGTTTTCTCTTGAATAACATATATTTACTCGTGAAATTTTATTACTTTAGTGGTCACTGGAAATGAAATTTTAAGAAATTTCAAGTGCTTCAAGATGTTCTCCGCGTCTAGCTTCCATATACTTTCACGCTGCAGAAACTTAAAAAAATCACAGATAACACTTGATTTTCCCGGATAGCGGCCGTCCACTCTTGTGGGAAATTAAAAATGTTTCGCAGCAGATTGAGAAGAGAGAGAGATGGAAAGAGAGAGGTCCAAACCGGATCGCTGCGATAACAATCATTCTCTCGTCCGAACAACCTCTGCGTTATTAATTGGGAGAAAGCAACCGACGCTTTGAGAGACGCACGGCGGGCGACGCCTTTGCCCTAGCGATATCCACGTCAGAGAGCGCCGCGGACGATTCCTCTTGCTTTAAACTGCCTCCCATTACATCCTTACCAGGAGCCGATCCTTCCTCATTGCGTGGAAAACCAGCATGCGTGATTGAACGATGATAATTCTCAAATTAGTGAACCAATTACGTTCTGGCTCGAGGGAGAAGAGTCTGTTCCGCTGTTTTGGTCTCCACACAGAAAGTGGGACTAATGTGAAGCACGGCAATGGAAGATAGCGTCCGGCAGAAGAGCGCTTGAATTTCCGCACACGAAATGTTTTGTCATAGATTGAGGAAGTTTCTTTGGCCTTTGGTTTCAAAAATTGCAAGAAAAGCTGGAAAAGTATTTTCTCGAGCCAAAGTTCTTTTTTGATAAGGGAATTTTTTTACAAGTATGCTAAATATTCACAGCCTTCACAATCCTCAATTATGATCAAATTTGAGTGTAAACGTCTGAATTTCCATAATTACTGAAAATATGTGGGCAGATGTAATGCATTCAAAATGAAGTAAATACCCAATGGATAACTGAGTCACCCTAAACTAAGCAAAGAGAAACTTATGTAGCTTACAGGTGCGCATAAACACATATATGCCTACTTATACGATAAAACCCAAAATCAAAGACATTAAAGGTCTTTGAAATAAAGTGTAACACCTTCAATGGACTTGATTCAGAATATTATAAATTGTGAATCAATTGAAAAGTGAAACCAAAAATATTAGGAGAACTCATATTCAATGGATTATGATTTGCCAGAGAAAAATCTTACATAAAATAATGGATTTGATTTGCTATCGTACTGTTATATCCACATAAGTTGCATTAGGCATTCAAACTTGAGCACGGATTCACTGTACAAGTAAACGAATTTTGTAATGAGGTGCAACCCCTTTCACTCTTCCTCTCATTTACTCAACTACAAACAGCTTTTGTAAATTGCCACCCAGCCACAATTAAAAAAAAACACGTACACTAGCAAGTCAAGTCGAAAATATTTTACATATTTTCGTTGCTTCTCCCAGTAATCTCGCAGCCAGAATGCTAAAACTTCCACTTTTTTAAATGTTTCTTAGATTTTATAATCATTTACCTTCATTCTGGACCTCACGTTATATTGTTAATCTAATTCTCGTCCATAACGAGATAGATTATTCTTGTTTATCTGCACGTAAATATTGGCAGAGAAAAATTTGTAAAAGTATGGCCATTTGGCCCGCAAACGGAGAAATAATTCTCCTCTCTCCGTGTACTTTTCCTTGGCACCACTTATTACCATCTCAATATGAACATTTAAGATCAAGGGCGGTAACGGATAACCCACTTTTCTTTATTTTAAATGCTTTTGTGCTTTCACCGCACCTGTTGGCTGCAATCTATTCTCGGCAAAAGAATTTTCATCAATCCCCTTTCCTTGTTGTTTAAATTAATTAATTCATTTGAGGATATGCATATTTATGTTCCGATCTACATTTCTATAGAGTCTAAAATATTTATATAAAAAGCAGAAATAGAGGCTCAGGCAAATTTTGAAAAAAAAATGATCATAATCAAAATCATTATAATATGTACTATTTCATTCAAAAGCATACTATAGATGGCAAATTCATGGCCATTGCAATTCAGGTAATCGTAAATGAATTTGACAGGAATAAAGGTTTTCCCATAAGATCACAGTATTCTCTATTGCTCCGCTCTTCTATTTAACAAATCATGTTATCATTTATTCAATGTCTTTGATAATATAATATTCAAATCGCTGCCAATATATTTATTGTAATATATATATACCACATAGATGATAAACATTGAATCCAATTTAATTGAAGAATCATAATACTGATTGCTAACGAGCTATTTTGGTATATAAGCATGATTAAAATTAGAAAAAAGGAGTATAGCCTCTTAGCGTGCGCAAGTGTTGATGTTAGTTTGCAGTGTGAGAATACATATAAAGAAACAACCCACCTCTGTTTTGTGTATTATATGGCTAGTTTAATTGTTCAGGCCATGTGGAAAAGAGCTGGAGCTGCATTGTATTACCGAAAATGATACCGTGCGGAGTTTGGTTATAAACCACTCAAAGAGTATTAGATAAATAAATACTTTTAAGGAAAAAAATATAAGTGTACATGAATTTTCACTCAAAGTTATTTTCCCATCCAGATAAATGATACATTAATGAGATTAGTTGACCGTTTTAAGAAGATATCTATCGTAGTTTTAAGGATATAAATGAACACCTTTATGAAATATAAAAATAAACCAAAGCAAATACCAAGGAAATTACACATCTTCGCTGTTTGGGGGGAAGCATAATAATTAACTAGAAAATAGGATAAGAAAATTTAACTTTTAATCTCTTCCTGGTGAATCATTTGCGGAAATCCAGTCAAGGCCTCCTTTTGATGCAAAAAATTCAGCTCGACTGCACTCGTGGAGAGATGCTATGGACGAGCCACAGGCGTTCCAGAAGACAACGCGAGGGAGCAGCACTGATCAAGAACGCGTTTCTTCGTGACAATTCAATGGGAACCATCAAAATGCAAGTTGGATGCGGAATCTGGTTTTCTTTACATGACGTCATCATGAATATGGTCATCAAATTAGGTCGTCCAACTGTTTATGCCAAAAATATTCTCCTTTCGTTGGCCTAGGAGCAGGTTTTCTGTTAATCCATAGGAGATTATTTAAAAAACCTAAAGCAAGTTGATGGGCGAAAATGTGATATGGTAGAGAGAGAGAAGATCCAGCCGTTCATCCATGAAGACGAGTCATAAAAGTGAGGCAGTGACGAAATTACAAAAGTTACCGCTCGGTAACTCTTGCTTGATTTAATGCTCAGAATTAGATATTGATGCAACTATTTCTATAGTTATCAATCGAAAGAAAAGTACAACCATGGGAATTTTAAAAGAGAGAAATAACTCCAACAAGCTACGTAACCCTCATTGCAAGTGATATCAAAGAGAAAATTTAGCTATAATTAATTTTTATGTAATACGTAGCTGAATGAGCTCAAACAATAGTTATAACAAAATCCGAATATTTGCGAAAGTAAATAGTGTTAATAATCCTTTAATTACAGGATATTTTAACCATAAGTTTATCTAATAAACAGAGAATGGCTTACATATTTTGAATTGCATCTTTTACTGGCGGTAAAATAAGACCTTTTGAGAGAGTTTTTAAAATAAGGCTTCTTATTAACTTTCCAAGATTGTTCATAAATTGAGGTTATTAATCCCAAGACAGACTATTTTATTGATTTTATTAACTATTATTTTCCGTGTTGAGCTAGGAATTAACTCAACAAATGCTTTCGTTATTTCGAGCGATGGTTCAACAAGAATCCTTTGAACTGAGCTCAAGATTCTTTTCTGATTGGGAAATCAAATCCAGCCAAAGTGGCTGACCCATTTAACAAACATTTCTTGGACACATGTGGCATACGAATCTTTTTGAGTCTAGGCACAACTTTAATAAAAAAGTTGTTCGGTTATTTGATGCATTTCAAAATTTACCTAAAGGGCAACAGAAGATTTACCTCTCGTTCAAAATCAACCATCGGTGATACTCGCATCAGCGATTTCCTCTTTCGCTCTTAAATTTTCTCGCTCGAGAAATGAAAAAAATTAAATGCCTAACACGTATTAGACTATGAATTTCGACTGAAACATTCGATTGAAACAACCCATTCGAAACATACGCCCACTTTTAGCATTAAAGGCTTAAATCCATGTGTCTAATGACTGAAATTTACCACTTTAGAATACCTGTGCCTGTTTACATTTTAACTTTCTGGTTTCAAAGACCGTAACCTCATCAATAATCTCCGATCTTACACCACAAGTGCCTGGATAAAGGGAATATGAACCACTTCTGCCTCTGGCGCTACGACGTTTACAAGGAGCCAGAAAATTATTTTATTACCATTAATACACAATACATATATATATATATATATATTATATATATATTATATATATATATTATATATGTAATATGTATATTATATATAAGGAAACTTTTAATCTTGATTATGTAATTATACCTTAATTTCGTAGGTAATGTAAATGACTTTTTTCTACGAAATAGCGTGTAATATTATCGTAATAATCTTCTAAACTTATTATAATCTACTTAACATATATACTATGTATACATATATAAGTAATTACCAGGTAATAAATTAATAATGAGTATTCGAATATATCATATCTATGCACTTCTGAGCGGGCACTCAAAAACTTTTCAATAGCCACTCTTTAACCTCGGATACTGACAGATACAAGCCAAATTCCTACAAAAATAAGGCGTTCGCCATCCAAAGACGGAAATCAAAACGAAGATCCTTAGAGGCTTCGAGAGTGAGAAAGGATAAAACAAAGAGTGCCCCCACGCTGGGAGAATGCTAATTGTGAAATGAAAGCGGCGGCAGAGAAAAGTTGAAGGAATCGGACCCGGGAAGAGGATGGATGAAAAATAAAGAAAAAATCCGTTGCACGCTCATACTTTTCAAGCGCTTAACGAAGATATATATCGCTTGGAAAACATAATCGCGCGCAGCCTCCCCGCCCAGCCTCCCAGTCCCCTCTCTCATACTCTCCTTAAACATATTCCCTCCCCCGTTTCTCTCTCTCTCTCTTCCTCAAGACAAACAAATCATAACGATTCTTCACGGGTCGCATCGTGAGAGAGACGCAGGAGAGTGGAGGGGTGGGGGAAATTCTCCTCTCCCTCCTCCCAACTCATATATTTTCCGTCTCCTCCTCATCCCGTGGGTCGGGGACCGAGGCGGGCGCGAGGTTGATGGAAGAAAGAAAAGTTCGCGCCCGAGCTAAGTGGGGTGGATGGGAAAAAAAGAGGCAGTCATATCACGGCACCGACCGACCGCCTCCAACGACGGTGACTATCCGAGTCTTCCCTTTCTACAGAGGGGGGCAGTCAGACGGGAGAGGTGGAGATAAGGGGAGGCAAAGAAACTTTTAAAAGACTGTCCTTACACCTCTCCGTGACTGCGGGGGTCGTAAAAAATGTAGCGACGGCAATGCAAGCTGACTCTAATAGTCCTGGTGGAGGTGATGAAACGGTCGCCAAAGAGGACGAAGTGATGCCGAAACGCCGAGTTCAACGAACCTCGGAACAAACCCCTCACCCGAGTCCCCAGGTGGTTATGCGCTAGGGTGGGAAGTCTTTTCTGCAGCGAAACACCAACGCAGTGAGAATTAATGTATACATTTTCGCCGAGCAAATTTCTGATTTTCCGGGAAGATACTGTTCATCAATACCAATCGAGGATGTCAAAACGAATGGACTAGAATGGATTTATAAGCTGGAGTGCGGCAAGAAATTTTGAATTTAAATCCATTATAATAATTCTTCAAGCAATAACCTGAAAATGACATCCCCATCAAATTAGTCTCCACATTTCAAAACAATTTCAACAATTGCAGTTTTTAGACCAATTGACGACCACAACATTAGGAGAATTTCATTCGAGTTCTCAGAACATCCAAAAACTCTTCCAGACTGCTCGATTTGGTTTTCTTGGGTTTTAAAATCAGCATAAATCGCAAATAGAAAAATGATAAATTGCCATGTTAATATCTGGCATATATTTCAAAGGGTGATTTGAAAAATCCCAGCCCAAACGTACACAACATAAAATTCGTATGGAGATTTCCGCGGCGGCGTTCATCTGCTTGTCTCTGCACTTCCGTGTTCTCCAACCGCGTTAATTGTCTTCGGGTGACGACAGTTTCGCTGTCCATTCTGCCTGCATCTTAAGATCGAAGTTGTTTTTAGAAGCTTTCTTGTCCACCTAATAGTCAAGTGGTCAAGTACCGCGCTCTGAATGGATAAGATTCCTAAGGAGCTATCTAAAGGTAAATACACAATTTCTTGCTCCTGCGGTAGATCCTACGCTGGGGAAACCTGCAGATCACTCACAACAAAGATTGAAAGAACATCGCAGGGCGACGGAAAAGAAGTTAACTTATCAGCCATCGCCGAGCATGCTTGGAATGAGCCGGGACTCATCATCGAATACGAGGGGGTGAAAGTAATAGCGAAGGACAAGCGCTATTTCCCCGAAAAATCCGCGATGCACTTGAACTCCTTGAAAAGACCACGAAACATCGACAGGGACAATGGGTACCCATTAAAATGTACGTGGAAAAGGGCTACAGAATCAGAGGGTGGTACTTGACCACCAGCCCCATGTAAGGTGGACAAAATATTAAGCGCTCGATGTACCTACAGTATAAGCAATGTTACGCAACTGCACTCGTTCATCATCCATATCTATCATGGATTTAACGATTAACGATTTCCTGAGTAGTGATCTCAACAGGACGTCCGTTCAGAGTCACTGGTGCTCATATGGGTACCTCGAAAATTTTGAAACCTCCTATAAACCATTCTAATTGAAGGCGCATAGTTATGTTAATCAAGTTTGTCTTTCGTCTCCTAAGGCGAAATGGTTTTCATTAAAGGTTTGATCAACACATAAATTCTCTTTTATATATGTATATTTTGGTAGTTTGGCCTATTCGATTAAAACGGACGTTAAGCACAAAATAATACAATACTTGTAGAGCCATCTAGCTGACATCCTTTGAAAGATGCTACTTATCGAAAATAACTTTCGAACGCACCAAGGGTGCTATCTCTGATTTGGTCGGATCTTTCACTCAGCCCTCACAAATGTACTCTTTGTACGCATTCTATCAATTACAAACCCATCTCCATTCCTTCACAAGAGGGCGTATGCTAATCAGGAAAAACAAAGGTGCGTAATGTGTACTTTTAGAGAAATAGTATTGCACATGAGATGGTCAAAGAAGGAGGTTAACAAATGAAAATGTGAAGAGTTAACCAATACGCAAAAGGTTTGCTGCAAATAGACCTACGAATATAGATGATAGTAGAATGGTCACAGTTGAATAATGAATCAGCAGAAGATCATCCATTACTCTTATTTTCAGATAGTAAACGACACTCATTTTGAACTTTCTCTTAGTATCTTCAGCACACTACTTACTACCTTTAGTTTTATAATTGAACATGGTTCTGCACTTAAATATTTGCACATCTTTGTTGCCTTAAATGTTTCTTGAGAAGATGTTTTAAAAAATGGGTTTCAGTCTTAACACCGGCGGTTCTGGCAGGTTATCTTTAGTGGTAATAGTATGAATTAGAAATGAAAGTATGTATCTTGAATAAAACTAACGGACCTGTTTGTAGTAGTTGAGAAATATCCCCAATGGAATTCTAACGTCGAACGATAACTGCAAGAAAAGCCGTTCCTTTGGCACGATTGCGGAAATACCTACGCGACTGCATTGTATGATTGGTCACGTTATGTCAATGAATGAAGTAAGCCCGCTCAATTAAAATAAAGTCCATCACCATCAATAAATTCTAAGCTGTTCAATGGGCTTTCTATAGTTGGAACGTAAACACACCCTAAAATAATAATGTTATATTTTATCTTCTTTAAGGAGTTATTTTATAAGCCATAAGGATCACTCTTCCAGTTAATTGGCCAACATTGACTTCAAATCACGATTTTGCTAATATAATGCTGAACCGATGAAACAATGGATAATCTTATCCTCATTAAACCGCACGACCAAAATGTTTTATGGTGTAATTGAGGTCGGGCTATTATTGAATTTTCGTGACTACTCCATACTTGAGTTAAACAGCATGTAAAAAAGATCGTATATCCTGCTGGAATTTCAAAAAACACGATACGCAATAAATGCTGTTGATGGAGACACATGATGGGAAAGAATTCATAAGCTTACATTTGATGAAGACTCGGGTTTCCATTCTTTTCTCGCCAGTCACTCGGAGCAGATGAGTCATAGCAGTACTGGACGATATTTCAATTAAGAATAATCGATGGCCCCAGCCAGAGTGGATCATTCGGGATCGAAAATCTCATCCTAGTGGCACGACATCGAAATTCATCTCCCATAACAAAAGTAATATATTACAACACAAAAGGCAAGAATGAATTAGGGTCAAGGAACTAATTCAGTAAATCGACTGACTCTCTTCTCGCAGTTAAGAAGACCATGAATGTGGTTACTTAATGGAAAGTGGGGGGTTTCTTGAAAATCTACGTTTACTCGCTTTGAGAAGAATTCAATCAGCATATGAGTTCAGCATTCAGCAAAATGAGAACAGCATTGAATAACTTTAATTTTTATAATTTTCGTACTTTAAGAATATTATATGGATTTAAATACCCTTGAGTTCATATTACAGGCATGGATGAAATCTCGTAAATGGAAGGGAAAGAATTAGAGGGAGTGGGTTTTATAGAAGGAAAGTTACTAAGTAAGTGACATGTTACTTTGAAAGTCTACACAAATATATTCTCACATGATAGACTCCTCATTTATATTATATATTTTTCAGTGCGAGTTTAACTGTACCGTACAGTTTTTTCAATCAATAACTTTTATTGATTTGGAGGAGCAATTTTAATGTAATATTTGTGGGATATTAAAACGTTTTATAACTGTTTTACTCGGTAAGGGGGTTAGAAAACGCTCAAAACTGAAAAAGGAGCATATTCTACATGTTATGGTAGAAGCAATTTGCAAGTAGCGCATATTAATTAAGCATTCCAGTGATAGTCTTTAATTATAAACGACTGTACCTCAGATATCTTCCATTTGACAATCTATTAATATTTTTTATTAATGATTACAGTATGTCATTTGAAAAACCGGAGAAAATAATGTAAAAGTTAGACAAATAGAAGGTGAAAAAGTAAATAGCAAACATTCGTTCCGTCATAAATGACTAGTGCATTTTCTGAAAAAATATGTCGCTATTGAATGTCATGGCTATTCTGGTGGCTACTTGGGGGAAAGAGTGTTTCAATCACCCCTCTCAGCATGGATACGCCAGGAAGTTGAGATTTGAAACTATATCAATACATGATCTACCTCCAGGCTCAAAGGGCAATAATTGAATTATTACGTCAAATTTCATATAAATATACACCTAAAACCATAGAATTAGAAAATATAAACTTTTCTTGAAACCAAAGAGCTAGTGCATTGTCCAATCATACATACGAATGTGTTGACAGAAGAAAGCTTCTTAAAAAAGATGGTAACTCAAGCAAAAAATCAAATGAATTTCTCAAGCAAAAAGAAAGTGAACTCTATGCAAATTTATTGTAACCACTAAATACCAGCCTCCTTCTAAAGGGGATAATGTAAATTTAACAGAGATTAAGACTTAGCTATTCCGAACTTTCCCAGAGGCATATTTACTACAATCATGAGTTTTTGCCAGAAAAGGCAGTATTGTCCTTTTCAGTAATACGACAGACCATGAAGTTACACCATGCTAATTTTCAAGAGAGGTAGTTTTCGGAAACAAAAATAACACCACACGCTATTTTCCTTACATAAGTAAACTTAGTCCGATCTCAGTCATGCAAACAAAAACAAATGTTAAAAAAAGTGGAGGACAGAGGAGCGAAAGTGGCTCGCCAAATTGAAATTTTTATTAAATTTGGAATAATATGAGGCCAAGGGCAACTCCAATATAACTATAAAATGGCATTTTTACGATAAAAATAAACAATTTAAAAATCAATTTCTGAGTTTGATTCCAGTTCGTTATTGTGGTTTATTTTAAACACATTAAGACTTGATAAGGTACAATTATTCAACTAATAAATGGATGCATGAATTTTACGTGTATATGATAAGATTTTATCTCTAACTTTTTTATGTTAGCGGTTAAACGGGCTCATCGCAAAGCATGAAGCATTAGGAGAATTTTATGAAGTGCTCATCTATCGGATCTGTTTACGTCTGATTAAGCTCTGCACTCCAGTTTCTCCTCTTTATTCCACTTATAATAGCTCTAGAAAACTTACGTACCTCATATTTTTGTAAAAAAAACATATAAGGCTGAAGGGTTTTCCTTAGGTTTTCCGCTACGAGGCAACGAGGAAAGTTGGTCCTACTACCCAACCTACCTACAAACCTACCTACCCTGAACTAACGGTGAGAGGCAGCAGTTTCGCCATAATACACAGATCGGATTAGGATAATCAGTTCAGTATCAACTGCCATAGCTGTGGGCGATAGTGAAAGTGACGGAATCGGGATTAGCACTCCGATAGTAACGCTCAGTGGAGGGCAACGGAAAACCATCACATTAGTCACTCTAGAAGACGCAGCATTGTATTCAAATATGACGAGATGGTATTCCTTCCGGGAAATTATTCCGGAGGTAAAAAGTCTCACAATCAGATCTCCGGGAGGGGACTATTGGGAGGGGAAAAGCGGGCAAGGTGGACAAATGCAGGAGAAAGATATGGAACGTTAGACCATGAAGAGCATGCGGAAAGATGAAATGTGTTCAGATGATGATGAAGAGAAGGGATAGATATCCTGGGAGTGAGCGAGATGAAATGGACTGAGCCCAACGACTTCTGAAACGACGGTCACATACTCAAGAATACTGGAAATACAATGAGAGAATTCTGATCACAATGATAGTAGGACACAGTATTAGTGCAGGTGTATGGTTGTCTGCCAAAGTCCAGCCAATTAGTAGAGGAAATAGAAGAAGTATGCGAGCAACTAGAAGTTTAAGGAGCGGCAAAAAGGAGCGAGAAAATAACCGTGATGGGATAATCCCTGTGGTTGGAAAAGGCCGAGAGGGAAGCAGCGTGGGACAGATTGGATTGAAAAAACGAAACACCGCGAGAAAGAGAAAGAACTCAGTAACGAAAAAACATGGAAATGGCAAACGCCTCTTTGAACAACAAACATTAGGGAAGAAGTTACACATAGAAGTGCCGAGGGACAATGCAAGATACCCGACTAACCACATATTCATCGAAACAAAGTACAAAAACTAAGTTTAGCAATGCAAGATCCACCCAGGCACAGATATAAATAGCGACTATTTTGGACAGTAGACTGTAATACAAGCAGATGGAGAAAGTTACACAGAAACTCAGATTGTACACAGAAATACTGGAGTTAAATCAGTAAAGATTTCATTTATATACAACGTATATGAATGATTAAATAAAAGAAGCGCAAGAATTGGGCAACAAAGAAGTCAAGGTGAATGGCGGAAAAATTGACATTCTCCGACTCACAACTGGCGTCACAGTTGTTGAAGAAGCGTGAGAAGACCTACAAACAACTCAGAATGCTATGGACCAAGCACTTCGGGAAAATATTATTAGAATCAGCAAGAAGTAAACTGAAATTCTTGCCTGTGAAAGATAGAAGCTGAAGGCAGGAATCAAGATTCATGGAGGAAACCAAAGCAAGACTGTAATCCTTCATCTTCGTGGCAGCAGTCTAATTTGAGGTGGAAGAAGATCAACCGAAATCAAGCTAAGAGGAGCGCAAGCTAGAAAGGCGTCCATGAAGTAGAGATAACTGCCATTCCTAAATAACCTAAGGTTGGGAACAGGTAAAGGTCAAAACGTTCGTATGGAGCATGGCACGTTTACGGATCACAAAGATGGAATATTTGAAAATTAAAGAATAGAAGCCTTTGAAACATGGTGCTGGAGGAGTATACTGAAGATTAAATGGACGGACAAAGTTAGGAAGAACATAGAATAGCAAACGAGGAGAGGACCATATGGAAAATTAGACAGCAACGAATAGCTAAATAGATTGGATGTTGAGGAACAATCGACTAGTAAGAAACATAACAGATGTGAAAATTGTGAAAGTAACGAATAGAGAAGAATGCAGGGCTGCAGTACTCTATTCTTTAGATTAAAAATATGGTTACTGCCTTATCCTTCCCCCTAAAAAATTCTGATATCTCTTCAATACCTCGTTACTAATGGCTTCCTTCAACTAATGAGTTCAAAGTAAAAACGTTTTTAATTTGAACTATGATTAGGACGGGTGGAACACCAGGCAATTAAATTCCACCCCTTTTCAAACCATTCACGAGCATTTTAATGAAAAAGGAACTATGTTTTTCTATTTAGGGGGTCTCGTCGGAAATAGTCGAACCCTGAATGAAATGAAACCTCCATCTTGATTTCCAGGGTTCCAGCGCATGACATCCGTCGCTACGAAGAGAGGGGGTAGGACTCCGCTCCGAGCGATTCGCGGGAGTCAGGGGCAGAGCAAAAGAACGTGGAGACCACCCCACCCCCCCTCCCTTTCTCTCAGGGTCTTAGCGCACTTCTCATGATCCTTACCCCCGTCTCGCCTGCGGGGGTGGGGGATGGCGGAGTTATCGGCTGAGCGAGTACGGAAGCGGAATGATGGGGCGAGGGGGCAACGGATGCCGAACAAGCCACACCCAGCAGAGAAAAGGCACGCGATTCGATTGGACGGGAGAGGCGACGAGATAAGAGGCCGAAGGGGCGGAGGAGAAGTTTGGGGGAAGGATAGGGCGAGTGATGGGAGGGACACGGCGGAAGAACGCAGAAAGGGAGAGGCATGGACCGAAGATTGGGTGGCAGGGCGAGCTAGGGTGGGGGGGAGTGTGGAGGTGAGAATATTACGATTCAAGCACCCTGGTGGACGAATAAATGCAAGCCTCTTTCAAGTCTAGAAAAAAGATTCAATGACTGACTGTCCTGTGTCACTTACAGCTTCCTTTCAATTAACATATTTTGAAGGCTTTCACTATTTTTCACAATACATGCGACTCTATGCGTTTCATTTTCATGGAATAACAATCCAATAATCGTTGCATTGGAATGAACATTAGCGGATTACCCCGTTAAAAGTAACAGCTGCGGCATCTCACGCAGTTTCTTGGAATGAGGCAACTATTATTTATTGTGCTTCAATATCAGGGCATAAATAAATTATTTTATGTAACATACATAATCACCGCAACATTCGAAGTGGTTTGCAATCCAGTACTGTCCACGAAACACAAACTTAATATTTTCTGACAGAGCGCTTATAAAATAATTTGGCTTGGATATGATACTCACCGTGGTAGAATATGGCAGGCTGCGGAGTCGAAGATGCACAGTAAGAGTGGGTGATCCGTGGCGCCTCCCACGTCGCGGTGTACGGAGTGCTCCCCAACGTTCACGTTGTGCTAGCCGCGGAGACTGGAATTAGAATTGAAAATTTACAGCCGTGGTCACCCGCCGAAATGTATTAAGTGGTTGTCTGTATTTCAGACCGCGACCCTTTGGCTAGAAGCGCGCTGTCAAGAAGAAAACACTCCCCAAATGAACTGAGAATTTATTTACGAGCTTCGCCTTAAGTAAATCAAACCCATGCTTCTTGTCCGCCAGGCAATACGCGCAATACGCATGTCCAATTAAAACTATTGTCAATGTAACGCACTAATGTCTTCAAACGATAAGGTAGGTAATCGATCATCACATTCTGAACGCAGATTGTCAGCTAAAACTTATGGCGGAGCCATTCGCTCAGATCTTTAGCCGACGTCATTATTCTGCTTGAATAACATGGAAGGATAAAAGTGTTATGCAAAACAGTAGGTTAAGAGAAGTCATCCGTTGACTAGAAGATAAAGATCTACAATTTATTCTCTACCGAAAAAGACTGGTATCTTGGAAAACGTGGGACTAATGGAGTCTCTTTATTGACCACAGAGTCCGAAGTCGAAAATTATATTGGAACAAGGAGACAAGACCTGAACTGCCCATTGAATTAGAAAAAACACTGGAAGTGGTGGGTAGAAAGTTGAACGGTGTGATTTATTAGCTTATGGCGCATGCATATAAGGTTCTACAATATAGAAAAATGATTCACAGCTTTATAAACGTTAGTTACACTTGAACACATATTTTGGATTTTGCTTTATTGGGGGCAATACCGTCAATAGTTCCTCAGGTACGTTAGACAGGCTAATTCAATTAACTCTCTTTCATCAAAGAAACCGGTTGATTTACCTTCCATCCATTAACACAATTTTTCTGGATAAACTATTATTCACAATTGTGTTTCCCATAAGTTCAGAGTAACAGCCGAGTGCCCTGCGAGGGATGAGGGTCATTTTTCATTAATAGAATACTTTATTATTCTCCAATTAATAGAGAGAAATTGGAGTTGACAAATGTGCATGGATAATTTAGAAACTTTGTTCCAAATTGAAGCGAAGATTCTGCTCATTCAACATAGCCAACAAAGGGAAAAAATATTTTTGTTTTTTAAAGCAATGGCAAACGAGTCGATAAGAGCTAAAAAGTAGCTGAAATAATATGCAATTGGAAATTCCTCAACAAGTAGCATGGATATTGCCTTAAAATTTGATTATTTTAGCAAATGAAATGCTAAATTCTTATTTTAGTGGTTACTTATTTTAATTTCCAATTTGATAAGATTTCCGAAAATATTTTATTCAAATTATCATGATATGGAAGAAAGGTTTCTCTCAATTCCATGTACACACATTATTGGTCACTCAACCATTAATGAATAACAAACACTGTACACATTAAAGTACACTTAGTAAATTAGTAAATAAAAAACACTGTAAATTCATACATATGAATTAATGTTCTCAATCAAATCCTTTAACTAAACAGCACGGCATTTAAAACACTCTCTCAAATTGTTCAACGAATAGAGAAAAATTGCAGTAGTTTCTCAAAACAACATGTAATCATTAGTTGTCCAGTCTTTGATAATACAATTAATTTTTGCAATAAAAGACAGGATGACGAACTTTATGACACACTTCCATGAAAAACTTTAGCTATTTTTGCTTTGGTTCATAAATTATTAACCACAATTTAATAATAAAAAGGTCGCCTGAATTGCCACTCCCAGGAAAAACCTGTGTCGTTGCGTTCTAGCCCAACTCCCCGCTAGTTTTTATTTTCTTGTTCTGAGACGGCCTCGTGGGAAATT
This sequence comes from Hetaerina titia, assembly GCA_037158775.1. Taxonomy (NCBI): domain Eukaryota; kingdom Metazoa; phylum Arthropoda; class Insecta; order Odonata; family Calopterygidae; genus Hetaerina; species Hetaerina titia. The sequence continues at coordinate 128,988,686 of CM073768.1, forward strand.
CCAGTTTTTGAACATGACACGATGTTAGTGGATATGTACTATCTGGAAAAGTGATAGTGTGTGTAGTTTTGTCATAAAATTCAACTTTTCTAACAAATTTATGTGCACGGAAAGCTTTGGTCAACCTTTACTACATGTAGACGCACTCACCGAATACTAAAGTTATTCTACATGTAAATTTGATTAAATAAACATAAGAATTTTATGGGAAACACATCCCTTTATAATGTGTATCCCTTGGCATTGGGATAATATCATAGATGATATCTCTTCATTAGGCCAGGGGTTATCAGGCTACAAAATAAATTTTGGGGCTCACTGAATTTTCGTTGAGTAAATTTATATTACTCATTTCAGATAATATTCGGAGATCTGCGTGAAAAGAGTGAGTGATCATTAGGAAGATCACAGCCTTCTGGCACCGTAGGCCAGGTCCGGCATTCTTCAGTTTCATTGCAACATATGCTCATGTTCTTTTAAAAAACCTAATATGGAGTATGAATGTTGCCATGGCATGTGAAGTAAATTAAAAGAGGCTGGTATAATTTACTGAGAGTAGTATTAGCCTTTTAAAATTTCCTATTAGTGGCAGTATACATTTTCGTCGTATACACGCACTATGATTCGTCGCCACAGTGACCAAAAATAGACGCAATGAAATTAACTTTTAAATGCGTTGACGTGGCTAAATGCGAAACCTGTAAAATATTACCTCTAAAAACAAATGTATATATTAGTAATGGGAAACACTATGATATAACTGCCACAGACGGTCAATAACACCAACGTAATATTTCATCTATAATACAGGTACCATAGTTATATCACTAATTTGAATTTTTTTCGAACCTCGATTTGGTAAAAAGAGGGAGTTGTGCTCAAGACGAATGAATATTCAAATTGTAACAGAACTGTTGCCTTTCATCCTGGATCCCTTTACACGTCCTGAAGTCTAATCGTATTTTTTAGTAAATATGATCAAATAATACCAAATGATTCGATGACTTCAGAAATAACTGGGGTACTTCGATTTTATATATGAATACAACCTTTGAATTTTTGAACAGCAATATACTTGGTCGATCTACCATTTAATCATTATTTGTGTATCACCAATTTTAGTACCCAAAGTTAGTGATAAACATAGATTTGATGGCAACAAAAGCTCATTAATTTTTACTAATGACAAATTATTAAATAATAATTGAACACTTATTACTTAATTCAATTAACTAAGAAATAAATCTCGATTATATGTTTATGAATTAATGAAGGTTTAGCGCTATCGAGCCTTGGTTGCATAACTGAAGGCGTTTCCATCCCAGCTTTTCTATTAACCTTTCTCTCGCATTAACAATTTTTGAATAATATATCATCTCTTTGATGCTTATCTAATTCCTTAGTTAGAGGTTTCTTGGTGAACCTGAAATGCTTTCTGCATGTTCTTAATATGGGCTAGCTAAAGTGAATAGCACCTCATACTTTATATTTTAATTAAGTCAACTAATTATATTCTGCCTAGTGAAGCCGTCTTTCAGGCGGGACCGTATATTCTCGAAACTGCGTCCCACATGATAGGTCCGAGTAAAGGTATCCCAAGGTTCTAAATCATATCACTCGGAGATGCTAAATTAAATACGTCAAGTTTCATTTGAATACATTAATATTCAGAGATGAGCCAAAAATGTGATCGATAAATCTTGTTTTCATTCCGAAGATTGATATCTAGTTCTCGATTCTTTCCTACTTCATGCAAAGTGGGAATTACATTTACTAATCATTGCTACCTTGAAGCTACCTCTTCACATAAATTTTATAATTTGCCATAAGAATCTCTCTAAGCCTTCCTCTTTTAGTGTTCTCTTCTATTCTTCCAATCATCATTCTCTTTGTTTCTTCTGGTGAGCGTGTTCCATATAATTCTCGGTATTTTGAAGATATTCCAAAGTCATTTCTTATCGGATGAGCCGCTTACATTCATTCCTTTATGCACGTATGTCCATTTTTCTAGACAACTTTTCTTAATCTTGCTTAGGCATTTATCTATTCATTAAATATTTTCAACCCTAAGTAAGTGCGAGGAATAAATAAACGTTTATGTATTGGAATAGTAAACATATACATTCCCAGAGGGTATCTTTTGATTTTATTCAAATATCGAAACACACTACAAACAGGTTTTGTTAACCCTGGCTGATATGGCTTTCTGTGATTCTTTTCTGTTTCCTCATCCAGTGCGCTACGGTATTTTTTACTATAAAGTATTAGTCATTACACAATATTAAAAAACAGTTTCAAGTTTAATTTTTCCCTTCAATAGCTTGCATAAAATGGAATACTATATTCACAAAATTTGCTTGCAGGAGTACGAAACACTAACGGCATGGACGTCATTATAAGGGTAGTGAAATGAGAATTTAATGATGGAATATTCCTTGTTATTGTGATGGAGATACCTACAAAAGAGGGGCTGACCACATGTTAAATTTTATTAGTATTTACAACAGTTTTATACTATAGTAATTTATTTGGTATATAAGCAGGGAGAGAGTTGGCACATATAAACATTACTTACGAATTAATATATACAAATTCGGAATCAATGGGGCAATTTATATTTTTAAATGTATCAATGCAGCAAATAAGTGGGATGGTATTAGAGTGCAACCTTAACCGCAATAAATTGGCACAGAACACTCGGGCATCTACCTTTGGACTAAATAGATTTCTTTAAGTTCTCGTATCTTGCACCTTAGCCCCTTTCAATCTAGGGAATAAATCTTCCTTTCATTATTTCCTTAAAAAATGGAGTGGAGTGATGAAGGAAAGTAAAATGAAGAGATTAAGAGTCGTCTTTTCTTTGCTTAGGGGATCTCATACTGGCAAGTAAGTGGGGTGAAATGAGAATGTCAAATAATGTAGTCTCAAAGGACGTCTAGTTGAGAATCAACACAGACGGATTCTCACTTTTCATAAAGTTAAACTATTTGAGTTTAAGTCGTTTTTGATAAATGTATCCACATCCTTGGGGTCCAAAAAGTAAGCACAGAATCAATCTTTTCCTTTTTTTACTTATGAATTTAGCCATATTTCTAAGCGCAATAGTCCAATGCAAACATTCCTCTACTCATAAAATTAACAAAAACAAAACGTAACGACTAATTGATTTCTAAAGTATTTCTTCTGTGTTATCGAAATGGCTAGCTAAGTGGCTTTTTCGAAAAGTGTTGATTAACCCCCATACCATTAATAAAATGCGAAGGACCCATAGAGCATTAGCACAGTAACACTGTATAAACAACTTTTTTCTGACACAGTAGTCCTCAGTGCAGTAGTCCAAAAATGATATTTCTCTATAATTTTTCACAAACTTAGGTGTAGTCTATTTAAAATGGCTGCCGCCTTAATCCCATGAAAGCTTACATAGAGGAATCGAGAGCAGAAGACACAAAAGAGGACCGAATTAGTTATAATAGGGACATGGAACATTAAGAATATATAATAGAAATGTTAGAAAATATAAAGTGAGAGGTTGATAGCCGAAATTTGATATTTTTTGACCTGGACGAGGGTAAATATACGGTTAGGGGGATTACTAGAGAGATAGTTACAGATTAATACCCAGCGGAGAAGAAGAGATCCACTGAGAGGCGGAAATAAAATTAAACCAAGACGTAGGAAGAAGCGTAGTAAACATAGAATATACGAATGATAAGATATTATTAGTAGCAGTAAAATCTGAACCAAGGAACTTGGTCATCGTTCCTGTTTTATTCCACCAAGGAATTAATAGGAGTAAAAAGTCGACAAGGTATATAATCAATTTAAGGAAATAATGCGGTTATTCTCGGAAGGAAACATTTGACAGTTCAGGAATACGCAACGCGACGATAGAAGGGTGAGATTTATAGTGCGGTGATGGGATTACGGTTAAGGAACAAGGAATAACCAAGGGGGAGAAGTAATAGAGTCTTGCAGGAGACAGGGTTTGATGGTGACGAGCAAATGGTTTAAACGACGTGAAAAACGTAGGTGTACTATTGCATGAAAAATGCCAGGGAGATATCAGTTTAACTATATAATGTTAGACACAGATTCATGCACAGCGTGAATTTATTCTTAGTTTCCTGGGAGCGGATCCGGATTCAGGTCATGATTTAGTACTGATGAGGTGTAACGTCATATTTAAGAGGATGAAACAGGGAAGAAGACTGAGGAAATGGAACGTAGCAGCATTAATCAGAATTGTAGGGAATACTATTTGCAAGCTATAGGGATAATTATGAGTAAGGAAATAGTGAAAAGAAAATGGCAACATATCAAAAAAGAGATAATTCTACCGCGAACGAAACTTCAGAATCAAAAAATAGAAATAGGACAAGGAAACAATGAATCTCAGACCTAGATTTCGTTTCAGCGTAACATCTTCAGCCCTGCATTCTACAACTCATGAGAGACCTGAACACGTTACGCTGTAACGAAACCTAGGTCGTAATGAAAATACAATATGTGGAAAAGCAAAATGTCTTCTTCCATCATGACAATTGGATGTTGAAGACTCTAATAGAGAAGTTAGGTAAGTGAGGAAGAGGAAGGTTGAGTTTAGGCATGTCGGACTAAATGAAGGTACGAAGGAAAATACTTAATTGAAGAAATGTTTAGAGTAGTGTCGGATGTCAGATTATTTGTTGTTAGGAGAGGAAGAGAAATGTATCGTTTTACTGTTGTACGTATAGTCTGCATCCATCTTTAATCTACCTTAAACGGGAGAATACCATTAATAATATTGCCCATTGAATGTATGCTGAAACACTCAGAAGTGATCAGTGTCTTAATCAATATGGAAATTAGAGGTGAGAATGTCACAGGTGATATACAATCGTATCCTCGTGTTAAGGGCATATCTCGTATTCTTTCAGCCTATCCTAGTAATGGGTGTTAAGCTGAGACTGAAGAACTTTCGAGAAATACCCATGTTTCGGATTATCTGGGAATGCGGAAATTGCGGTCCAAGAACTACTACAAAGGGGGGGGGCAGGAAGTACTCGGACAGTGTGGATGGGAGTGATCTATAGGGAAAAGTTATTGGAGCGTGCGGTGCGACCGGCGAAAGCATCAAGGTCGCGCGGAAGGCAATCTCTTCGCCAATGGATAAGAAAAAGTGTAGCGAACAGGTCACAAAGCTAGGAAGAAAGGAGTTTTAGAAAAAGAATTAGACTGTAAGCACTCCTTATTTAGGAGATTCTTTTAGAATGTCCGTTCTGATCACAAAAGAAATTTCTACCATCCATGAAAGCAAACAATTTAAATCTAAGTAGCCTTAGGTCAAACTTTTATTAAGATCATTTTTTCATATGCTGCCATTATGAGTTCATAACAAAACCCATTCCCCATTTTATTTGCAGATAGTTATTAGCCAGTAATTAATTTTTTGAATTAATGAGCAATAATACGTGATGCGATCTTCGCCTTCTCTTACGCAACAGCACTGGTAAAATTAAACCTGATACACTGCCAACAGATGTTAGTTTAACAAAAATACGTCAAAATATCCCGTACAACCGTATATTATTTGAAGACGCTATTGACATTCTATAATCTAACAAAGAATTCCAAGTGATGTTGTCATTCCAAGGTGTACAAGATAGCACACGCATTTATTTCTATAAAACGTTGACAAACTAAAAATATTTTTACGATACCACCTAATTGTCATGACTCTGTCGTCATTCATCGAGTGCTTACATGCAAATCGGAAAACATTTTTTCACCACAAATAAATTGGCCAGTTTTTGAGGATATAAATTCAAAAATTTCGCTGGCATTCGAGAAAATCGGCGAAAGAAATCTAACAAGTACACAACCTCGTTATCAACGGAGCACTGAATTAAAACTCCTTAACTGGCAACGCGGGGAATCGTTCTTTGGTTTTTAATTCTGCCCCGGAATAGATTTGATTTTGTTCAGTTTCTCAAGTTTACGGTGCAACATGAACTCAGCCTTCCGAGTGCATTGTAATCGAAAAGTGAGTTGGGTGCATTAAGTGAATATTGAGCCAGTAGAGTATAGGGATATAGTTATTTACTTGATTTGTTGAAGAGAAATAAGTGTGTTTGCTAGTTGCATTGCTTGAATAGCATGATGAAAGGAATCATCGTTAAAATACTCCGACAAATCATACGTGTATCTATTGGTTTCACAAGGTGAAGACACTATAAATACAAAAAACTCGAACAACATACGACACGTATAATGCCGGTAACTTTAATTCGTACATGGATAACATGGTATCATATCCACTAGGGACACCTTGGAAATATGGCAGTAATATATCAAAAATCTTATGTATACAAGTATATTTCAAGCTTGATCTAAAACATTCTTCTGCAGGCGTCAACAATTTGATGATTGACTTGAAAGATGATTGAAGAGCGAAATGACTCCGATCGTGTTGTATGGGGCGTCAGGTCGTGATTCCTTATATCACGACCTTAGAACACGATTTTTGGCAGACCAAAATTTTAAAATGTTAGGGTATAACGAGATTTCCCTCGTTACTGATATTCACACTTTATAGTTTTTGCCTCCTTACCCATTGCTTCGTTATTTGCTTTGATAATATTTTTTGAGTTCAAATGTTAGTTAATTTTCAGAGTCATCATTCAATACGAACATTTTTTAGAAGGTTATTGGTGAGAAAATATTGAAAATTCGTATTATTTCGATCCACAAGATAGCATAGTGATATATTTAATAGCCACTAGTTTGATAAACCCTAAGTCACTAGAGGCAATTGCCAAATACATTATTTCCTTTGACTCGTTAATCAAAATTAGATTACTAAAATGCTAATCTTTTCATTACGTTTCTTTCGCCCCATTATTTTCTCACCTTATTTCACTATCGCGATCAGTAAAACCATACTATCTGCCTTCCAATAATTAACTCTGATTCGATTCTTCTATTTTCACTTATACTCAATCTAAGACTTCCTGAAACTTGCCCCTAAGAACAGTTCCTCTATTTATGGACTATATATTTACTTTTATAGCTCATTGCGTTCTAAAGATGATATCGCCTGCTTTAAAACATAATCGGGTAGGGCGACAAAAATTGAAGATTGAATTGAAAATGATAATCTTAAATATTAGTATTTTGTCCACAGAATATTATTTTGGCTGTTTCCGACGTTGAATTTTCCATGTCTGCATCGTTATTCCCCTGAAATGTTTATCCTTCAACCGTCCTTTATGATGCTGAACCTGATAGGTAAATTGCATGTTATGCATACATATTTTCAGGGTGCGAGAATTTATTCAAGGTAAAGTTTGTGAAATATTACTGTTTGGATGAAATATTACTGTGATACATTATCAACAGATATGATTTTTTTAATTATGTGCCCTGATACTATTATAGAATATTTTTGGACATATTATACATCTTTCAATTCCGGCACGTGAGTACACGGCTTTTTTTAAGAGGGTATATCATTCGGCACAATTTAAGAAAACTCCGTTTGCTAAGAGAAAATTATTTCCGTATTGGGAGCAGTTATTAGTATTTTGTGTAATCTCATACCTCAAAAGACCAAATAGAGAAAATGATAAACAACTATCAAATCATCAATATTTAAAAATTCACATGCAGTTTTAACAACCTTAGTGGAAATTATAGTATTTACCTCCAACAACACAAATACAAGTATAAAACTAGAATGGTAGTAATAAGGAAAAATGGCATAGAAATCGAAAAAGAGGATATAAGGAAACCACTTCTCCATAATACCTGCAGTGATTACTCGGTTGCGGCCATCGTGTGGGCTTTTAATATTAAAGCGGCCTCAGATATTTGCTTTCGAGAAGATTCCTACACCTCCAAAGGAAAAGCGATGGCTCGATAAGGAGCAGGAGTGAAATGTAGGATGGAGAGAGCTAGCTAAGGTTGCCCTGCTGAAAACGTGGGTGTCGGTGGGTGAAGCGTTTTCTATTTGATAGAATCAAGAGCAAAATCCACCGCTGGATGCGAAAAAATAGAGTGCCCACTTTAATTAGGGCTGCTGAGAAATTCGATCTCAAACAAGAGCAGGAGGAGCATAAATGGAGTGTAACCTTTTAAAGAGCTTCCTTGTTTATGCAGGTTTGAAACCCAACGATTAAGCGCAACAATAGGCGCCTGAAATCGCGCTGGACCAGACATCTGCAATGGTTGAGCTCCGGCAGTAATTAACTACACTCAACCGTGCACAACTGGAGAAACCTCAAGCAACATGGTTCGTCATATTTATTTTTAGTGCAACAATGGGAGGAAAGGTTTTAGAAATGAGAGCAATTCAAAGACGTAGTGAAAACAAGGGTGGTAAGGCTATATTGCGAAGTGCAATTAAACATCCAAGTGGCCGTAGGATGATTTCTGGACTCAAAGAGGATGCGAGAAGTGCTACCAGCTGTCATAAAACATTTAAGTGCACAATAAAATGTTAAAATACGCATGTTTGAAATTAGGCCATTTAGTATATCAGCTTTGCCTGGTTTAGCGTCGATACGAAGCCTATAGTTAATTAAACAACCGAGCCAAACAATTATGCTGCCGTGATAGCAACGACCGTAAAAGGAAAGCAAATCAGAATATCAAGAAGCCTAACACATATCCTCCATCAGCATTAATCATCCTTCGGCTCGTTTTTTTACTAGCGGAAAATATCTGATCTTTGACAAGCCATGATGAGGAAATTATCTCTAGTTGTGTCACGATGACGAAATTATGGCCATAACGTTAAAAAATGTGATTGGATAATACTTTTCAGGGTAACACTGCGTATTATCACTAATTTGGAATTATGTTTAAGATTATTGTAACGTCTATTGGCAATTGTAATTTGTAACATTGAAAGTGTAAAGTTATAAGAGTCTTGCTTCTTTCACATACAGCTGTTGTGGAAAATTAAGGAAAAATTGCTGAATAATTCAATAACCGACATTTATCATACGTTAATTCACCCTGAAAAACGTTCGTCGTATAACTAAAGCAAAATATAAATCCAATTGAAATTAGAAATGACTAATCAGAATTCATCAAAAGTCTAAACCAATAAGATCATAAAATATTACATGATTATTATGAATTATTTGGGTTTAATGAAAAATAATGTGTTAGGAATTCTTGTTCATAGCAACAGGTAAATATCTTCTTTAGTTTCTCCAACATGGAAAACCTTTAATGAATTAAAAATGCTATAAATAGTAAACCATTTTCATTGAGTGTGCCTTTAAAGAAAAAATGGTAGTACCTCTCAAAGGATACCGATATCTCAGTCATTAAAACTCACTGGTGTGAGCTCACTCACACTTTTCGTTGTATGCATAATTTAATCGCTTAATCCTCTGGAAAGCATCTATAGAGGGTGTTTATATCATTTTTTCGTCAAAAATCAGAAGATATTTCATGTAATCGGAGAGAGCACAGAGACGAAGGTATCTGTGCGTCCACACAGGAAATGCACGCTTCTGCTGGGCTCACAAGTATGAAAGGGAAGAGAATTAATGCAGACAAGATGTGAGGGTTGTGAAACTTGAAGCTATAAGTGCTTGTATAGAGGCGGGTGGGCTTCGGGATTTATAAAAGGTGAAAAAAGATAGGCAGGTGCAAATGGGAGTACGATCGGCTTTCTCGCGAGCTGCTAAATGGGAAAAAGGAAGTGAGGAGTGAGATTGAGTCGCGAGTGAGTTGAGAGTGAAAAGAACGGCTAGGGTGGAGAACAAAAGAGGGGGGGGATCGGGTTTCATCCGCGCTATGAATAGCTGCGACAGGTATGAGGTGATGGAAGCCGATGTGCGCACAAAAGGTGAGATGGAGAATCACGCCAATACATCACCCCGAGTGAATTGACCATAATATGGAAGCTCCAACGTAAAAGACGATCCCGACGTATACATCATTCGTTTCCGTCTCCTGACTATTTGAGCCGACAGAGATAAAGTCCTTCTTTGGGCAACCGACAGACGCATAATTGTAGAAACTATGGAGACACAAAGAGAAACAAATATACGCGTTAATATTACAGAATGTCAATACTCATAGGGGCCTGCCGCCCTTGGTGAATTGGTGGAGAAATTATCAGAGAGGCAATGCTCAGCAAAAAGCCTAAGTAAAATCCTTTTTATTGTTGAGACATTAAGAACGCAGGATTAAAAAAAGGCCTGCAAGAACGTCAAGGACAAATAGTAAATCGACCCTTTCTCATTCCCTGCTTCTGGATGCTGCCCCCGAAAAACTAAATGCTATTTACCACCTTTGGTTGTACTACCTATGTAACGATGTTAATTTCGTCATCCTTTGGATATTGCAGTAAAGTAGATTATACTTGCAGTAGCAGTTTATATTCATCAACAAAGTAAATATAAAATTGAAGTAAAAAATATATGAAAACTAATATAAACGCAGAGCTCATTTTCTTACACTACTCTTTCAAATCATGCCAAAATAACTTCGCTTTTTGTCGAAAAAGTTGTCGAGTTAGAGAGTACCTACGTATGTAATAATAGCAATAGAAGATATATACCCTACTTGTAGATTACTTAGTCGCATACAGGTACATTTGTGTAAACCATAAGGACGTAGTAGTCCAACAGGTAGGGCGCAGGTATTGACCGAAAGGCCCAATTTCAATCCGATTCATGCCTCTGAGCACCAACAGCTTCACCAAAGCTTTGATTTTTCGTAGATCTTCCTAGAAAACCACAGGAGGCAAAGAGAAACGATCTGGGTACCTTACACTAATGTTTCACTTGCTGTTTGTGTAAGTATTCGCTCTACCCTTACCGTCATCCATAAAAATAACCTACGGGTTGGTAATTGTATATTTTTGTATGTATTTATAATAATAATGATAGCAAATTTGATAAGTAGTAATCAAACGCGTGTATCTCACCTTGATTAACCATAAAAATACTCTATATATTCCCAAGAAAGTGAGACTTACACGTTAAAATTACATCCAAGCATTACTGTTGCTCGTTTTTGGGGGCGTTGGAAAATTAAGTATCAATACAACGTATTCAATTCACAGGTGAAAGGTGACTTAATAAGTGTCTTTCACAGCCAGTGAAATTCATCCAACTTCAGTTACCATTTTTACATCAATCTAAAATTATCTACTATATATTAACTTTATAACCTAGCTAAGAGCAAGGTCAGCACGTTCATGATTTCAGTTCCTGTCAAGTTAGACTGTATCTATTAATGAATTTTCCGATCTTTTGGAGATCGATTTAAATTATTTTCATGATTTCCGATCCCAGTCCAGGATATCCATAGTAAAATGTTAGTCACTGTAAAAAGTTTAGTCCATGAGTTTCTAGTACTACGTTGTCCAACACTTGCGCTTACCTTAAAATGTTAATATTAAAAGCATGAAATTCTACCCACGTTCCCCGATTACTAAAAATTACATTTCATTCATTATTAAGTATATGTTAGGCATATCTTTTATTCAAATACAAAATATTGGCACTGAATTTCAATTGGGCTTAATTATTTACTTACTTCGACGGCACCACTTACTTTCAGGGAATTCAAATTTTAAAAATCATATTCCCCCAAAATAAGGTGTATAAAACATAAAACTGGCATTTATCACCAATTTAACAGCTGTTGTACAATGTTCGCTGACTACTTTCCCCTCCCCAAACACTTGTAATCAACCAGGGATCTGTTGCTACAGAATAATTGGAAAATGTGTCATTTTTTCTCACAGCGCTCAGATCTCCCTATGTCTGCACACTAGACCAATCGCAGAAAACAACCCCGGGTTCTTCAGAATAGGTTAAAAGGAACGACTCGGAATAAAACAAACAGCACGTGAGCGACCGAGGGGAAGGAGACTAGGTACTAAGGAACTCATTGTATGTAGATACTGCCAGCGAGTGGCTCGCCAGATTTACGAGCGGCGATAATTCAAACGGCTGTCGAAATATCCAAGGGGCTCGCTTTCGTTCGTTAATCTGCCGCGGAACGAAGGAAATGAAAATGAAAGCTGGGACTGAGGAGGTCGGAAACTTGAGAGAAAGATGGGTGAAGAGAGGGAGGGAGAGAGCAAGCGGAGAGGCGAAGAGCTGCAGGGGAGGGGAGAGGATAAGAGGAGGTGAGAAAACGAGAGAGAAGTCGAGAGACAGGAGAAAGAAAGGAAGAAATGGACATATGGAAATAAGGCAAACACGTTGGTGAGGAAGGAGAGTAAAAAAAAGGTGCAGAGAGATTTTCTGCAGATAAGCCACTGAGCAGACAAGTTAGCTTTCCGGCAAGTTCATCGTTTCTTCCGCGAACAGAGAAGGCAATCGGGTTTATTGCCTAGCCGAAGGTTGAGCAAATATTTCTGCTCCCGTTTTTTTCTAGCTATTTCTTTGGTATCAAGGCATGAATTCGAACATGCCAGAAATGTTGTGGTCTGCTGTATTACTTATGCTGAATTACTCCTCTAATTCCTACTTTTCACAAACTTTTCTGTCTAAGATTTTGAGGGCTGAACCAGGTTTTTCAGAGATTGGGTATTAATATCAGGACTTCATCCACTTGCTCATCTCATACTTTCGGTTATCTCATTCACATCGCTGAGGTCTGCTTCCAATCCACGACTCTGAGCAGCAGAGTTGGAAGGAAGTACTTCATCACCATTTGTCGTTATCTTTTAAAGATCACCTTGAACATTGACCCAAGAACCCGTGGTAGGTGATACTACATAACGACGTTGAAGAGCTAACGTTTAAACTCACGACCAAGAAGTAGATGACTAAGTTCACGTTCGATATGTGTACCCATGTATTAATCGGATAATCAGCAATTAGGTATGGCATACATAGCATGGGAAGGTTTACAGTCAATTGGAAAATTATTTTAGAATACTTAAAATAAATAATATACATAATTATGGGTAATCACAGGTTACGTCAGGGAAAGGAGAAGACCGCAGTACCCTGAAATATATGACTTTCACACACTCAAGGGTGTTAAATGAGATGAGCTCCATCCAAGCCCATCCTATCAGAACTATCCTTCTGGTTGATTCTGTAGTAAAGACTATTCCTTTTTCTCCATAACAAAAATATCATCAGTAGCAAAGTCCTTAGCATCTGTTTGAATCCTAAAGTTTATTAAAAGAATTCGCAAATTAGAATATTCTCCCTGGGAAATTATTGATGGAAAATAGAAAAAGAAATTAAATCTTTGCTCATAGGTGGAATTAGACAAATGAAAAAGTTTACTCGTGCCAATAAAACATATCACGTACATTAGATTATCCCGAATAATCTATTCACAAAGAAAATAACTTTTGGTTTATTATTAGACGGGATTTGCTATACTATATTTTCACAAAGAAAATTCTTTTCGATTTATCCTTTCGGAAAATTTTAAAGGAAATTTCCCTTTGATGTTTGATGATGGCACGGAAGAGAAGATTTTAAATCAGCCCCGATGCCAGCGCGACAATGTCGTAGATGGGGTCCCGTCTCATGATAATGTTAAAGGGTAAAACGAGGAAAACGCCAGGATCAATCAGGAGGAATGGAATTGGGAGCAAAGCGTTGCGTGGAGGGGGGAGGGGTGACAGGGAGGAAGTGAGGGGTGGCGAGGCGGTGTGGTGAGAGGGAGGGAGCAACATAGAGAGAGAGTCACGATGGGGCCGGAGGGAAAGCTGCGCTCGGAAGAAGTGGGAGATAGCAAAGGAGAGCAAGCGGCGTTAAGGAGTGCTGATGGGAGTTGGGGGGGGGGGAGGGGAGGGACGAGTGTGGGGGTGGGATCTCGGGCGGGTTTAGATCTGTAAGGAGTCAGGTCGAAGGAGATCACCGTGGGATAAGGAGAAGGAAGGTTCAAAGGTAAGCGTAGGGGGACATGTCGAGAGGGAGTTCCGGCTATGCAGGGAGGTTTAGAAAGGGCGGCCGCGGTGGATATGGGCGGGACCGTGGGAAGGTGAGCGGAGGAGGTTGGGAGAGGAGTCGGAATCGGTGCATACCGGGTGGTGGGGAAAAACAGCGGAGAAGAAACGAGTTTCCAGGGCTGGGAGGGAACGAGAGCTGGCCCAGAAATGATACGTTGGGATCAAAGGCATGAGACTATTTCTACATCCACTTTTACGAATTACCATGAAGGCTGCCATAGGGCCGCGTAGCTTTGGGGTATGTGGAGATCAGTTGCCCCCGGACTAAGAGCTTGTCGTGATTGCGTGATCATTAGTGCCCATCAATGACCTACCACGACAGTGACGTGTGCAGGTCTGTGGAATCCGATAGAGAGGAGAAAAATTCAGGTGCATTAAGCTTCCAAAGAGCGATTCATCAAGAGTGAGCAATTATCGTGACTGGGTTTCTCTCAAACCGTTCGTGAATGGACGGACTGGATCAGTATTGTCCAAACCTTCATTTAATATAAATTACTTCGGGGTTTTCTAACTAAAAAAATAAGGCATGACAATCATCAAAATAAAGCATGGCGTCGAAAATGTAAGGTTAAAAAGGAAACGTTTAAACCCACCCATCCTATAAGTATTATCGGCTAAATGAAACACTTAAAAATATTTCTTCGTGTACAAGCTACATAATTTTATAACTTTTAAAGATCAATACGTGTATATTATATTCATAGGGCGATCATTTACTTTATTTTTGGGCTCAATTGAGTCGTGGAACTACAAATGTGGCAATTATTTCGTGTAATTTGATTCAAAATTTCGGATTTTTGCAAGGAAACCGCAAAATTGTTGTTTAAAAAATACAGCGTAAAATACTTAGAAATACATAATCTGGATTACTTTCTCTAGGAAGCCGCTTCTGGCAGTAGATTATTTTGAGATCTATCATCGAGCCGGGAGATGGACTGCCAAGAAAAATGAGCTAAAATACAATGGTAAGCGACGTGAAATAGAATCATTCCGATTTCCAACGCTTTCTTTCATACATAGTTGATATTCAGAATATATAATACAAAATATATTAAAGACTTAACTTTATATACCCATTGTACTTGGTTTCATTTGATTGATTTAATGACAATGTTATTTTTAGAATAAAAACCTGATAATGTAGTTGTGAAATTCAGAATATTTAAGATAGAAGTCGATTTTTATGTCAGTAGGATCATTCACCCTATTCTCACCGATCATTTCAACAACATTCCTTCTTTAACTGTGCATCATAATTTTTACATGGGAATGAGAAACTCGTCAAGCAACTTGATCTACAGTTGAAGAGGGGAACCGTAAAGACAGTACCTACATTAAAAGGTACAGGCAGTGATTTGGTGTGTTTAAAGCACCATGTGATATCAAGGAAGTCGTCAAATGCTAAATTTTATCCAAGTTTATTTTTATCATCTTGTTTAAGCGTTTAGTATTGTAATTTGCCCCACTGTAACCATTATTCCTGGGTGGTCGGTTGCACCAAAGCACCTAGGTTGGGGTATTTAGATATTATGAACGTGTAAGTGTGATGTTGTGCCTATGTACAAATACACACATAAATATACAAAAAATGCCGAATGTAAAAATGCAGGATAAAGGTCTTTAAGAGGGGTAATAAATTAACAAGTAAATCATAGACTTTCGGAGAAATTAGTTTCACCTCGTCAATGCTCTGAATTTTAAGATATCCAACAGTAAAACTATACTGGAATAAATATTATGCGAGTTGCGCAAGAACTGCTTTTCTTTCTGTTAAGACTATTATTTAAAACTTTTTCTCCAGATAAAAATAATTCTAATAGTTTAATTTAAACACATTCAAATGAAAATAAAAATCGATCAATAGCATGAAATATTCACTCAAGAAATATTTAATTAAACCCATAAACGTTTGCTAAAATATTTTAGAAACTGCTGATGGAGGTTAAACCGATGAAAAAATAATCTTTTCTTCCTTATGTAAGTATCCCAAGGCGTGTTTTAAGTGGTTAAGGAGGGTATTACATAGGTACAGCATTGCAGAAGAACTAGAGATGCCGTTAGAACTCTGTGGCGATGACTAAAGCAAGAGTAGCGTTGGAAACTTCACGCGAGAAACACGGCGAAGCATATGTAGCATAAAAATTGACCATATGTTAAGCATGTTTTAGATCACAGTTCTACATAGTTGGTAAAAGATCATAGTCTACAAAGTAATTAAATCTTATGAAGCAAGGATTAGTAGGAGAAATAAAATTGTAGTAGATAAAATAGTTCCCATATTTCAGCATAAATTGGAAGCAAATAGTGGTAGAAGGTGAGATAGGAGAAACTTTACGTTGGCACCTGAGGAATTTAAAAACTGGAGGAAATTGATTCGCTAAGTAAAGAAGTAACTAATTTAATATAGACCGTAATGATGCATGGTTCTTAAACTGGTCTTTTTAGGTAAGAGATTGAGCCTCTTTATGGGGCCTTTGACGTGTGGGTACGGCGGAAAATGTAGAGTGTCATTTGGGTAGTGAGAAAGAAAATTGATGAAGTTTCTCCCATAATAACCGAAAATAATAAAATTTACTAGATGAAATTTAAAGCAGAAAGAAAAAATTGAAATATTGATTGAAAATTGATCAGATGTTGAATATAGTGGGACGTTTCAGGTTTGAACAAAAGAGAGAATGCTCTGGGGAAAGAGATTGAAAATATTTTGAGAAGTATTTTGCAAAATATGTATAATAGAAAGTGTGAAAACTGAATGCCGAAATAATTTAGAGAAAATAAGAGTTTAGGAAGAAGAAAGTCCACATAATAGTGGAATAGTTGTCAGAAGCCATTCAATACCGATCGGTATTGGAAGACTGGTACGTATATTATCCAGCCAGGTGATCGATTTCTGAGCAGATACGTTCTCATTTTCATTGTTACGTAATCCAGATAAGATTTAGATAATGCTAGTACCACAAATAAAAATATGAATACGTCACTCTCAAAGCATAAACATTTTTTAATGGTATCAGTTTTCCTCTAAACTTTATTTAAACAATGCACGCACCCATAGTGGAAGCGAGGAGAATAATCATTCACCTACCCTTTGAGCATTTCACCTGCATTCTACCCCCTGTTTTAGCCACTTATGAGAATTATAAGCATAGAAAATATATGGTAGATAGAACAACTTCTAAATGCAAAAAGGCGGTAATCGCAGTGATGATGACATCTTCTCCGCAAATGAAAAACGCACTAAGACTGGTGAAACTTTTTTCGTAACTATGATTTTCAATAGTAAAAGAAAAGAAATTCGGACACGTGATATCTCATGTAGTTTGATTTATTGGAAACTGAAGCAATAAAAACTCGGTGAAATGGCCAATCGCTCTCACTTCCCGGCTGCCGGGCTGAGATGATCGGCAGGTCCATGGAACGCAGTCCGTCCACATGCTTGAGGGAGGCGGGGAAAAGAAATCGGCGGGCCATAAATTTTGCTTGGCGCGTACCTTCCCAATCGCACGCCCTACCCTCGTGCCCTGCGAAGAGAGAAAGGGCCTGGGTCACTGCGAGGGGCGGGCGGTGAGTGACGAGAGGGAGGAGAGCGAGAGGGGAAGAGCGGGAAGAAACAGAGGGAGAGGTCACGGTTTATAGGAAAACGCGAGATTGGCGAGACAAATAAGCCTCATTACTGTCTAAAGGGTATCGTCGCAAAATATTTCCCGATGAGAATCGCTATTTTGTCAAGCTTCTATCAAATTTGTCTAACGGAAAACATTCATTTTCTGCGCGATTTACTCGTCTTGGGAAAATATTACCCCCCCCCCGTTACTTTATCAAAGCAAACTTTGAGTGGAAATGTATGTTCATGAATGTAAAGAATGTCGATGAAATCTTATCTCTACATGTGTGAGGCCATTACTCTCAGAGAAGACAATCTTTATGGTCTATACAGTATGTGATTTACTGTTCACGTAGCTATTTAGATTCCACTGTACTCATTAAAAAATAAGACACATGAAAAATTCATTTGCAATTTTTCCAACTTTAAATTTTATAATCTTTTAATACTATTTTATAATTAATACCTGATTACACCACTAAATAAGTAACTCCCTCTAAACTACATGGCTGTATGCATTTTATGCATTCAACTTGACCAAGACTAGATAGTACATGATAACATTCCATTACGCAATTTAGTCAAGGCTTCAAAGAACCATTTTCCTTAAAATTTTGACCGAGTTGCCGTGCTAATTTTATTTTGTTTCATCTACTATCTCGACTCGATAAATTACTGCCTGAGCTGACTTTGGTAAACCTACTACAGTAATGACTTTCGCATAGATGTAGATGCACAATGGAAATGGCTCGCTCAATTATTACGCAATTGATATTTATGAGATAGGTGTGAGGCTACTATAGTTACTGGTAAATTAGGTTTGTATTTATAGTTCAATGTGAATAAAGGGAAGAGGCGGAAGGAGATAAGACAATAGAAACAAGGAATCGGTAACTATCAACGATGTACCCAAAACACGCATCTGATCCGTCATATTTTACTTTAACACGTGTTTACGTTGCCTTTGCAAGCAATTGTTCAAGGATTTAACTATACCTGTAAATGAGAAATTGTGCAGCTTTTAAATATAAAACCCGCTTTCGATGCAGAAAGCTAGTTTATTGAGAATCTCACCAAACGACCCCCATGATTTCTGTCGTGATGCATGCAGACGAAGAACCCATTATACAAATAGCCCTCTCAAGTAACAAATATTTTCTAGAGAATGACCTACTTGACAAATTCCGCATGAAAAATGCATGGACGTACCCCTCCCTTTTCAGCTAAAGAAATTTGGTATCATTGTAGCGGTCTATAAGTACGCATGATTACCAAGATTGACGCAATTAGGAAAAGTCACTCAATTCAAAAAGTCAGACCTCTTAATTTTAAGTAATTATTAAGTAACTCTAAAGGGACTTGTGCTAAAAATAGCTCTTAAATACTTCGACTATTTATCAATTAGAGTAACATATTTTACAACCTATATGGCACTTTTCGAAAGTTGATCAATGTACCCGGAGTCATCAATTAATAGGTAATGTACATACAGGTAATGTAACACCTGTTATGACGAACTTAAACGCACTACGAGCTCAAATTTTTATCCAAGGTATTCCTTTTTTTCGAAGGTAGGAAACTATAGAATTATGAAAAACCTAGATGTCTGCTGTGCTACTAATCAGAAACGTAGAGACGGGAGCATTGGAAGTACTATGCTCTTTTAAGTGTAAAATACGATACCGTGTGGTAAAATATGAACAGAAAAATTCAAATAAGGATGATGATCGGCCATTGGATATTGCTCTATTTTAGTTATTTACATAAAAAATATAAATCAGTTAAAATACCACCCTTTAATGGATATTCACTAGCCAAGCAATTAAAAGTGAAGTTCAAAACGCTAATGAAGTTTATAGACATTGTACAGTGTCTTATTTTTTTAAATGTGTCAATTCTGGAATTTTCTAGCCAACATTCATCCGATAAGGACAAGCTTCAAAGAACTTTCATAAATAAATGTTACATTTTCATTCACCCAGCTTTCACAATACAGGAAACTCCGAAATTTTCAAAAACTCAGGCCAATCTCTCTACATGTGAAGGCAGTAAACCACATCAACGCGATCCCCAGAAATAATCCAAAACATATTTCCACTCCGTATGCAAAAATGACGACTGATTTCATTGCCAAATAGTCCCATGTCACCAATTCTGAGACTTTTTATTTAATTCTGAAGCCTTGTATTCATTAAAAAAAAAATGAGTAAGACCTCAAATTGCTTGCTGAAACTTGCATTGGAAAGCGAATGATGGTAGATGTTATGAAAAATGGTTTGCGGAACAAGTCTATGGCATAAATATTTGCCCCACAATCAATATACAATCACCTACGGTGAATAAGGACCTCATAAATTTGGAACACTCTTAACAAATTTTTCTATGTTTTTCTATACTACCCTGTTACAGAGCATGATCCATCTTATTATAAAACTATCAATTCACTCATTCCTTCCTTTTTTAACACTAATAATAACAAGCCATTAACAAATCATAATTTTATAATTATGTAATCATTGCCACTAACCCAAAGGAATGATGGGCATGTTGTACATATAAGGGGGCTGGTGTCTTGATCAATCTACGAGTGGGGACCTAAAAATAAACGGACTTTTCCTCTGAAAAATTGATTTATCAAGTTTTTCCCAAAATTCCTTCAGTATCCTTCAAAGTACTCTCCATTAGAGTCGATGCACTTTTCCAGTCTTCTTTCCCACTGTTTGAAGGACCTCTGGAACCCTTCAAAATTTATATCGCCCAGTGCCAGCTGTGAATCGTGTTTATGGTAAATCGTATTTCTTGTAAATTGTAATTCTTCTAAACCATTCCTTAGAATTTGAAATAGTATCTAAATTTCTCGAGTACTGTCGTATCGATAAGTGTACAGGACCGCGTATACGTAACTAATACATAAATACTTCCCACACGTGTAAACCTGTATCCTTGTACAAGTGATAGAGGGAGCTTGAGTTCCAAAACCTCCTGTCCCAAATGCTGAGTAGCAGTTAGTAGTAGTTTTAGGGGAGACGACCGACAGTTAAGGTCATTTGCGCCATTAGGGATGGATGAGAAAGGAGAAAGGGTGGAGATAAACCCAGCGTCGGCAATAACGCAAGGCGCCAAGAGGTCCGCATTTTAACTGTCGGGCAGACGGCGTACTCAGCCAAGGTGCTCTCCACAAAGTACAAAGTAGGGGTCGGAATACCAACGAAAATATCTGCCGTCTCCAGAATTCGAACCCAATCCTTCTCGGTGGGGAGCCAATACATTAACCACCACACCATCCCGATCCCCCCGTGTAGCAAGTTCTCTGTTGATCATGTAGATACATAATAAAACTCAAGCCTGCGAAGGACTTACTGCCGAGCCGTAGCAGCCTTCAATTTTAGCCTTGTCCCGTTTGAAAAAATATAACTGTAAATCTATTTATTATTGATCAAGCGTTCTTATAATTTATTTCATGACCTCAATACCTATAATAATCCGTCAACCGGTTTACCCTGATTCGCGGAACTGCAGCAAGGATCGTGGGTTCGCATCTCCTTTCAACCCATGATGGCTGCGATTGAGACTTGATGCCTTGAATTACGGCGTGATCACGGCTCTAAACGACCTCCATCATCGACGCTCCAAATAGAAAAAAATGGTAAGCATCGTCGAGTTTTTAGACAATTGAACTCTTGAGGGAGGGATCTCTCCTCGGTGCAGATAAGGAGAGGCTTAAGGAGGGTTGGAGGGGGCGTCGTCCGATCGCAGCACCTGCGAGAGGGGGCCAATGAGGGGGAGGCGGAGAGGGGGCGGGGAAAGGTAGGTGAGGAAACCCAAGTTGAGGATGGGAGTGGGAGGGTAAAAGGGATGATCGTCGCTTTCCAGAGATTCGCGGCTCGATCGAGAGGAACGCGAACGGTAAAGGCACTTGAAACGTTGCCTTGGGAAAGTGGTCGGGGGTGGAAATGGGTCTGAAAAGAAAGGGCGTTGGGAGTTTGCCGAGGTTTCCTTCTGAGGTAGAGCGCCCTCCTCTTCTTCCTTCTACCCGCTTCCCGACTGACCCTCGTCCTCTCTCATTCCTCCTCCCAATTGATCTCCGTCCCTCACCACTTTCCTCAGCCTAACTCGAGGCTGGTGGCTCCAGCCCAACTCAAGGCAAATGTGCGTGGCATGAATTTAAAAAAAACTTTCATGGGCACCAAAGTTTCTGTATTCAGCGATTATTAAAATGAACCGTTACAATATCGTTTATGTACTTCTGGAATGAACGTGAGAAATGCTACATTGCTGGGCAAGATGGTCTGACCGGCAATGACACGAGTGTGGAGGTCTTTACCCCACGGAATATATGGGTAGGTGTTTTTCCCTCCGGCCCGCCTATTTCATAATTTTCACCTGAGGACCTAACATCCCTAAGAGACTACTGTCCATTGGACTTGTCTGATTTGCCTTATCTTGAAATATGAATGAAGCATCACATTTTTTCAAAGGATCAAGCTTACATGTTTGAATTTTAATTCTAAAGTATTTTCGTTAACTAATGTTGATATGTTCATTTTAAACAATGAATCCCAAAACTGAACTGATAATTGACACAATACATAACACTAGTAAATAACATAATCGTCAACAATAAGGCAATATTAGTCAAATATTTTGCATACAAATATTTTCATACCCTTGTATCTACAAATTATTCTCCATTGTTGTGCTATGACACCATCTAACAAGAGTAATTGTTAAGGCATTTATTAACTTCATAAGGATGTAAGGTAATAATTCATTATTGATGAGAAGAGTAGCGCCAAATATTCTGCACGCCAGCCATCGCGAATCATATGGGAGTAGAGGAGTTGAGATTGAGTTGGAAATGATTTATTCTCGTTAATCAGGAAGCCTATTTCCCTTAATTTACCATTTAGATCCCTTCCATCAATTATATATGTAGGTAAACGTAATCTCTTGTGCCTGAATTTAACTCTTTATATACATATAAGCTATGCGATTTTTTGGGTACCAGAACTTCCTGGGATACCATAACCGGCACAGGGAAAGGCACTGGCCCCCTACCCTGATATGTGATGTTCACACGCTGATGGGCTTAGTACTAGGTGAACTCTACCATCACCTACCGAACCAGCCTTCGGGTTGATTACTGATTTACAAGAATATACTTGTATATATAATATATAATTCAAGCGAAAAAGCGAGATAGCGTTAGCCAACAAAATTCTAGAAAAACAAAAATGGACATTCACGTATTCCGAAATTTGCAGTGGTTAGACCACCAAAATATAAACCCATAAACACAGTATTCAACCCGAAGGTCGGTAAGGTAGGTGATGGTAGAGTTCACCCAGTACTAAGCCTACTAAGTACTAAGTAAAATTCACACATCAGGGTAGGGCGGCCAGTTCTTTTCCCTGTGCCAGTTATGGTTTCCCTGGAAGATCTGGTACCCGAAAAATCAACTAGCTCGGGTGGAGTTGAGGGTGCCCAGAGAGGCATGCACGGGAATCAAATCCTGGGCCCTCCGGTCAGTAATCCAACGCTCTACCCTAAAATTCCGGGACCCTTATCCAAAATAATATTAATCTTCATTTAAAATTCAACTTTAATATCATTGTCGCAAACGTAAAGCTGCCATGTGCCAGCGGTTTTCCATCTGTAATTGTTAATCGCATGAGGTAGATGCGATTTAAGTTCAAAAAGTAAGCTGTAAAAGGCACCATGTAATCTGACAAAATACGGTAAAAGAACTAATAACACCTGCCATTTATTTATTCAGCTTATCAATTGAACATTAGAGCTGAATGTGCCCAGAGTGCCTTGGCTGGGAACCCGGGACCCTCCGGTCAGTAGTCCAACGTTCTACCCTCTGGACTACCGCGACCCATCACCGATATATATTCTTATAATATTATATATATTCTTATAATTCTTCATTTCTGTTGGCTAAGGCGATTTTTTCAGCGCACTGATTTCTCGAATGAGTTCATTTTTCAAATCTCCCTCAATCTTTATCTTCAACTCTGTTGTAATCACGTTCTCCCATTTATTCCTATATCATTCCCTGACCATCTCATCCATAATCCAATATTTAAATATCCTTTAATTTACTGTCCCTATTGTTTACTCGACCTCTCTTACTAACCCTATTTCAAAGTCTACCCATCTCTCTTCTACAATTGCCTTTCCTATAATTTTTTAATGAATAATTTTCTTTTTTCCTCTTCATTATTTTCAATTCAATTACAAGCTCCTGCTATATTAACTTTTAAAACTTCGGTCGTATGTGATTAAGAAATTATAAAAAGCTGGAAACGCTCCCAGAAAATTGTGCGAACTCACGGTGCTTCTAAATATACCTAAATATAATATTTAATAATATATGTAAATACATAATACATAAATATAATAATAAATAAATATTCTTAAACGTTAGTACCCATCGGAGGAAACTGTTTCAGGTTTTATTTTGTAGACGTTATCCTTCACGGAGATTTTAAAAAACTTGGTTAAATCCACTTAATGGTTGTTTATCAATATGACCCGTGTTTTATCATTCACGGCACCTCAGCTTCGCGATTCAGCGAATCATGAGTCATATCTATAAAGAAATCACTAGGTTGAATTAGCCAAGTTTTTTATTATCTTTGTGATAGGTACCTCTGTCCCACTATAACGTTATCCCACTTGTTTCCTCCGGTATTTTTTTATGAAAACGGGTGACTCTGATGGCGCCTGAACCTAGTGATGGTCCTTATGAAATCTTTCTATCAGCTAAAGATGTTTTCTTTTCGCAATCAATCCCTCTTCTCAATTTGTACCCTCCCACAATTCTCCAATCTCTCACTTTGTATAATGCTGTATTCCAACCTCTCACACTTTTGCAAATTTCCTTCGAGGTATTTTCCCCAATTACTTCTTTCGATTGAACATATTAGCTCTTATTTAATTCTGCTTCTCAGTGACAAACATTTTTCATCCACGCCTGGGTTCTTACTTAATCGCATTCTATCCTTTTAACTCTGAATTTAATAACCATGCCCTAAGCAATATAACGGCGATCTCATATCTCTGCTACACCTGGAATAAGTTACTTTGTAGCGTTATTCACGCCGTATTTTCATTTCACCTACTGCTAGCAACTCCCTTACATTTTCTTTCCATTTCCCTCGAATTTTTCTAACGTCACAGTCGTCAACTAAAAAATAGTCTTTATGTCAAATTTACGGTCCTCAGGTATCTTCTTTTCCACTTCCGTTAATTTTTTGTGCAAGAATTTCGTGTGACGATAGCCACATAGACCCCTATCCCGCCAGTGCACACAATCTGGCGACGTGACCTTAGTCTCATTGATGCTAGGATTCATTAGCCTCATTGCATCCTCCATTTTGTTAGACAGGAGTAGGGAATGAGAGCTTTTTCGAAAAATGGCCGAAGCAAAAAGTGCAAATGGGAAAATTCCAGAGATCAAAATGAGAATAGAAGATTCCGCTCAAGATACCAGTAGAGAACCACTTTGTAAAGTAAGGACTGGATGAATCTTGTAAAGTAAGAAATTAATAGATAGAAAGAGACAAAGACTACGAAGATTGACAAGAGCAAACTAGTAAGTATGTAACTGTATCCAATCAATGATGCAAATAGTCAAATAATTCACGCAACGTATGTAAGTATTGGCAAATAACAGGCAAAAAAGTAATTTAAGAGAAAAACGACTAAGAGCAATGTAAAATTTTATTATCATTTTGGAAATACGATAATTAGGATCCTCACACACTTTACTGTAAAGATATATACTGATTTTGTCTATTTTGCATTTTGAATGTTGGAAATTCAGGTGGATATTCTCTTTTTTGCCTTCCTTGAAAGTGCTTTTAACTTAACAGTATCGATTTAAATGACCATCACTGAGATCCAGGGGGTTTTGCAGTCACCTAACTGATATCTTTCACTTACTTCACAGGATCACTTTTCGTATAGCTATCTTTCTAATGAGTCTTAAACCCAATAAAACCTTTAATGTTAACAATTCGTATCTTAAAAGAGCCAATCCACAGAGAAATTCGCCCGAAGGTAGGGTGCTCAGCTCATCTAACTAAATTCTAAGGCACGATAATATTTTTGATGTAAACACTCTGGATAATTCATTCAACGCTAGGGAACAGAGAGGAAAACATTTTTTAAGACTAAAATATTCCATTGATAAGAAATAATATGAAATTGTGGAGAACACCAAGTTATTTCTATTATGAATATCCATAATTTCAACAAAATCACACCTGAAGCTATCAAGTTTACTCCGAAAATCCATAATGAAGGAAATCATGAAATTAACAACATTTACAGTGTGTAGTACACACCTACTAAGGTGTAATACTACAAGGAAATAAATACAAGATCATTAGGCAACTCCTTATATTACGTTCCATTAAGAAAATGACATCCTGAAAACAAACCAATAACTACTGTATTACATGTACGTATCTCATTGTAGACAGAGGTACGTTGAAATTCACTGCATTATAAATATGTTAACTTGATCTAATAATCATGACAGATATAACGCATTTTCTAGATATTATAAATATATATAAATTGTTATGGCGAATAGAAAACCCATACCGTAGAAAGTTAAAAGCTAAATTTAATACTAACTCTCTCCAATAAATATCAAAAACGAATATGGCTAATTTACACATTCATGTTTCAATAGTCATAAATACGGCTCCCAAGACTTCACTGTTCCTTCTAACCAGAACAGGTTATACGCATTAATACGTATTGCCCCATTATCTTTTTAAAACTCAGGCGTTGGAAATTTTGTTTTTTTCCAAATTAATGGACATGCCATGAAATTAAATCATGCCTTACAATGATAAAGACAACATTAAAAGTTGGACCGACATTATTTGTTCTACTCTATTTATTATTTGTTCCAAATAAATTTTTGCATTTATGAAGTTTCTACCACTTTCACGAAGATTTTACAACCTTTTCCCTAGCCATCATCCTGAAAATCAGCCTATTTGTTAAAATGACAAACCTCATCTTCTCACCTTTCATAACATTAACTTTGAGTTTTTAACTCCAATTCCTCCTCTTACTTTTCTTCAGCGAAATCCGTCCTCCCCCTTGGTCTATCGCCTTCACTCAATTCTATGATTCGAAATGCGTCTCCCCTCTTCCTTTACTCTATCCACACTTCCACTCTGCCTCTCAACTTCTCTTTGCACATGCCATTTACGCGAGTGCGTACTCGGAATTTATTAGTCGCCCTCCCCCTCTCCGTCACCTCGTATCCCTTCCAACAGCGTCCGCCGGTGCCCCTCGGCTATATCCCCATAATTCCTCACATCACTCTCTTCCCATCTCCACCGTCAACCGCTTATGCATTCTTCCGCTTATTGACCGAACATCTTAATTCATTCTCCTCTCTCCCCATCCTCCCATTCTGCATCTATTGCTTCACAATCAAAGACTTATCGTCCGTTCCCCACGTCCATCCTTAACTCAGAGCCTTCTCTATTTTTTTTTATTTTGGAAGCGAAAGTCATAAATTTTTCGTATTTGTATTCCCTCTACGACGAGATGGAAGGGCTTCCATGTGATTTTAATCCGATAAAGATTTTCATGTAGAAAAATGTTATTGATCATGCCTACACGAACTCGCACTTCATCGCCACTGATGCATCCCATTAAAGTTTTATTATTAATAAGTGCACTCATTCAACTATAAGATAGCGCAATGGATAAGAACTCATAGGATTGGCGATTATATGACTTGAACTATCTTTGTGAATTAGGTAAGATCTAAAAATGACATATGGAACTTGAAGTGAAGAATGCTCTATGCATTTTAATGCCACTTACGCGCACCAATGTAAGCTCATCAAAATATAATTCCACAGCATGAGTGCGTATTTAATGTACCGGTTTTTATATAGTTTAAATTTCCTACTCGTTATTCTCAATAAATCTGAATATCAAAAATTTTATGACAAATGACAAACATTAAATTGTGTATATGACCTCTTTTTACGTGTTTATGGCGTAATTAGCCGATAATTGAGGAAAATAGAACTTCGGAAAGATAGCTAGAAATAATTATTTAAAATATAAGCCGAATATTCCAAATATGCCTGTTTCGCAATTACTTTATATCACCAAGTGCAGATGATGGCTACATCATGATTTAAGATTTGTTTTTCCACGAGCATCCAAGGCTTTTACTTTCACTCACGCGCTGATGACTGACAAAAATGATTGCTATCATTTCAATGTGAGTACCGCATACAAACTGTCTCCTGCTTTCCATTTCCAAGCAAAAAACAGCTCCTTTTTATAAAGCGGAAAATACAGAATGACGCTTAAATTTTTTCCCACAAGCCAGAAATGAAGAAAATATAATATAATGCGAGCCCTCATGGATTAAAATGGTAGAAAAAACTATTTTCACATTTGTTTGTGTGTTGTCCCTATATTTTACTTATTTAGACATCCAAAGATATTTTTCTCCTTAAGACAATGAAAGGCAATGCTCTTTTTTCCATTTAATTTTTCAATTCGTAAAATAAAAACTGATAGAGAAAGAAAAAAAATATTGGTGAATTACTTGAAGCAATGATTCCGTCTTCGTATGACATTAAGTAAAGTAAAATGCCGATAGTGAAGCGTGTGACGTGCCATGGGGAGGCATGAATTCATGTGAAATTGCACGGATAAAAAGCCGCGTGTTAAAAAGTACCCGTGATAAACGTAAACTTTAGGTCACTTTTTCTGTCGGCGATCGAGAGAAGCTTCTTTATCTTACACCCATCTTCCTGCCCGCTGCATCCCACTTCGTTTCCTCCCCTCCCTCCACCACGGAGCTCGTACACGTCCATCCCCTTCGCCATCAACCCCCATTACCTCCAACTATCTCCCCAAGCGTTTACTCGACCTTCGGTAATATCGACTCTGCAAATCAATTTCCCTCCCCTTTAACAACTCTACTAACTCCCTCAGTATGTACACCGACTGTGCCTCTACGAGTAGAAGATAAGTCTTTCCCCTTTTGGCCCTATCTCCTCACCACTTCCTCAATCAATTTTTACTTCAATCAGAGCCTTTTCATCTCTCTCTCGCGTCCTTCTATGTGTGTCTCCCATTTTTTCACTCTGAATTAAAAAACGTGGATCCATTTTAGAAGACAAATCATTACAATGAAAAATTTCCAAGAGAGTATTACCACCTGAAAATTCTCACCACTGTCCAAATATTTCTCTCTCCCTCTCTGTGGCATTCACGTGATGAGAAAATTAAAAAAGGTACAAACTAGCTCTTCCTTGATTTAAAAACTGTATGGAAGTTTTTTTGTGTTCCTTCATCATTGGACTGGACCAAGGGTCGCCTTATGGGTCATTGACCTCGGAAAAAAATAGTTTCTTGCCGCAAAGATTCTCCTCTCTCCCATAGCAACCACTTTCTCCATCATCGTGAAAGATGGCGGAACGAGAAAGACAAAGAGAGAGGAAGAAGGGATGGGAAGGTGATAGAGTAAGCAACAATTAAGATAGCATAAGCAGTAAGCAACAATTAGATATGTTTGCTGACACACTTCACTTCCTTTCAGTTCCACCAGTCCCCGAAGTTATGTTCAATTCCTTACCTTCGCATGCCCTCTTGTTATCGCATTTAAAATTTAAACAGTTTAAAGTCAGAGTGAAAGACTTACCATGGGATGGTTCATTATGATAATGACACTTCTGTTCTCGCCATGCATTACATTTATTCGGTTATTTTCACTCATTGAAAATAATGGCAAAGGAAAATTATAGAAAAGTTCAATTTCAAAATCAATTAAACATACTCGTAAATACCCTATCAGCTATAAATGATTATTCAATGAATGTAATTTACTATTTAATCAAACTCATGTTATCTGCAGAGTTCTCCTCGGTAAAGTAGACTAGATTTATACAAAACTAGGAGATATATGAAAATATCACCGCATTTCTCAGCGAAGGTTACAATTTTAAAAGGGCATAGAGAATAAACAAAAAAATCACAGAATTATCCCAAAAAGGATATTGATAGAGATTAAGGATTGTGTGTAGATTGAGTCCTTTATAAAATATTCAGATATATTATTGAAGGATTGTGATGATACCCAGACGGAAATCAATACTACGTCGCTAATGAAGTAAAACTAGCACAAATCCTGGTTGGATAAACGGTGCGTACTGGGTATGCATAGAGATGCATGAATTGCTTTATGCTTCTTTATTTGAAGAGTTTATTCAAATATTTCAGTCTCTATTTGGGGTACAAGAAAAAATCAACGAAAATAACTGAGAAAGGTGCACTGGGCATTTATTTTTTTTCTCAAATTTCGTATCATTTTCTTAAGCAAGCTAGCTTAATTTGCGTACTTTCCCGCCCTGGACAAGGGCATAATTCTTCTGGCACATGATAAGACCATAAATTAGATTTTATCGGGTGGAAGACAGGCGCATACAAATAGGTGGAAAATAATCATATAACAATAAACAGTCTATTATACAGGTTGGTGGGTTTGCTAGGACGTTTGTTTGGGATAATTGCTCCCGTAATTGCCGGAACGTTGCTTAACTAAGACACACCGCGATGACTGATTGCCCATTCTTTACCAGAATTAATCCACCGACTAATTCCATATCAAATTGATAATTTATAACACGTTTTACATTTTTTATATGCCCAATGCAGAACTTAATAGGAGTAACAGTCACCACTAAAATAAAATCTATCCTGTGGGTGTCGAAAATTGGTTATTACTTCAAAGTGAAAGCTCAGGCGTCTAGATATCAGTAGTGCGTATGCCCTAGTATATATATACGTGGAAAATATATGCACTAGTGCGTATATTTTCCACGTATATGACAAAGCATTTTTTTAAAATAATAATATTGTTTTACCATATATGTTCGGACTCAACAACTTTTGAACCCGATGAACCACAAAAGCCGTTTCACGTCTAATTTCCTTCCTAAAACTGCTATGTAAATATCCTTCGTGTACTTTCTCCAAATAAAGGTCCTGATTCCTTCAAATGCTTAATTGTTTATTTCGTTTATTTAATTAGTTATCTCTTACACCTAAAGGTTTTTTCACTCTTTTTCCATAAAAATGAGTACTTAATGCTGTTTATGATGTGGAAATAAACATCCCAGCATCAAGAGAGTCATTAATGGCTCAACCAGGTTACAAGCATAAAAATCTTTCATCACCAGGAGGCATGGAAAGCATTCAGGCACTCAACAATAATCGGAAGTTTAAGCACATCGCACATACTTCATCATTCGGAATATGCGAGTGTGAATTACAAAAAAAACTAGAAACGGAACACTTTATCTAGCTTTTCTCTATTCTCTGACTCTTGTTAAGATTCTCCACGTGCTGGCACCTAATACATCTTCTGGTATCACGTCCTGCTGACAGAGACGAGCAAAAAACGTTTCGCGGCTTAATCTCGAAAGGACTCAAGCACTATGAACCATGCCACCAAATTTCTATAGAAACTTCTCCAACACGGCACAAGCTGAGGAAGAAAGTGATATTTTCCTCACCCTCTCGCCACTACCCGAATGCCCCCTGTATCAACAAATATGGTAAGCGTTCTCGATCACAAACCCCAGCCTAATAATAAATGTATCCGTTCTCATTTCATCTATTTACTTTCCATTACATGTTTTGTCCTCCATCGTCACTTAGTACAATTACCATTCACGTTATCTTGTAATTTCATTGTTTCTAGGATAATTCGTAAAACTGACAAAATTTGATAAGGTTATTCAATTCTATTTCTTCTTAGCTGTTAAAATATATTTTGGCCAAATGTTTTGCCCATTTTTCGTGTTAAGATTATATTAAATCTCGAATATTCCTCTATTAACTTTAGATAGGCACACTGAAAATGTCTCCGCATGGTCAACAATATGAATTTAAAAATCTTCATATTATTATGATTTATTTACCATGCAAGCCACCGTTACAGTGTATGGCAGGGGGTGAATACACACCAGGATAATTTTACCCGAACATGACCCTACCGCGGTCGGACAATGTTATTCTGATTCCTTATCGTTCGTGGAAAAAATTACATCTTAAATCTATCTGTTCTACACTTAATCTCTCTAATTGTATTAACATGATCGACATTTTAACGATGGTATGCTGGAGTAATACTACATTTTCAAAATCTCTGCTAAATAGACGCCCTTCCATTTTATGCTAGAAATTTAATCTGTAATTTAACTTTCGCTCCGTGATATAAGCGCTTCCCAACCTAGCTGCTCTAATATTTGGGATACGCTACTAAGTTTATCATAGAAACGTTTTACAAATCTATCTCCTCTATGTTGCACGCGATTTAATTCGGCAATTAATCCAACTTCGTGAGGATCCTATATACTTGCAGCATATTCTAGATGAGACGATGTTTTTCCATAACTTTTAATTACAAATGTTTACGTCAATCTATTCTTTGACAAATATTTTCATTCGTTTAACTCTTTATCATATATTTTATCAATAAATTACGTAATGTTTGTTAATAGCCATTTAAAAATGTTTCCAATTTTTGCTGCCAGCATGATTTTTAAAAGTATTTTCTGAATACTTAACCTGGAAACATATCTACGTAGCTAAATAGTTGCTCCGCGGCACAATGCGATTCAACCGAATCATTATTTTATGCAAATGAAAGTAGATAGTCAAAATAAACTGTATTTTTTTAATTATTAGAGGTAATTTGTCTCTTTCCCTTAATGATCTTGGACGTCAGAATGACGAGTGAACAGATTTTAAACTTAATTAAAAATCAATAAAAGCGGTAAGCAGTGATGCAATTTGCTTGGTAAATTATTATTTACTGAGCATTAGATAAACAACGCTGTGGATTCAACACCCTTGCCCTAATTAAGATAATGTGTATTATTGATTAAGAAAGGGTGGGCACGTGGGGAGAAACAATATCATAGTCACGTCAGTAGGACAATCACGGGTCGTCATAGCGCACGTGCGTTATTATCATTGCAATATAGTAAGATATGGATAATGAATATTTCTTCAAAATCGGGTGTATGAAATAAATAAAGCTACTAGACTACTAGGAATTGTTAGGGCTACCTCGCATGATCCATGATGGTAAACCGAGCTACTGTAACAACGCTTTTTGGGAGCGTTGATGAAAAACATGAAAAAAACTCTATGATCACGCACCATTGTTTGAATTTTGAAAAGCTGCGCAATCCCGAAGACGGGAAAGTTGGTTAATGGTACCGGTAATTCTCACTACAAATTAAACAAATGCATGTGGAGAATAATGAGTTATGATTTTGAAGATGAATTAGATGATCAGTAAATTACACCACCAGATTAGTTGAAAATGATTCCCATCATCTACCACACTGCTGGGAACTTCCAATTAGCCACTGGTCGCCCTACCTTTCACGCCTCTACTCCTCATCTACTACTACTACATATACTACCTCATCGTCATTTCGAGCTTTTGTGAAATACAATTTTACATATATCGAATATCTGACCAGAAAATAGGCTGCGACTCGAAACGATTTCATCGCCAAATACGGCAGTTCTGAGATTGGGTAAACACTCGAAGCTCTGTGAGAAGAGCCATTAACTCAGATATCAAAAAAGATTCTTTCCGCCAGCAGTAAATACAAAAATATAATTGCGCCTCGCGCTTTGATCGAGAATGATATTTTCGTTGAAGTTATCTGTCACGGATTCTTTTTCTTTCTGCCTTCCGGGATTTCCCTTTGACTCTCACAATGGGTTTAATCACTGGCATTTGACATGCTACCAGCCGTCCCCGGAACAAGTTTTCCGTGGTGAAGGATTTAGAAATCTCAACGTACGGTCGCTTTAGCAGAGAGATCCCGGGATGGTCGGACAAAAATTAACAAGGTTCGCAAGGGACACCTCGACCGACAGTAATCGGTGAAGAGGAGGGTTGGGTTGGAGCAGAGAGCGTGCTTGCGAGTAAATGGAAGGATCCGATTCGCAGTTCCAGGCTCGAAGATGAAACGTCGATGCTTCCAGGCGTCTTCATCGAGCATGTGCCCAACATTTGCAAATCGCTCTAAGCCATCTCAAGACGGTGGACATGGCGTCAGATCCACCGTCTCCAAACGAACACGGACGACAGAAAACATCGATACGTCTCTGACCTGAATGAGTAAACCCGCGCCAATCAACATGCATGCCGATAAGTTCCTCCTCTTCGCACAGTCACTCCCATATTTCGGGTCCTCTGTCTTAGATGATCACGTCACCTAGGCAACAACCAACGGTGTCCATCCCTACTCCCTTCTTGCCGTGGCTTATCTCATCTCCATTCTCCTTTTCTCCATCCCACCTGACAGCTCGTTCCGTGGGTGGAGTGGATTTGTTCCGAAGTCGACCGCACTGCCCATCTGATTCAAAGGGAGCCAATCCATTCCTACTCATTATAGGGAGATCGGATTGTTGTGGTTATCAGTCCAATGACTTGCCACGTCAATGGCACTGTTTCCACTGCGATTTGCTTTTTGTGTATCCTTCCGATTTCTGCACTTGGTTCTTTGGATGATATGTTAAACTTTATGACACCTTTGTCGATTTATTCCAGGGTTACCCCGGGTTTCTCTTCACAATTCCCTGCTACTTAAAACCATACCAATCCTACCTTTCCCTGGTGCCGAAAATGACATCATCTATCGGTCACTGTTCCTAATGACCCCGAAGAAGATTTCCTCACTCGCCATCTCATTCCCATAACAAAAGGTCTCGCCATTTGGCATGGTTGGATACGTGAATTATCCCTAGCCTCTCCTCCGTCCTCGGCTGATTTATGTTCCTAAGACGTTCAAACACTAAATTACCCAAGTAGATAACGAAAATCACAACTCAAAAACGCCAGCTCACGAACCTGATAAGAGCGTTCACGTCATTAACCTATATTTGCTTACAATTAGTTGATACATAGACTTTAATTTTTATAACAATCTGAGACAAGAAGTAAATACCTTTCAATTTTTAGCTTTCATGATACATAAGAACTTACAAATTACAAGATTATTCAAATGTTTTTTTTTGTAATTTTAGATAAAATCGTTACTTTTACGAAGACACCAAAACGTATACGTATGTCTCAATAAATCTCCAGCCATGCCTGATGTTGGAATCGATTGCAGTAAAAGAAAGCGAGATGAATGAGGCTTTTGACGATCCTCTTTAATGTCCATTTCACAAACTCAAGGAGATTTTAGTTGGCTTACTTAGAGAATGCTGCGAGACTCGGCAGAAGAATTATCAATATGTCACTACATAACTGTACAGTTCTACTTCCGTCACGTACTTTAAAGAGTTTTGGGAAGCTATAATTATTGACGTCAATGATTAGAAATATTAATACAATCAGATAGGTAAGATAGAAGGGAAAATGTTTTCCGTAGATGATGGAGGTATTGCGAGTATTTTAAAAGAACAACATTTCGCACTTTTGGCATTAATGTGCTTTCTTTTTAAATATATATATCAATAGAGAAATTTAGACACGGTACTATTAGATATCAAGAAAGCCTTCAAAAGCACCCTGAATGTACTAGTAAATTGATTTACATATTTGAATTTTATGAAAATAATGACTGCACCTGGGATACAAATCTTCGATTTCAGTAAACAAAATGTGGTCACAGATGAGCTCATAAGAAAAAGAGGGAGTTTATTGCATAAAAAACTTCAAAGAAGATTGATAGGGGTCCTTTCCATTCGAAGTGCAGGATCTTAGGCGCCCTAAGCTCACGAGTAGCAACACTATGTTGCTTTTACCAACAGCACATTAAAATTCAGATAAACGAAGTCCAGATTGCCATAAACTCCCCCACAATTTAATATAATATATTTCCACTGAATCACGTGGAAGCCCGTTTTAAAGATTAAATACTGAAATAAACCATTTTAATGAAATTCTGAGGTAAAATGCGTCGGAAATACACCAATATATCCTTTCAAAAAGAGATTAGTGTATAAAATCTTTGAATAAATTACTTAGAAGTCCTTATCAACACAAATTTTGTATGGAGAGTTGCATAGACGAAAATATGGGTTTGACTTACAACAACGTGGCCTCGATAGATAGTTTATGGAAAGAAATAGAAGAGAATATACATGAACTAATCCACATTTAGAATTCATTTCGAGTATTACGAACCCATTGGAGATTTGAAATTATGGATTTTTATATAATCAGTTGTCGGAAAATTTACAGTAGCATAAAGTGAAAAATCAGATAAACTAGATTGGGGTATTCATTAGCATCCGTGAAGGCAATCCACATGAATACTTTTAATGACTAAGGTGAAGGTCGCTTGAGTTTAACGCTGATACGACGGAATTATTAAGATACGTATATTCACAATATCCTAAAAATGTTTTTTTAAACTATATCTATCGATCAATAGTATTTAAAATCATATTTAATAGCTGTAGCATATTAAAAAATATCCATGAATTCAAGAACCATTTTGTCGTGGTAAATACCATTACCTACATGGATATACTATATGTGTCAGTATTAATTTCTAATTCTTTCCATTTCCTTTTACCTTCAAGTATCTTTATCACTGATGAGCTGGATATAAAAATGGAGCTATTTTTCCAATGCGCATCATTACCTCTGATTTGGTTCTATTATTTCAACGGTCACATTTTTTACTGCATCCTAAGGTGCAATTATTTGTCAGTTGATAGTATATGCATTTACATGCGTGTAAGTTGAAAGGATTTTTGTATGAAAGTATACGCCACTGTAGGAATAGGTTGGCATGGATGTGTTGATTTTGCATGTGACTTTGTTCCCTTTTACAGGTGGTGATCTAACACCCCCCCCCGCCACATGCCCTTGCGGCGGCTTTCGGGGTATTGTGTAGATGTAGATGTACTTGAAAGTTCAGGATGTTCTTTAGGCATTCTCATTGCTTGTCCAGTCACCACACTTATCAAGCTAAACCAATTTTCTTCAGTGCCAAATGGAAGATTATTTTATTAATTACTCAATTTTGCGTTGCGCAAATCACGATCACAGCGTAAAAAAAATTAAATATTTGAAATATTTCAATCCCGGCATTGTCTTTCCCTTTGTCAATCAGAAGGTGCCTCAGACACTCACGAAGAGCAGATTGCAAGAGTTAATAATTTAGATTTAAAAGTTCTCTTGTTCAGATATAACGACGTTGGCTAGCAAATCTACAGAGATCACCAAAGGCAGAACTTGAAGATGTGTCTGATGGATCAGTACACCAGCTCGTTTACCATTACATTATGATAACTTGACTGATTCAAACCTTCAATTTCAACAGGAAAAAATGAATAAATAGTAAAAGGTAAGTAATTCTACAGGTACTGGGACAAAAATATATTTCAAAAATAGAGTTGAACCATTTGAAATCAAAACAATCCCGAAAAATGGAATAACAAACTGAAATATGGAACACATATATGTCATTTCTGAGACTTAATCCCATGGTTAGCTTGAATAAATCTCGATAAGTAATGGTGGCCCATAAAAAAATATTAGGTCTGTTGAGACTTTTCTCAACGTACATGGTCGATATTTTTTTAGATATGATCTAAAATTTAAAAAAATACCACTATTTCAGCCATTTTCAATCATTACAGATGGCTAGATGGAAAATTAATTAATGTTCTTTCACAAATTCCAAAACGCCATTTCCCTCCCGTTACGGTTACCCGCAATTATTTTTCGTCAGAACAAAAAGCAGACAAACCGGTGCTCCTTAAATTTGTCTTACATACACGTATATATATATCACTATCTATACATCCACATAAATTACTTGGCAATTTCTACATCATAAAACAACCTGCAATATATTGAACATCCTTAAATATCATCGAAAATCCCCCGTGAATGATTACGTCGAATCCTGCACGTGCAGGGTAACGGAATTGGGGAACGTGGGTCTGTGATACAACCATTCCATACCGAAATCTCTCCCTCCACATTTTATGCTTGATTACACCAAGGAGCTCAGGTATAATATTGGAATTTTTATGGAACGTCTAATCCTCGTGTCGCTCCTCAGAAGGAATTTAATCTCAAACAGGAAACCAATCCTGCACTCTATCGCCCTTTCTCAATCACACGTACGCGTTCCCTCCCACACCACCCCATTTACCAACTCCTTTCTCTACCAACAGGCCGTAAATCTCGCTCGCCGACCGCTGAGAACCCGCAGGAACCTGACAGCCTGTCTTCGTGTGCTGTGCGGCCGCGCACTCTCTAAGAAGAGGGAAGCTATTCGAGCTCATTGAATGTTCACTCTCCCTCTCTTCTCTCTTGTCCGCACAGTCCTTGCCACTCTTTCTCCTTTTTTTCCTGGCACCTAAAAATTATTACTCATTTATTCACTAACTCTTTCCCTTTGTTCTTTGCCTCCATCTTTCCCGCTGGGTTACATAATCCTGCCCGCTTCGGTCGTTCGATTTCGCTCAAGCAGCTTCCCCGTCCTCTCTCCATCTTCCATCCGTTCCACGCTTCATTCGCCGAACAGTGGGGTGTCTTGATTTCATAGAGCGTCTACGCCTTCAGATTTAATGCAGTTTCCATTAGCATGCGAGAAATATATTTTGGCACCAACACCTCTGACCATTACCGTGCGGCAACAAAATTCTTTATTTACGATTCAATCATTTATAATTTTAAGTATGGCACAATTCAAAATATTTTAAACCTATTTATGTACATTCAATTATAATTTTTCACCTAACGAAATATTCATAAGAAGTAAAAGAATAGCTGAAAAATTAATCTATCTGTTCTGATTTCATATTGTTGAAATATGCAACATAATAACATTTTGTTTAAATTCTAATGAAAGAAAAAAAACTAACAGCATCTTCGCTAAAAATTCAAACCAAATAAATAATTAATATAATAGGGGTCATTCAATTCCAATAAAAATTCCTTATTTAGAATTTATGCGTAGTCAATTACTTGAAAATGGTGACAAAATTAGCTTTAAACCTGCATTTTATCATTCTGAATATTATCTTTCAATCCTTCAATATAGCACAGCGAAATTCGGTCATTGCCTCATTTCGGCTGAGACTACGGGCTTTAGGACTAGTTCCATACAAGACTGTTCTTCAGATAGATGCATTCATTGAACTTAGTCACCGTATATAGTCAATCATACCTTTAACTATCTCCGCCTAATTTTGGAATGATCATCGCAAAAAGTAAGTTTTCAGGGTAAACAAATGTTTTCCAACAGGTTAAGACCAAAATTCGCTATTAACTATCGACAATAGCTATTCTTCCATGCTTTTGAATCAGCAATTTCATTTATGGCGGTAAATAATTAAGAGCACTAACGTCAATTACTATCTTTATTAATTATTAGACTCATTTTGATTGGCTGTTAACCATTACCTTTTGAAATGATTAAGAACAATTCAGGATACTTTTTAATCCTATTTCTAAAACTGTTTGTGGCAAATATTAAGAATAAATTTTTATAAAACAAAAAGTTATATAAAACGAACCATTTTGGTTGAAAAAAATTTGAAAAAGTTTAAATGTCGCAAAATAAATAATAAAAATAAAATCAATTTTATAGATTTTTTTAAACATAAGTGACAAATACACGCGCAGAATTTTAGGGTGATGGAGGTCAAATGAGAAAGCAATTAAAGAGAAGTTTATCAAGATGTAGCAGTATGAAAAAACCGGTGAAAGACACCATTAAGAAGAAAAGAATAGCTAATCAAACATATTCTCAAGCAATATAGCATACGTACTCATAGATCGTAAAGAAAGTTTTGATGGAGGATATCATGCATCCCATTCTTTCCTTTAATACTACCGAGGAAATCTAAGTTAAGGTAGGAAAGAACTCCATTGGACTTAGTTACTGTACTAAAGAGCTAACGAATAGGGATACTGACTCAGAACGCAAAAGAATCAAGAGTCTAGGATTTAATAATCCATGATTTTTTATTTCCCGTGATAAAAGATGTAATAAAACAGCTTCCATAACCGGAGTAGGATTAGATTCTACGTGATTCAGATCAACCAGCGATTTCCCTACCTGCTGGACTAACCGGTTTGATAATTCATACATGAAATTTTCGAGAGAATGTCTATGAGTATATATAGTATATATCATAAAACATAAACACAGTAATCAACCCGAAGGTCGGTTTAGTATGTGATGGTAGAGTTCACCCAGTACAAAGTCCGACGGCGTGTTAATCACACATCAGGGTAGGGGGCCCAGTTCATTTCCCTGTGCTGCTTATGGTTTCCCAGGATGACTTGGTACATGAACAACCACATAGCTTCGGTGGAGCTGCAGAGTGCCTTGCCCGGGAATCGAACCCGGGATCTTCCGGTCAGTAGTCCAACACTCTAACCCCTGGAGTACCGCGACCCATATATACATATAAAATACAGTGTATGTGTATATACATATACGTATATATTATTATTATTAGGTAATCTACCGGTTAAGGTAGGTTTTTGGATGGACACTATTATCAAATAAACATTTTGTGACTCCCCACCTAGCAAACTAATCTATATCAGGTCCCTCTTCATCTCGGTGTACTTCTTTCCTCCCTTCATCCCGTCCAACATCCCTATCCTGTTCCTACCCTTACCTCGCTTGCCCAACATTCTCCCCTCTATTACCCTCTTCAACATTCCACTACCGCTCAATACGCCTTTCATCCATTTTTCCTGCCTCCATACGATTTCTCTCAACAAACCCCTCTCCTCCCCCACCATTTCCAGTACTTCCTCATTTGTTTTCCTTTCGGTCCATTTCACCTTCTCCATTCTTCTCCACACCCACATTTCAAAAGCCTCCAATCTACGTCTATCCTCCTGCTTCAGCGACCACGTTTCCGCGCCGTACATAGCTACGCTCCATATCAAAGTTTTTACGAGTCTTGTCTTAACATCCCTACTCAACGTCCCCGTCATCAACTCCCTCCTCCTTGAGAAAGCCTCCTTGCCTAGCGCAATTCTTCTCCTTACGTCCCTACCACTTTGACCGTGTTGGTCCAACACACTTCCGAGATATGTAAACTGTTCTACCTGCTCTATTTTTTCCCCGCCTATTTTAATATTTAGCTTAGCCTTTTTCTTTCTGGAAAATCGAATAACCTTTGTTTTATTAATATTTATTCTCATTCCATATTTATCGCACTGAACCTTCAATTCACTCAGCAATGCTTGCAACCCCTTGGCTGACTGAGCAACTAATGCTTGGTCATCAGCAAACCTAACCGATTTTACGAATTCCCCTCCGACTTTCATTCCTACCTCCAGTTCTTCCCATGCCTCTTTCATCATTTCCTCCACATATACGTTGAACAGCACCGGTGACAATGGGCAACCCTGCCTTACACCTCTTCCTAACACTGCCCATCCGGACTCTCCGTTCCCCACTCGCACCTGAGCAGTCTGAGACATGTACAGGTTGCGGATCAGTCTCCTGTCCCTCCAATCCATTCCTATTTTCTGCAATACACGCATTAATTTTTCCCAATTCACTCTATCAAACGCTTTTTCGAAATCTACAAAACAGGCAAAAACGTCCTGATTGTATTCTATATTCCTCTCGACTAGTGATCTCATTACTGCAATGGCATCACGCGTACCTCTTCCTTTCCTGAACCCAAACTGATCATCCCCTAAGTAATCATTTGCCTTACCCTCTATCCTTTTGTTGATGATCCTGAGAATAACTTTAGCTGCGTGGGATATCAAACTTACTGTTCTGTAATCCTCACATGATATAGCCTTTGCCTTTTTTTTTGGAATAGGAACTAACACCGATCTCACAAAATCTTCCGGCCAGATTCCTTCCTCATAGATACTACGAATCAGTCCATATATGGCTTTCTTCCCACCTTTCCCTAACCATTTCAACATTTCTACAGGAATATTGTCCACCCCCACAGCCTTATTTGCTTTCATCTCCTTTAATGCCCTTTCTATTTCATCGTCGAGTATGCCTGGACCTAAGCTATCTTCTTCTTCGTCTACGTATATATATAATTACGGAAAACAATTTTCTGTTCGAATATCTGTTTCACTGAACTATCTGCAGTTATCAGAAGGTGTTGTTGGTAATGTCAAAAATTGTCACATACAGGGTTCGTCCTAAAAATTAGTGTACTGATTTTTTCCCGCCGCTCCAGGCGCGCCCAGCACCGCTCTGACGGGCTGCGATTGGAGGGGGGTATGTTGGCAAGCGACGCTGAAAAAGGCAGTCGGCTCTGAGCTGTGGTGTAGTGAGGAGCTCTGTTAACGCGAACCTCCACGCTCGACCCACGTCACGGAACGCGATCCCGAAGTTTTTGGAGCAGCGCTATTCCATCAAATTTGCGGTAAAGCTTGGGAAATCGTCTACCGAAACTGTCGGTATGATTAACCAGGCTTACGGGGAGTCAGTCATGTCCAGAAACATGATCTTTTGGTGGCACAAAATGTTCGTGGAGGGCAGAGAAGAGGTCGACGACGAACCACGGCCTGGACGCCCATCAACGACACTCACCGACGAAAATGTGTGAAAAGTTCGCGATGTACTGAACTCTGATCGTCGTCTTAGTGTTCGGATGATAGCAGAGCAGTGTAATGTGCCAAAAAAAATAGTGCACGAGATTATTAGGGACCAATTACAGATGCGAAAAATTTGTGCAAAGTTGGTGCCGAAAGTGCTCAGTGATGATCAAAGATTCAATCGTTTGGAAATCGCGACACAACTTGCGGATCACTGCAAAAATGACCCTCCAGCCCGGACTTGGCACCACCGGACTTCTTTCTGTTCCCGAAGATAAAGAGGAGTTTGAAAGGAACGCGATACGGGACTTTGGACGCCGTCAAAGAGGCCGTGACGACGTGTCTTCGAGAGGTTCCTGATGATGCCTTCGCGAGAGCGTTCCAGGAATGGGAACGCCGCTGGAACAAGTGTATCGACTCACAAGGATCCTATTTTAAGGAATATTAGCTCAAGATAGGTAAAAGTGTAATAATTTTTTTTCTGAGCTCAGTACACTTATTTTCCGGACGAACCCTGTACGTACGTATGTGACAATACGAGAAAGTCATACGTACGTGAAATTAACCAATTTTAATACGTGAATGCAGTAGGAAAAAGGAAACGGGCAAACATGTATATGAGCGTTCAGCCTTAATTTTTTGGGGACCCCATAATACTTTTGTAAAATCCAGGAAACCGGATGAGTAAGTAAGCATATTCTTATGTACATAAATGTCGAGTAGTTTTAAACAATTACCAAAATCAATGCAAAATTTTTTCACCTTTGTAGCAAAGCAAATAAGGTCGAACCACCAGGGAAGGTGCTAAATTATACTTAGTTAAGCAACACCTATATGGTACTTATTGTTTGACGGCTCTCAAGCAATACATGCAATATTTCAACGGTAAGAGGGTAAAAAGATTATTTACATATTAAGTAACACACTAGCAATAATGTTATGCAAATATTAAAATTAAGTTTTTCTCTCAAATAGGTTCCCAAGCATAATTGATGAAGAAATACATCTAACGCTAAATTTAGCTGCATGGATTAATTTGTAGCAAAAATGTTTCGTTGCAATTCGTACAAACGTGCAACACATGACATTTATATATTAAAAAAATGAACGAGCAAAAAGTTTAAAACCTGCGAGACTTTGTTCAAAAGCAATTCGGTTCAAAATTTTCCAATTTTGTCCTGGATATTCATATTTTTTCATCTTCCAAATAAAGCTTATAAAATATCCTTCTAAATACATAGAAATACTACGACGCTTAGCTATGTCTATTGATTTTCCAGGCTAATAACTGAGGCACAATTGTTTCCCGTCAGGCTGACTTTTACGGCATAAATCTTCGAAAGAGAAATAAGTGATTTACGGCATTTCAGAGTATAAATCGTTGTCTTCGAGTCGTAAAGAAAGATGATTGTTCGCGCCAAGTTGTGTCAGGATAAAGGGATGGAAAATAGAGTAGGAATCAGATGGTAAAAGAAAGAGAACCATAAATCATTTTTGTCGTTTTCCATTTTGTCATAGATCAGTTTACTGAAAACAGATTGCAAATTAGATAAGAGTAAAAGTAATAGTAAAACCCCATCTTTGAGTGAAACTGTTTTCCTAAAATTAAGACAAGAATTTATATAATATTATGAGGATAAGTGTTCCTCGTAACTATTTCAAATGATTTATTTCATAACGAAAAATTAAAGTTGTCTGGCAAACTAATCAGAACGTCTTTTTTACCAAATTGTAAATAAAAATCAACATACAACGGGCTGAAATTATGAGTGATGAGTACTCTAAAACTGGTCTTACCAGAGTCTTATACGCCTTTTCGTTAATCTCGATTACTCTAATCCCTCCCTCCTTTGAGGTTTCTCATCACCCAATGAGGGGTTTTGAAAACTTTCTTAACAATGTATTCCACGTTTAGCCACCACCCTAAATTATGGTTCATTATACACCGAAGTATTTACAGCTATCACTTCTAAGAATGACATTTACCGAGAATTCGCAGTCCCTGTATTGGTTCCATTTACCTTGTTACTAAAAGTGATGGATTTGAATTCGCTAACATTAATATCCATCCCATTATTTGTCGCCTAATCCGCCATTTAATTAACGTCCCATTGCAGTAATTCGCGGTCGCTCTCATTCTCGACTTTCCTGTAGATAATGCAGTCATCCGCAAAAGGTCTTATCGGAGATTTATTTTTTTCCGGGAGATCATTTATATATATTAAAAACAAGTGCGGGCCATGTACGCTACCTTGTGGGTTTCTCGATGTTAATCTCTTTTTTTCAGAATACACTTCTCCTAATTTGACCTTTTGTGTTCGACCTTCCATGAAATTTTTGATTCACGAGATTACTCTTCCATTTGTGTGGTCCTAATTGGCCCATCTTAAGCACCAAGCAAGAGTGGTCAACTTTGTCAAAGGCCGTTGACAGGTTGACTATTATAGCATCCACTTCTAATTCCACATCCATAAAGTCGGACATTTCTTGGCAGAATCCTAATAGGTGAGTTTCGATGATTGCCCTTTTCTGAAACCATATTGGCGACTGTACAACCGATTCTCACTCTCCCACAAATCCCAGAGATAATCAGCAATTATCTTTTCTAATAGCTTGCAAACAACTGAAGTCAAGCTTACCGGTGTATGATCATCAATTAGTACCTTATCTCCACCTTTGAAAATTGATATTACATATGCC
The DNA here is from genome assembly GCA_037158775.1 of Hetaerina titia. Taxonomy (NCBI): domain Eukaryota; kingdom Metazoa; phylum Arthropoda; class Insecta; order Odonata; family Calopterygidae; genus Hetaerina; species Hetaerina titia. The sequence goes on from CM073768.1 coordinate 129,033,536, forward strand.
TCCTTCCACGCATTTGGCAGGGTATTATTGTTTATGGTAACATTGAATAAATGATTTATAAAATTTGAAAGCACACTACCACCCAATTTAAGCAAGTCAATTGAAATACTATCAGGCCCTTTTGATTTATTCGCCCTCATTTTCCTAATTTTTTCATAAATTTCGGCGCTCGTCGTTTTAATACTTTTAATATTTAATATGTTTTATTCTCCTTGCCGACTCATAGATGTATCTACAGAATCCATTTTGTTTACCATCCCCTTAAATACACTTGCATACCAATTATTAAACGCAGCATAGCATTTTCCTTGTCGTCTACGATTAGTGTTCCATCCTCTTTTTTTAAAGCTCTTGTGTTTTCCCTGTTGTCTTTCCTCCTCCGCAGTTACTTATAAAATTTATTTCCATTATCTTTCAAGATTATACTCTGTAGGAAAGTTTCTTTGGATATTTTCTTTTCTCTATTCAATTCACGAACTAATATTCTGTAATTTATGACCCATGTCGAGCTCTCATTCCGTTTTTTTATGGATCACCCTTAGTTTTTTTCTTCAAGGATTTGATTTTGCGGTTGAAGAACTCTGGGGTCAGCATTTTCTTTAAGATTTTTTCAGAACACAGATTCTCCCTCCTCCATTATTTCCTTAAATATCTTCCAGATTTCTTCTACATTCTGTCCACCACCTACCCATTCCGAATACTTTTCCCTTAAAAAGATCTGGAACCATTCCCTATCACCGCGTTTATATTTCCATACTGTCATTTTGTTTACTAGCTCCTTATACTGATATCTCTCCCAGTTTAGATACATACACACAGCTGAATGGTCGCTTATTCCCGGAAGGACCTCAACTTCCTTCATCCACTTTTTCGGTCTCACAAGTAGGACGTCGAGGATGTTTCCCCCCCGCGTGGATTTTTCGACCACTTGTACAAAACCCTTATCGTTTATGAGACGACTAGCGATTTTTTGGCCCTCCGACCCCCGTGACCTCGTCTGCCGACTATTGGATACCTGGAAGGTTCAAGTCCCCCGCTATGAATGTATGATCCTTGGGGGTAACCGAGCATATGCCTGCCAATACCTCGACTGCGTACATCCCTTCGCTGGGGCTTCTGTACATGGCAATTATTTTTTAAAGTTTTCTCTTAATTCCTACCTTTGAAATGAACACACACCATCTTACAGTCATTGCTTACCCATTCCAATGAACTTATTAGGTTTTTACCTACGCATATGAATATCCCTCCACCAAGGTTATCCTTATGCCTTCTGTAAACGGCCAAATTTTGAGGAAAAGTCTCTTTTGACATAATGTGATCCCTTAGCCACGACTCCGTGCCCATCACAATATCCGGATTGCATGCGTCAACTAGCGTCTCGAAAAGACTCGACTTTATTTATAATACTTTGACAGTTAACCTGCAAAAATCTTAAGCCCTTACCTTCCTTTCCTTCGGTCTTGCGAGATCCACCTCTTTTGTCTATTACAGGTTTTCCTGCTTACTGAGATTCAGTGTGACATTTTTAAACAGAGTAGATATGACCAGGAATCCCTTCCTGTTTGATTACTGATATTTTCCTGGCTATTTCATTACAATTCAGTTGATTATTATTACAAGTAACCTACCGGTTAAGGTAGCTTTTGGATGGACGCAACTACTAAATAAATATCTTTTCTCTCCTAAAAAATAGAATCCAACATCCTACTCTACAACAAGTACCTCTTCATCTCTTGTACTTCCTTTTTCCTTTCATTCAGTCCGACATCACTATCCTATTCCTGCCCCCTCCTCGTTTGTCTATCATTTCCCTTTCTATCACAGTCTTCAACAGTAAGTGAAACTCAATGGAATAAGCATATTCTTTTGCAATCTTATCATAAAAAACATAAGTATATAGAATAAAAATTAATACATTAAACATCTTGTACTTGAAAGACTTCAGTGAGTTTAGTTCATCATTCAAAATCTAACTTGTGTAACCTAATCTAAATATTTTAATCGCATATTTACCTACATAGTTACTTTAGGTGAAATTTATCTTTAGGCGCAATAACTATATGGGCATTATATCTTTGGCCACAAATAATACAGGGATTTTGAGAGAGCGATGCATATGAGTAGACGTGGAAAATCCTTCATGATGGGGACTATTTAAGCATCTAGATTAGAAATACCTTCAACCAACTCAAAAAATGATAAAAGCACTCATCCAAAGAATGCATCCACAGAAATTTAACATCAGAATTCTTTTAAAATAATGAAATTTTGGGCGAGCCAAACAAGAAATCTCATCGGATCAATATTAGACTATCGACCTTAAAAATCCAACAACTAAATCTCAGTTCAATTCATTATTGGTAGCAATCTGCCAAGGTAAAACTGAAAGACGTGTTGTAGTATATTAGCTATTATATTAGGTAAAGTCATGTTCATATATCAATCTAATCATAGGTAACTAGTTACATTAATAGTCATTTTTCTAAAAAAAGACGGGAAGTAACCTTTAGCGGAAGTTAACGGATTTATCCGCTGATGAACATCAAAATGCAGAAATTTCACAGCATTGCCTTATCTTCGAAAATAAAATAATTACTCAATAATGTATCTTCTACTCGAATATAAGACTCTACTATATGTAAGACTCTTGGAGGAAATTTTAGCCGTACACGGGAAATGTCTTATGCTTAAAAAAACGTACTATATTTCCAAAAACTACCATTTACTTGGATGCCTAAGCCATAGCTAATTTCACTATAATTCACGAACTAAATCCAGATGAATTTTCTGGACAATGACAACCGGAACGTGTTTTTACACGTGCCGGAAGTGCCTCACATCAAGGTGTCCCTCGAGTCCACAACGGGCAGATCCGCGTCCACGCGGAGTCCGAGTACTCTCCGTCCAATACCTACCTCCCTCAATTTATGATTTCCTTCGGAGCATCGCATCCCGTTTCCTTCAATCTTTCTCACGGGGGGAGGGAGTATTCGAGGTCGATTCATAGAGGGGGTGCGCATTCCTCTTTTGACCCGTTCCCTTGACCTAAACCTCACGGTATGCACGTCCCTTTGCAATGGCACTTGGAACGAGGCGCCATATTCGTTTCCTTGCTGGACAAAGCGATACGTGTAAACAAATGATTACACGAAGCGTTGAAGGCAGAGGACGAATGCCAATATAAACTGGTTTATGGATTCCCATTCGTTGGCGCGGGAGAGAATCCAAGCGTATTTGTGTAGCACGGCGTTGCGTAATTACGCAAAGGAGCTCGGGAAGTGTGGGTCTAAGATGAAGTCGGAGATACGGAGGGCCGCTGGCTTGGGAGAGGGGGTTAAAGGAAAGGACGAAGAGATGCCGTTGGTGGGTAGCAGGGGTGGAGTGGACACGCGGTTGAGGGTTTGGACCTATCGCGGGGATGCATGGGCGCCAAGGCCGCGAAAGAGTGTCGTGAGACGGCGTGCTAACGGACACAGACGAGAGGGAGGTAAATTGAGATCGCGAAGAAGATTAAACGTTTAATCGTGATCTTCATTTTTTTTAACTGCCTAACGGGAATTGCGTGCCCTTGGTCAGATCTATAACAAACCACTGCAATTTCATGCCAAATCCACAACTGCTTTACTTGCATACGTCAATGAATATTATACATTCCAGCAAATCCGGATTCTTCCTCCATCACACGTAATGATACATATTCTTCATTTGAATTTTATCGCTATTTCAAATATGCTTTTTGTTTGGAGGAATAATTTATACTATGTTTGCAAATGTGCTGCCTAAGCTCATAGAATATATAATACCTGTACTTTGCTTTGCGAAAACTGTATTAGTGACTGATTTAAAACTGGTTTGTTCAAATGTTTCCCCTTAATGGTCATCACTCAGAAAAAGGGCAACAGAAGTAAATTATTGAATTAAATTTAACGGGGGAGGAAAAAATGAACCAAAGAGAAATTTGGAGGAATAACGTTATTGAACGATATTAAAGAACAGAATGGTTGAAAATATAAATTCTAGATAAACACCGAAGAGAGAGGAAAAGAACAGAGTAAATGATGACATAAATCACTTGGAGATAAAGACGGCATTGCGAGAAAAAGAAGTTTGCTTTTTTGTAGACATTACCGTTGATCTGACCCCACCCTTAACCAAGAATAAGCCCATCAAATCAAATCTCACCAAATGATACCTTTATTTGCACCCATGTATGGCGATAGTTAAACGTTCGAACCTTATCATTCCATCTTATGGTTCGAAATCATATACAATCTTAGGAAATAATGCCATTCTCCATAGAAGCTAAATCCTCTCAATCTCAATCAGGATACATTAGAACAAGAGGAGGAAACGATGTACAAAAATTTAAACTATTGAAGAGCTTCCAAATAAAACCTAAGGCCACGTGATTCGAACATGTACATTTTCAAAGTCAAATCTAAGCATAATACGAAATGGACTCGTATCATCGAGAACGAGGCAGAAATGCTAAGAAATATAAGAATAATTAATTGAAACTGAAAATAGTTTTACATAGCAGTCTCCATAAAAGTAAATTCATAAATTAAAGATATCACAACCACCAATAAATGCCTTCAGATTCCTTAAAAATATGAACAAATTGATTAGGAACTCAATAGACAATGAATAATGGGGAATTGTTTTGCCATAGAGGAAAATGCAACATTTTCTTCCACTCATAAGTAAGAAGGAGAGCAGGATAGATCGACCTGAAAATTATATGATTTCGCAGCGAGACTATTTCCCCATGCAGGTTGATATTGCGTTACGAAAGCAGCCAGCGTAGATGGTAATCCATCTTATCAATTAATGTTAGCGCTTCTGAGGAATTAGAAGCACACTGTGACCTCTTGGCAAATGAATTGACTCCACTACCGCTACCTCAGCGCCCTTAGCCAACAATTCCTTGATCAATACTTACGCGGATGATACAGGACTGCTTGCTTGGTTCATGCATGTATTGATATTAAAAAGAATGATTCAAATGAAATACCCGTCCAAGGCCTGACAGCTCTCATCTTATCTTCGTATAAAGTTAAAAAGGGGAAAAACGTAAAAGCATCTCTGGTTGAAATATCTCTCATATCCAGGCATTGAGTAATCAAATTTATTACCTGTCCCGCAAAAAATAATTATGCCATATAGTAAGGAAAGTAGAAAGGGAAGTAGAAATGAGAAGTTTGCCCATGGAGTAATCAAGAATGATCATAAAATCCAGTTTTTGTTTCTCGCACAAAACGCTAATTACGTCCGCGTATTTTAGAAAGCCAAGTGTCTAGAACATTTAAAGAATACAAGATTACTCCTTTTGGGGTTATTGTCTATTTTTGGCCATTTATTTCCATATTGGCCATCTTAGGTTTATGGGACGAAACCCGTCATTATTTTGAAATTCTGATGTGATGGAGTGCTACTCATAAAACTATCTTCATTGACTCATTCGTACCAAGATGGTGACAGTAGGGTTGCACACAGCACAATCGGGTGGGCACTGAACGACCACTTTGTAGTGAGTGAAATGGGAGTGCAATTCTACATCTGAGAGCACTTGGCCCAAACCCGTCAAAACCCTTGAGCTGCGCAATCATAATCCTCGTCGCCGATGAATGTCAGTGCGTGGGACTCCCATTCACTATTCACATAAGTGGCGATGGAGGTCTAGAAAATCTCATTTTAAAATTACTTTTTTAGAGACATCTTCAAATATTTCATTTTGACCCCTAAAGCTGCTTTGGACATTTTTACTAGAGTCCGGGTTTCTTTCCAGTTTCTCCCTACAGTTTAGTATCATTTGTTTTTAATTTTAAATAGCATACACGTCCTTTTGGCTCAAAAATTCACTTATCAAATTCAATTACTAATTATTATGATTAAATAATTCTAATTATTCACCTTTTGTCAGTATCAATGTTGTTGCCGAATTCATACAGATTCCTGGTTCAATTTTAAGTTCTCATTAAAAAGAGCAAAAGATTGCTCATTTGAAACACCAAACATAGGAATGCCTAAATAATGTTGGAGATTAAGACAAAACGGAGAAAGTTGGTTGCTTATTGTGCCGGCATTTAGTTATTTACTCATATCCTTTCCATGTATGCATCCATTAAATTTACTCCACTTGGAATATGTCCAAAGCTGACTAGAGTGAAACAGAAACTGCATCAATGATTTCACTCGTAATATTACGATCATCAGAGCCTGAACTCGCCAATAAATTTGCACGTGGAACTGATGCTGAGATTGATGGTGAATATGAGATTCCAATTCTGGAAATTCTTGCGATCAGTTTTTTGAAATCTCGGTAACGGAATCCAGGAATTTCTGCCAGAATATGAGGTTTTGTCTCTGAAATTAAATACGAGCTTGTAAATAATGAAGAGCTGGATTTCAGTTTTAAATTTTAACTGCGTGATATATCACTTGTGCCTTCGTTCAGAAAAGGGACTATAATACTTTGATTGGAATTGCACTTAGATGCTTAGCTCGTATAACTAGTTTTTACACAGGCAATAATATTATAAAGATGGCAATATCACATTTCAATATCAATTATCGCATTCAGACTACATTATACAAGGTCTGTCCCAAAAGTAGTAGGACTGAGTCGATTAAAAAATGTTTTACCAGAATTGATACATTCACTCAAAATTCTTCGAAGTAGTACCCTTTGTGCGTCCAGGGGGGCTTCCACACCTCGTACGCCTTCTGGCAAGCGGACCCCGAAATGATGCTAAGTTCACTCGTCACGGCCTGCTGTAACGCTTGCACCGAGCCGTGGTTACGTCCTTCATCCTTTCAGCATGAATTTGAGGTGGGCAAAAGAAAGAAGTCTAATGGAGCATTGTCTAAAAAATTTGGATGCTCGCCCACCACGCCGAGAACCTCTTGCCAGATCCGCGTGCGAGTTTCCTTTTATTCACCCGAGAGCACTCACGGAACCAACTTCGCACAAACCTTTCTCATTCCCATGTTTTCGGTCACAAGTCAATGCGCATCACTTTTAGGGATGCCAAGTTAATCAGAAACCATGTGAATACTTAATCTGCGATCCTTGTCTATCAAAACCTTCACTTTCGCAAGATTTTCGTCACTTTTGAAGATCGAAGGGCATTCTGAACGTTCGGCTTCTTCAACATCTTCTCTAGCCTTACCAAACAATAAGTGCCACTCAAAAATACCCGATCTAACCTTGGCGTTATCATCATGAGCAGCCTTAAGCATGTCATGAGTCTCTTTTCCGGCTTTTCCCAGTTTCAAGCAAAATTTGATGGCGTAGTGCTGTTAAAATAACCGATTCATGACGGAGCGTAACATGGTCACATCATAGAAGTTTTTCAAACGAACGATTTGCACTCCGCAAAGACTGGGAGCTGACTCCAGCCTTCCCTGAGACTCTCCTCCGTCGAATCCAGCCAGAGAAACCGCCGCGCCGCGGCGGTTTCTCTGGCTGGATTCGACGGCGCACCGAGGGCGCGCCGCCTGCCCGTCCGTCTATTCGGGAACAATTAAGTCAAACTACTGTATTCAATTGCTTCAGGCTCAACCCGGTGGAGGACCCAAGAAGAATTTTCGCAGCATAATGATATTCAAACAAAGAATTAAACTTTCAATTGAAATTAAACAAATTACTCTGGATGATACGTAGGCTAATGCACCAGCTTCCTACCTCTAGGATCTGAGTTCAAATCCCGTAATGCTAGATATTTTCAATAGTATCCCGATCACTATTTGGGGTGCTACGTGGAGAGCACTTGAAGTGAATACGTTCATAAAATGGGACGTTAACTCGTGGTCTCCTTGGCGCCTTTCATTAAAAGAAGGCTAATACTGATGTCGGGTTTCCCTCTATCCTTCCTCCATTCCCTGCAAAATCCTACCTCTACCAGCTGCCTATCCCTTCCTACGCAAATGATCTCTGCTGTCGGTCGCCTCCCTTAGTAACTACTACTACTAGTATACAATCGGAGTTATAATGAAATATTTGGGAAAGAGCAAGATAGTTCATAAATATTCTTTGCTGCTACATGCACGGAAAACCCAAATCGCCCGCACCAAGGTTTCGCCTACCATAAGAGCATCGATTAATAGGCAGACCGGTAGGAAACAGCATATTGCACATGATCAGAAACAATTCCTCTATAAAACAGTAAATAATTAAGGTATTTTGTAAAAATGTTATACCCTGTAAATTGACAGTTTTGAAATATACTGAACACTCATTACTCGACTTTAACAGGAAAACCTATCCATAATCTCAAAGAAGACATGAATTTAAAATATACTTATTTCATAGATAGATTTCAGAGGTGCATTCTAATGGATCATGAATTAATTGGTCTTAGAAGAATAGCTACATTATAACGGGTTTTTATTCGTCTAAAATATTTTTAAACTTTCCCGTTAACTCCGAAGAAACACAAATTTACTAGTTATAGTTTTTAAAACTCAATTTCTATTCTGCCAGATTACATTTTAGAGTGAACGGAGATTTTTCTTCGCTTTCCTGGGGTTGCTTTTCAAAATTAAAAGCTGTTCCCTAAAGCTTAGCATTACGACCGCAACCTTTCTCGTCTCCGAGGTGTGGATGTCGCAAATCCAAGGAGCGTCCACAGGGTGGCCTATTTCTTACCGTCTTAACCGGCGGAGACGTTAACGGCCGTCCATCAATTACGGCCAAGAGAGTGAGAGAGGGTGCTTCTGCCTGAGGCCGTCCCGTCCCCTCGCAGCTCACCTCCTTCACCATCGCTAAGTGCAGTCAGGCGATGATATTCAGGGGAGAGAAGGGGCGCCACACCAGAGGAGATGGCGGCCCCAAAGGGCCCACATCTCCCCGCCTCGACGGCAACCCCTTTCCTCTCCAGTTGTCGTGATGAAACCCCATAACCGCCGAAATAAAGTTATCTCGTGAGAGTCGTAAAGTAAGAGACGAATGGGAATATGCCGATGGCAACCGAGATGCTCGCTCCTATGTCCCTTCATCGCTAACGGATCAACGGCTAGAGGACATGCTTTGAACGACGGTTAACGAAAATGCGTTGAAAATTTTAATAACCCGGTAAAAGTGTCTGACGGCCTGCGATGCACGAAGCGCACGCAATAACACTATTTTTTTTGGTCGCAACTCCATAGATTTTGAATAGCTTGTACCATGAAAAGATACTCCTTCCTCTCGCCTCAATCACTGTCCATAACTGCAGAAAAATATAATCATGTAGAATTTTTTAGGTTGATCTAGATAAGATCAATTTTCCTTGGCGGCGTGAGTTAAATAAGGTTCAACCGACAGACTTCAGTAGAATACTTCTTATATAGCATTTGGCACTTGTGACTAGTTTTTCCTGAATTTATCCATAAAATTTAAAATAAAACCTCATTTTGAAATTGTGGAAAATATAGCAAGTAGCTATAGAGTTTTAAAGAAGCCTATAAAGTTTCAAAGGTGTAGTTCTAGCGTAACTTATCCCATCATCATTATGCATCATCCTTAATAGCCACCCATAAATGTTTATAGCGTCTTCCCATTTGAAACCTCTATCAGATATCCTCTTCTAGTGTTCATATGTTTTCGTTTTGTTTTCTTATTTTGCTTGTTTTCTGCATCCCAAATAGTCCTTAATTTGCATGGAGTCTGAGAGAAATGTCTCCGTAAAATGTTTTTATTTATTTGATAACAGTTTCTACCTGTTCAATCTATTGCAACAATAGCATCTGTTATAATTGTGTAAGATGGCGTGTTTCAAAAACGGTCTTTTCTATAGACAACATAGTATTTTCACTAAGCAATCGTGCCCAAACATTTGTCTGATTTCTTTATCATTTATTTTTCACTGCTTTATTTGTTCTTCTTTTTTCTTCCACTATTCGCAAGACTGTCGTTACTAGATCAATGCGACTTTTTTATCGTCAAAATTCTCAGAAACCAACTTGAAACCGTTGTTTCCATAAAAAACCATGTTTTGTTGCAGAAATTGTTTATTACTTCCAAGTAGTCGATTTTCTTATATTAGAATGCCTCTTTACCGGGGCTTTCTGCTTACTACATCTCCCACTGATGATACTAGTTTTTCTATAACAAAACCGTTCCATTTCTCCTGGCTTTTGACTTCCCAGTTTTATATTGAACAATACGCTTTTTCTTGCCCCATATCTTTGGGCCATGGAGTATTGATTCAGTTTATCTTAAAGCCGTGCAACTACTGAATACATGAATTCCTTGTATTATAATTACAATTTCATTCTCATTCTACGCTTAATTAATATAAAATGTGGAAGGTAATTTCACTTAAAACAGCATTTTGTCTACATAAACATGTACTTGAATATTTGTAAAAGTTATCGGATGTTTTAGAAACTAAGTAATTGAGGTTCTACGATTAAATCTAGTCATTACGTCATTCTTTTTATTTGATTCTGAATTCTCTATTAAAAGAAAATTTCGTGTACTGTGAAAATAAATGACGCCATTCCACATAAAATTCATACCGTATAATTAACAGCAAGACCAACAGCTCATTTTCAAGGTCTTCAAATAATCATATTATGATTGGCCATTCACGAAGGGAGAACCCGCCACAGCTGATAGAACGGTCACCTCCCAAGTCAACCGCATTAATTTCTGAGAAGGGACAAGTATCCGAGCGTGACTTAGGAGTTGATGCACAAGACAGGAATAGATTATAAGGATGTAAAGCAACACAATAGTACGTCAACTTTGTATGTAGTAGAATTTTCTGTTTCTTTTTGATTCAGACGCGTTGTCAAAAGAATGACTAGGCGATAATGAGGAAGCGATAAAGAAATGAAAGCACGACAAGACGGCCTCGCCCAAGGCGGGATGCGAACTCGTGACCTCGCGATGGCGAGGGTCAGTCACGCGGGTCTACCTTCCTTCGTCCATCCTCTTAGCCAAGGACGACGGAGCAAAAGGAGGAAAGGGTGAGAGGTATGGAATTGAATAGATGGTGGAGGCGAGTGCGTGAACAATCCAGGAATCTACCAAAAGATGAAGAGGCGACTGAGTGGATAAGATGGGAGTTTGGAGAAGTACCACTTAGCTATGCAAAAGGACAATTACCATTACTGAGAATATACGTGAATGTGTGTAACGTGTGAATGTGGCCGAAGATTATGAGATTATTTCCCTGGTATTATGTGATATTTTTAACTATCTCCGGCAAACTTGAAAGGCGTGGTACACATGTCGTGAGCATGACACCGCTGATCTAACAGAAAATCGCAAGTGATAATTGTTTTCTGCTTGACTACCACCCTGATATAATATATATATAATATATAATAACGCCTATATTTGTTTAAACACAGAATACACATGGGTTTTAATTACATAGATTTTTATGTGAATGAGATAATATAATTTATACGTAAAAGAAATTATTCCGTGGTCATAAGCAAAGTTATCGGAAAAATTGTCCTATGAGGGATATGTCATTAGTGTTAAAGCGATCACTGATATCTGATAAAAAAAATTGGTCCACTCTTAAAATTTATCTGACATTGTGCACATTTTGCACTGAAAGTACACTCAAAATAATAAAGGGGGCTATAGCAAGTGCATTTTTTTCTTTAAATTTCTATTTTTCTTGACACGCCGTTGTCTTTTTATATCGTAATTAATCAACATTCAAGTAATCATCAACAAAATTCAAGTAACCAAATTATATATTCTTAGCAAGTTTATCGGATGTTATGCAACCAGATCGATAATTTACTGCCCCTTTTCTGTAGAAAGGAGGACCATCAATTTTTTAAATACCATAGAGATCTTGCAATAAACAGTTATAGGAATAACGAGAATAAAAGAGAAATAAGCTTGAAGTAGAGTCTTTGCAAGTTTATCACTCTATTTTTATAAGAATCTTGATACGTCTATATGTATACTGTTATTATGCACATAGAATAAGTTTAACGGGCATCAACGGCTAGGGTCATGTCGAATACTGTTGTTGCAAGGAACAAAATACGTCGAATTAGTACCTTCGAGATGATAAGTTTTACTTTCCCACCCACACAAAATATAAATTGCATGCCTCTACGAAATCGTGGTACTTTCATGTGGAATATAGGTTAAGCAGCTTCATATGGAATAGAAGGAAATGCTCACCCTTTTTGCACCTCTTACGCGACGATTGAAAAAACTCGATTATTCATTCTGTTAATTTGTATATGTATGGCATGACAATTTAGGCGTCAACTACTCGTTCCCATCAATTATTTCAATCCTGCCTCGAATTAGAATGACGAAATACTTAAGATTCGCGGTGCACTGCCATAATCAATCGTAAGAGGAGGCTAATCCCCCGCCGGCCAATTGGATACTCTGGTGCACAATTATGCAAGGTTCCAGCGAGAACGAGGATGCATGACGGACTCTATTACTTTTTCTCACATGAGCAAGGAGAAGAAGGGAGGGAGGATGCAGAGGGAAGGGGGAGCCGATGTCTCGATACGTGCTCGCCCGCTAACGTAACACGATTTTTACCTCCGGCAATGTATCCAAGACATCTGTTTCTACGGCGACCAATACGATCCAAATTCCTCCCCTATAGTTGGCCAATAATCTCCCGAGCACGTGGAGCGAAGGTGGAGCGACGGCACCTTGTGACAAAATGACGAAAGCATCAAAAAGGGATGGGGAAAAATCTATTTCTTTCCTAGAGTTCCGTCACGGTTGCCAAAAGACGAGCTTTGGCAAGCGTTACGGTTTTTTCCCCTTCCGGCTCCACCAATAGCTGCAAAGAAAAGTCTCCCTCTCTCCTGATGGATCTCTCGTGACTGTGGGCGTGACGAGGTGCTAATATCCCAATAATCGCAGGTGTAGAGGCTCAAGGTACAAATTACGCATAGGTGTTAATTCGAGAGATGGAACGAGTATTCGGACTAAATTACACCAACCATATCTCTCCGACGGATACTTGATTTCAAATGAAATGGAAGAAATATATATTTCTTCTCTCATCCATCAGGTTACCTGGGTCAAGGTTATCGTATTCAGCAGAGGAAGCTGGTCGCACGTTTACGCTATCATTCATCACACAATTACCTAGCGTGCCCAAACAGAAAACCCAAAAAATTATCCAGCTACCTTGAAATATGACCTCGCCAATACATTCCTTTGGTTGGAAATCCGCGGAATTCTCACGTGACTACGAGCCCGGAATCTTCCGCTCACAATACGGGGAAATGCCATTAAAAGTGCGACCTAAAGAGAAGATGTTAGGTTTCTATTATTAGACTCCACAGAATAAGAAAGGAAGTAAACGGAGCATCCTTGGAGACGCTTCTGACTTGCCCCACCTGGCAGCACTTGGTATGGGAACAGATGATATGGATACCTTAAATAAAAATTATACCCTAAAAACTTATGTGATCCCCTGATAGCCTTGTCGTAAGATGTGAATATTAATTACGTTCTGATTGAACTTTGAAAGCGTTCTTATAGCATGTAAAAATCCATATTCAGGGAAAACCACTACTACTGTCTAAATACGCTGGTCTGTGGCCTGTTATTATGCACGTATATTGATTTCATTTAATTTAAAAACTTTTAAAAATAAGTTTCATAAATATTTCCAAGTTCATACTCTTTGTTACAAAGTAATGTAAATGTTAAAGAATTTATATAAAAATAAATAGGTTTACTACATGGGTGTGTCTTGTTAGGCGTGGCGCAGACATGCAGGAGTAGGATCCAAAACGGTGTAAATTATATAATAATATTTTTTTTCGATATTCTCACACTTTAATTTAATTTTAGCTTTCTTTATTTTTATCTGAAAATTAGTTTTCATTTCAAATTCATAGTCTCACACGAGTCATTGATATGTAATTATCATAATGAATTGACATCTTCAGAATTACTAATATTCAGCTCTAGCAAACAATTGACGTATCCAAAATCAGACGACAATAAATATGCAATTGTTATAAATTAGGAGTTTCTTCACTAAATTATTTGTAAATAAATGGTTTATTTCTAAAGGGCATCCTCAAATAAGCGGCAAATAAAAAAATTGTCCCGAGAAGTAGTCTGAAACATTCAATCGCACCAACGCAAAGTGTTATTTAAGAATTTATATTACAGTTATCCATAATGTAAGAACATAGCAGTTATATACTACGGTTTAGGAATTTCACAATTTAGAGTGAGATAATTTCGTTATAACATTTAAGTCTCTATGGAAGAGATGTCGCTTACATGCGTGTACTTTTCGTTGCAAAGATGAAGGTTCTCAATAGAATTCCACCGCATTATTAAATCAAAACAATAAGTATCAATTTATTTTCGATCAACTTCGGGCATTACATCATCTGTAGATCATAAGTGTCAAGAGTTAAATTATCTATGCAAGAAAATCATAAGGGAGTCCAAAAATTAGCACACGCGAAAATTGAAATTATCATACTGCAACTGATCATTTCATACCCATGGATTAGCAACCGCATCAAACCTCACCTCTTAAATGGATGGTTATAATTTTTTAGTTGAATTACGCTCATTTACTGAAACGGGAAATAATCCCAAAATTATCAATCGCACTGACTACTGCTTGTTTGAGAATTTTTAAAACATATGAAATTTAAATAGAGCTCTTTAAATATGTTGATTTCTGCCTTATTTTTTCTTTTGGTATGAAATGACGAAAAGTGGGTTTTTTTCTGAAATTTGAAATGTCTATCAACTCATTTTCATTGAAGGTGCTTTTAAAATGAACACAGCAAGCCGAATGATGAGGGAAATGGAGTGATTAAAACTCCGTGTAACCTATGTGTGTGATACATGGTACCAACAACTCTTTTGAAGCCAAATGTCCCACCATCTACTTCTTCATCTTTGTCCTCTCTCATGTCAAATGATGGACATAAAAACTTTGTTCTCACCTTTTACTCTACTAAACACGTACAAATTATGTGGCAGAGAATAACCCACTTTGGGTCCCCTTTACCAGCCCCTTAGATCCTTCCATTTCACTCATATTCTTTTAAATCTCGACCTTTCCCTCTCGTTCCCACTTCATCTATTCTCTCTCTTTGCTTCGCAAACACACCCGACCAAGTCAACGCTTTTCGCCCACGCTCCACCGAATCCTCTTCACACGACAGGCGCTGAAGTACCCCCGACATCGTAAGCACCGGAAACTGAGAAGGAAGTGGTGAGGTGAAAGATGAGAATGTGACAGCAGAGAGATAAAGACGATTTGTTTCGGGTAGGGAAACAAAATTGCGCCTTAAATATTTCTATTTGACCACACAAGCTCATTATTTAAGTTTAGATAATTCCAAAATCCTATTCTCCTCTAGATAATTTCACTTTCACCTTTCCTCAAAAGCGAGATAAATTTTATACCCTTAAAAGGATAAAGAAATACAATTTTGAAATACTCCTGTTACTTTCCTAGTAGTGGAATTTAATAGTCCTTTAAGGAGTTATGCGTTTGCATTGCAGATCCTCAAAATGATTTCATATAGTTATTATAGCATAACATAATTTAAAGTTTTAAGTCTAAGAATTTATATGTTGAGTGATTTGATCCGTTAGAACCCTATGGATCAAATCACTCAACATATTAATCCTTAGACTTAGAGTCGAATCGCTGCTGGATTCATACCTCTTCCATGATTACGGTCTGGTAACATTGTTTTCGGTTGTTATAACTTCGAAGACATAAAATAATTAGCAAAAGAAAATCATTGCTACCTCATAATCAGCAGGGAAGCGGTGGGAATTGCCAAAAGCAAGCATAACTTCAACCAAAACGATGGATGCCGACTAAGTTCAGCCTGGAGAAGTCTTAGTACCGTTAGAAAATCAGAACGCTTGAAAATAACCATTATGACGACCAGTAAATCAGACCTGTGGGTTTTAGCCAGCACACCCAACATACACGTATGCCGACCAAAGCGTCGCCACTACTGCCAAATATGTTGGACCTTCTTATTTCTGTAAACCCCAGTGAAGGTGAACTGTTGGTTCCTATAACAGGTATTCCTGGGTGTCATGTTTTATGCATATACAACACAAATGCGGAATGAAATATCTTTAAAAGTGAACCATATAAAACGCAGTCTGACACAGGTTTCGCGGGTTCCCCTCCTCCCGTAAGAGAATGCTGATGCTACAATCGACGAAAACAGATATTCCACAACCGCTGCAAACTTTCTGGCTCCAATTACAGACCCCGAAGTGGAAAAATTTCCCATAGCATATAATTCTAGTTGATTTATTTAAAAAATATGTATGTATTTTATTGGCAAAATATACTTTATTTTATAAAGTTGTTTCTATATTCAATCGCCGAATAGTTTTTAAACAGAACCTTTTAAACAGGACTCTAGTCAACATGTCCCTTCAATCCGAAAATCTTTCCAGGAGATGGATGGAAACTGTTTTCACCGCAAAATAACTTACAAGACGGCGCTCCCTGAAAAAGTTATGAAACCGGTATATTAAGTGATTAATAGACAATTTTATAAGAAATATGTCTCTTGTCATAAAGATTCTGG